>NIGB01000001.1:1054104-1120202 GCA_003055145.1 Escovopsis weberi | reverse complement strand
GGGGGGGGGGGGGGGGGGGGGCCGACGAGGGCGTTCCCCAAGACCTGTCACCAAACCGAAAATTCGCAATGGGACCACTCGCTGCTCGCTCCGGCGGTTGGCTCGCAGCACCGAGGAAGAAGATGGAAGGTGGAAGTTGGGAGACATCCATCGACCCATCCACCCATCCCGCTTCTTCTTCTTCTGCCCCAGATTGGCCAGCAACTCGACGCCAGCAGCAGCCTCTCAACCTCGCGGCTGCAAGTCTCGCGCTGTCTGCTCAGACCTACATAACCTCCTGCGCACTCATCCTTTTTTTCTTCTTCTTGGCCGCTTTCCCCAGAGCCGCCTCAGCAGCAGCAAGCAGGAGTATGGGGTATCTGCACTCATCATGTGCCCCCTCTCCCGGCGCGGGCGCAGGCGCAGGCGCAGGCGCAGGCAAAGGTACAGGTACAGGTATGCGGTGTGGCATAGATGCTTGCATCTGCAGCATGCGCGCCGCTGTCTGCATGCCAGTCGCGGGTCCCATCGAGCAGTCAAGCCATTTTGCGTGTCTTGACGCGAAAAATGCATCGTCTCCCTGATCTCCTCTCCTCATCGCGTCGAGGAGACGGTTGAAGCCACGAAGAGGCATGAACGTATCAATCACATATTAGTAGTAGTAGAGAGGGGGGCGCGCATCATCTCAACATGTGCAATCGGCAGAGGTATGTAGTATGTAGGATGTAGCACCGTAGTAGCTAGTACCTAATGTATGCTGTGATGATATGAAGAACAATTGAATCCATAAAACGCCAGTCCCATATTCAAACGCCCCTCTCCCCGACCCCTGCAAAAGCGTTCTCCTAGATCTCATCATGGCTTGCGTGGATAAGAAGAATCACATCACCATATGCCGTATCCAAACCGGTCTTTTCTTTTCTTCTTGTTCTTCTCTTTTTTTTTTTACGTTGGGTCCCATGGATCCAGTGATCCAGTGATCCAGTGATCCAGTGATCCAGCCTCGGTTCAGCCCAAAGCCTCGCCGCCTCACACGACGAGCCCTTCGTCAGACGCCTCGTCCCGCTCCAGACGCTCCAGACCAGTCCCAACCGCGCCGTAGACGCGCAGCGGCACCAGGACGTCGAAGCTCTCGCACGTCACGTTCTCCACCGCCACGAGCACCAGCCCGCCCTTCTCGTCCTGCGAGATCTGCTCCAGCAGCGGGAACGGCGGCGGATGCTCCGAGCTCGGGCTGCCCTTGTCGTCGCCCCCTTGCGAGGGGACCACAAACTCGACCCGGATCTTCCACTCGAAGTTGACCCCCGTCGTCACGAAGTCGGGCGTCGCCGAGACGGGTATCGTGGGCGTGAAGACGACGCGCCGGGTGTATAGCGTGGCCTCGGACGAGGCGACGTAGACCTTCCGGGTCATCCGCTGGATGCTCGACTCGGATCGCACCGCCAGCGTCGGCTCTACCCTCTCCGTCGATTCCAGCGTCATGTGGACTGCGTAGCACGGAACGTGGGCGTCGGCGAAGTCGATCACCATCTTGACGACCTCCCCCAGCCGGTATGCCGGCCTCGTGAGCATCACCACGCCGACCCGCTGTCCGTTTCGCGCAATCTCGAATCGGTTCGGGCTCTGCTGCCCTTCTCCCGTCATGTTGCTCCTCAAGATCGCGAGCCGGATCGCCTCCTTCACGGAGCCGGGGTCGTCGTGGATCACCGAGGGCCGCCTCGTGTTCGTGTCCGTCGTCGGCGACAGCAGCTTGCCGCCGGCCTCGTCCCGCGTTCGGTTCGCTAGCTCCTCCACGTACGAGAGGAAGTCTTCCATGCCCGCTGACGATGCAGGCGGCTGCCGCTCCCTCTCGCCGTGGCCCTTCGCCCCGCCCTTCCCCAGAGCCTTGACCTGCGCCACGTCTCGCAGCAAGATAAAGGGATTCATCAGGTCGTGCTCCGGGATCTCGCCGTAGCTGTTCGCGCTCCCCAAGATACGAAACGGGATCTCGACCGTGCGAAGTTGTTGCTCCTTCACTCCTCCTGCTCTTTGCGTGCCAATCACGAGACTGTATGATATCTTGATGGCCTTTCCCTTGTGAGAGGGCGGAAGCCCCCTGGGGAGGCGAAACGTGTACTCGAACGCGCGGGTCTCGCCCGGCGCCAATTGGAGATCGACGAAGAGTATGGACTGTGGGGTGCTCAGGATCGGCACGGATTTGGGGTTGGCGGCGCCCCGCATCTCCTTCATCGTGCTCATCTCCCCGCCACCGAGCAGGTCGCCAATCGACGTGATCCCGCCGAACCCGAAGCTGCGAAAAATGCTGTTCTCGCGCCTGCCAGACTCGATCCCGACCACGCCCCCACCCCTCCCCCCGACGACAGCTTTCATCCTAACCGGCTCAAAGGGGGCGGGACTGACCAGGGAGCTGTCCAAAGTAAAGGTGCCTTGAATTTGCGCAAAGCCCATCATAATAGACTCGGGACTTTTGGGAGATTTGGACCGAACGGAGGCCGTAGAGGGCCCCCGCGCATGGTTTGGCCTCCCCTGACTCCGAGCCGCCGGCTGCGCAGGGTACTCCGAAACCAGCGTCTCCGACGAGTTGTTGCTCATGGAGTAGAACTCCCCGCTGCTCCGAGGCGTCCCGCCAGCATGGCTGGTGCTCGAGAGTATCCGCGCAGTCAGAGCCGGTCGCTCCGGTATCGTCTGCTCTTTCGGTCGCAATCCGAAGCCATTGCCATCGCTCGCTCCGATCCTCGGACTCAGAAGGCCGTTGGCGCCCCTTTTGGGGCTCAATGGCCCCTCGGAGTCCGAAGGCGACGCCGGGGGGAAGCGGAATTCCGGCATGGCACTCGAGCTCGTTCTCGGGGACGCGATCCCTCGCTGGGGGATTGGTTTCGCGCGCGGGGATGTCGATGCGCCGATCATCCGCTCGAATCGCTCATGCGCGACCGCCAATGGGGAGCTCGTCTGCCTCTGGGCGGCGCCTCCTTTTGAGCTGGGTTAGTCACAGCGCCCAATTGCGAACAGTGCAACGTGAAATGTACCTGATTTCGGGGTCGACGGCGCCACGGGCAAGCCCCAGGACGAAATCTGGAGGCTCGCCGCGCGATTGTGGCCGTTCCGGGGCCGCTGGTGCCTCTGGGAGCTCCCCGGCCGCGATGCCGGGTGGTCGTCGATGGGAGCGTTGTTCGAAGACCCGATGGAGACGATGGACACGGAGCGCTTATGGACATGGCTGGAGCGGCTGGCGCTCGATGCCGCCGGCTGATGCCACTGGAACGGTGCCGTCATCCGGGAGCGCAGGGACGGGGAGGGCACACTGAGCGAGAGCGCCGCGCGTCGGTGGCCCCCACCACCGGACGAGGCATTGGACAGCGGAGGCGGCGAATTGATGCTCGACTTGCTGCTTCGGATCTGCGGCGGTGACGCGAGGCGGCCTCGGTCGGAATGGGAGTGCTGGCGGCCATGGCCCTCGGGAGGCGAGGCTACCGAGCGGCCGTGCTGCTGGAGCTGGTGCGGGTCCTGCGCGACATTGCGGAATATGATTGTGCATTTGACGTCCTCGCCCGCGAAAACAGTCTGATCGCGCCAGTGAACAAAGACGCGGATGTTGCCGGAGCTGTCGGGCATGGTGCTGGAGGGCGGGAGTCGAACAGCCTTCAGGACGAGGCGGATGGGTTGAGGCGACCAGGACACGACAGAGTCGACATGTCTGTCCTCGTGCCTTCCAGCTGCCCGCTCGACCTGTGGTCCCCTGGTTTCTCGACCAACGCCTGGTCCTCCTTGCTTTTCCCGCGCTATCCTCTCTCTCTCTCTCTCTCTCTCTCTCTCGGCCTTCCTTTCTCTCTTTCTTTCTCTCTCTCGCTCGCTCTCCTCAGTCTTTCGCTCTTCTCTCTGGTGGAAGCAGATCGGGGCTGCGCTCTTTTGTGTCGAGGGTGCCGTGCCGAGTCAAGGCCGAGCCGATATTGCCAGATTCCTGTTTGGAGCATTCAACGTCATGGCCAGGCCGGAGGGATTGGATCTGTCTCTACTCGTATTGGTGCTGAATAAGGCTGGGCCGCTAAGCCTCTCCCGCGAGGCGGGCCTGAGGGAGGTTAAGCCGTGATTGGCAAGGCCAGCCTCCTTTTACTCCGCACCTTTGTCCCCGATCGGGACTAGCGCCTCTTGTTTCTACGAGTACATACCCGTAGGTACCGCGGAGGGTGGAAAAGACTCAGGCGCGTGAGTCGCACCTGCATCTCCCCGTGTTTTACTGAGCAGGGCCCGCGTGAAAGGGCAGGTGCATTCGGGTGATGCGCCCCGCTTGAGCGATGCGTCTGCCTCGAATGTGCCTGCCGCTCTTGGATGCGAAGTCGCGACGCACCTGCCCCCTTTGGCTCGGACTCGACTCAATTTATCTGTTTCTGTCTACTTGCATATCGACACTGGCTTTCCCTAGATATGCATCTATCCGTCATTGGCAGTGGATGGAACGATGTCACTGCATCGCCGTCGTGAAGATCATGGGAACACGGCGTGAAGAAGAGGGGAGGGGTTCAAGGGTGCATACCAGCTGAAATGGATCGTGCAAGACATTTGCTGCTGCATCTCTGATTTTCCGCCTCCTCCTCATTCAAGGACAAACCAGCCTCCACCATGGCATCATCATCATCACCAAATCCAGTCGAGGCCCCGTCTCACGTCCACGCCCTCCTTGAGCGCCTCCATCGGGAGTCCACGGTCCAGGAAGATGCCCTTGGAAAGTCTTACCTGTCCACGATTATGAAGCAAGGCTTCGACGACCTCATGCGCGACAAGTTCGTCGCCCTGGACCAAGACAAGGCGCACTTCGTCTACCAGCTTGTGAGGGCGCTCGGGGCCCGCAACGTCGTCGAGGTCGGCACCAGCTTCGGCGTCAGCACCATTTACCTTGCCCTCGCAGTCGGCAGCAACATCAAGGCATTCGGGGGAGAAGGAAAGGTCATCGCGACCGAGTGGGAGGAGAGCAAAGCACAGCGAGCGATTGCGCACTGGGACGAGGCCGGACGGGATCTGGTGGCCCGCCATATCGAGCTGCGGCAGGGCGATTGCCTCGAGACCCTGAAAGAGGACATCCCCACGCCGGATGTCATCTTATTCGACAGTGAGTATCCGTACTTCTAAGTCCGTGCCTGTTCTGTGGTGCAAAGGTCGGGAGCATCTGGCACCGGGCAGGGCACATCAGTCCGCTGACCGAGGCCTCCCTCCGACGCAGTATGGGCGCCCATCGCGCTGCCAGTCTTGAGAATCCTCGAGCCTCGCATGCGGCCGGGGACGGTCATCCTGATGGACAACACGATCGCCGCTAGCCCCAGATACCAGGACCTCTTTGACTACATGAGGGCCCACGACAGTCCATACACAAACATGACACTTCCCTACTCGGGAGGTTTCGACATGTGCATCCGGCAATAACGGACGGGGATCCCCAAGAGCACTCCTCATCAAAGAATCTGCGAAGATACCACGAGAGGTACGGATTCGTACTCGCACCGGTATTGGTCGGGATTGGAAGGGCAGAACGCAGGGTCTGAAAGCCCATCATTGGTCAGACGCTCAGAAGGATCAGCACTTGCATGAAACCATCGCCAGCACTGCATAATGCGAATGTATAAAAAATTGAGGAATTCAAACAACATGAATATTTTGAATCTCAATCACGAATCCGAAAAAAAAATTGTGGAAAGAAAAAAATGATTTTTAGCAACACCTGGTCTCGATCCAGGGACCTACGGGTTATGAGCCCGTCGCTCTTCCACTGAGCTATGTTGCTGTAAATCAGTGATTGATTGTTCGATATCTGGGGCAGAACGTAATAGGCTTATAAACCACTAACCCTTGGAGTGGCAACTGCCCTTTTTTTTTTCGATGAAAGAAGCCCCCCTGACGTGAATCAACATCTTTTTTTTTGCGTGTCATAAAGCAGACCATCGCCCGCACTCCAGTATTCCAAAAATGAGCTGTCTTCATCTGCTCTCTATTGTAAAAATTAGAAATGTACACATTATGGCTATTCCAATGCTGAGGCACCAAGGCCGAAGCCAGGAGTATGTATATAGTTGTAGTGCTTAGCTCGCGGTCTTGTCTCCCAGTTTGCCGGCTGCGCTGCGTCGCTCTGATACTTCGATCAATCCATCAATCCAGCTTAACCCAACTCCCAAGACTCCCCCCAGATCTCGTTCAGGTTCAGGCCCAGGAGCTCAAGACTCGGCTCCAGATTGAACGGCTGCGTCTGGTCGCCCAGCACCCACTGCTGCGCCGCAGTCTCGACCTGCACGCTCGGTAGCGAGGCCGCAAAGGTGAATGGCGTCACGGGCTGCGAAATGTCAGTATGTTTCATGAATCACTCTTTGACTTTGGCTGCTTCACGAAATACTGAAACAAGATCAGGAAACGCTTACCTTTGGCCCAATGTCCATCCCGGGCGCCGCGGGTCCGGCAGCGCCAACGGCAGGAGGGCAGATGGGGGGACTCCCCCCCATGGTGGCCGATGACACCGCCAGCGGGGGCTCCTGGTTCGCGAGGAGCTTGTAGTGCAGGTTGACGAACCTCTCGGCGGACGTGGACTTGGCCTCCTCAGCCGACTTGGTGCCGAGGTGCGCCTCGAGCAGGCCCAGCGCGGCGCACATGATGGAGTACCCCCAGGGCTCGTTGTTTCCGCAGCGGAGGAGCCGGTCCTCCTTCATGGAGATGCACTTCTCGATCAGCTTGAGCGTGTGCGGCGAGTTAATCATGATCATGTTGGTCGACCCGCGCGGCTGCAGCATCGTCACGCTGCAGAGGTTGATGGCGGCCGTGAGGGCGTCCTCGCGCAGGAAGCTGAGCGCGCGGATGCCCTGCTCGTGGAGCTTGTCGTGCAGGAGCACAATGTCCCGCGCGGCGTTGTAGTAGATGATCTCGGAGTACTGGTACTTGGAGTTCTGCTTGCGCAGCTTCAGGTACGGTTGGTGCAGCGGGGTGATGTACTGCCGCAGCTGGATGTGGAGGAGCGTGTACGCGATGAGCGGGTTCTTCTTGATGTTGGTGCTGTTGACGCCGTTGGTGCCGTTGCCGCTGCCATTGCCGTTGCCGTTGCTGTTGTCGCCGTCGGCCTTGGGAGGACCCCCCTGGTGTGCGTCGGGGCCCATGTCCCAGGAGGGCAGGGCGTCAATCTCCTGGGTCAGGTCGTTGGTGTAGCGGATGACCTGGTCGTAGTCGATCTCGGAGACGGGCCCCGTGAGCAGCCGGCTCAGCTCCAGGCGGAGCGGCAGGCTCTGGCGCGAGAGGTGCTGGAAGGAGGAGAAGGTGTACTCCTTTGACGGCCTGGACTGCGGGAGGAGCGTCGTGTTCTCGTCAAAGTCCTCGTCGTCGAGGTTCCGCGGCGGGTTCGTGTCGTAGTGCAGCTGGCTGACGAGCGTGGGCAGGCCGTGGTCGAAGGAGGCCTGCATGTCGAACTCCTGCACCGTCGCCCATATCCTCCGCCGCATCTCCTGGTTGTACACGGTGATCTTGCCGCCCATGTAGCTGGGCTCGCGGTGCAGGCCGACGGAGATGCCGTCCTGTATCAGGGCGCCGGAGCTCGTCCAGAAGCGCTTCTTCTTGATGGTGTTGACGCGCTTGCCAAGATACAGCAGGCACATGACCTGGTAGTGGATGAGGCGGCGGTGCTTCTGGCTCTGCTTCGCGGACCAGGCGTCGCAGGCGCAGATCCACTTCTCGGCCCAGTGGCGGGCGCTCGACATCATGCCGACGAACTTGAGCGACTCGTGCGTGTGGACGCAGCTCGAGACGGCGATCATGGACAGCACCAGCGCGGTGAAGGCCGCGTAGCGCTGCTTGGTCCCCGGGGTCCAGAAGTCGGCGTACTCCTTGCGGAACGTGGGGATGTGGACGATGCGGTGGACCTGCTCGAACTGGTCCAGGTAGACGGAGATGAGGGCGTCGGCCTCCTCCTTGGCCGGGAGCAGCGCCTCGAGCTCGAGGTCGCGCCGCTCGAAGATGGCCTCCCGCTCCTCCTGCCTGCGCTTGCGGTCCTTGCGGTCGTGCAGGATGACGGGCCTCAGCCACTCGTCGGCCGTCTCCCTCATGAAGGGGCACAGGCCGGTCAGCTCGACAAAGGCCATGCTGGCGTTGTGAGGCCCGAAGTAGCGCGTGCGGAAGCCCTTGCCCCTGAAGAAGCGCAGCTCGCCCTTGTCGCCGGCCATGCAGCTCGCGGCGAGCTCCTGCTCCTCCTGCCGCGGCCGGGGGACGACGTCGCCCCCCGCGCCGACGAGCGCCTCGTCCTTGGGCACCGACGGCGACCCGCTGCCGGCCACGGTGCTCCCGTCGAGGGACGCGGCGCCGGACCGGGTGAGGTGGTTCTTGATCTGGGCGAGCTCCATCTCCAGCCTGCGGATCCGGTCGTGGTCGTGGCTCTGGCGCGCGGCCTCGGCGTCCGGGCCGCCGCCGCCGAACAGCCCGTCGCCGAGGCCGAGCCTGCGCGTCCCCAGCTGCGCGAACCCGGCGGGGATGCCGGCGGAGGCGTTGACGATCTCGCCGTCGCGCGACTCATAGCTGCACAGGTCGGCCGTGTGGCTCTTGATGCAGCGCACGCAGGGGAAGCCTCTGTCGCAGGACAGCTTGCGGCGGCGGCACTCGCGGCAGCTGAGCCTCACCCTCTGTCGTTTGCGCGCGGGCTGGAGGTCCGACTCGTGCCTGGACGACGAGGCGGCGTCAGAATCGGGGCTCTCACTTCGAGCAGATTGAGGCATTTGCGACAAGTTTCAAACTTGGACGGGGGGTGGGCGGCTTCTTCGACTTGTACTCGTAGGACGACGACACAAAGAGGCGTTTTCGTTTACGGGGAAGACATGGACGAGAGAATGAAGGTCACCAGAATCTTATGCAGACGTCATCTCGGGATGGGATAAGAAAATAGGCCGCGATCCAAGGCAGCCAAAAAGGACATGGATCAATAGATGCAGTGTCAAACAAGTCCATCCATCCATTGATCCATCAATTAATCCATCAATGGTCCATTATTCCCATCAGCCGTGCCGTTATCAATTCCCGATCAATTGATGGATCTGATAAAAATTCCGGGAAAAAGAATTGTGGTGAATATTCAAGTCGGCGCTGCGAAATGGAGGCAGCTGATTGGCTCGCTTATCCCGAGTTCTTCCGAGCCGAGCCGAGGTCGGCACAAGCCTGCCTACCCTAGAGACGACCTCCAATTGAAATGGCACGATCAATCCGTGCATGAACATCGTGATATCCAGATCTGCTGGCATCAAATCAGCAAATTACCCTGACGAGACGCACAGGGGAGGGTATCATGGAACCTGAATTCCCCGTATCACTGAGCCTATCCCCACCGTGGAGCCGTCCGGCAGATCGGCAGGTCTCGAGCGTTCTTGATCGAGCCCTGGTAACCTCGCCTCTTGCTTGAAGCAAGGCCTCAATCTCTCAACTGTACACATAATTCACCTCTGTGTTCAATCGCCCCATCCAACATCAACATCAACATCAACTCTTTACTACCTACTCCGTTCTACTTGTACGCTGAAAGCGCCGTCGCCGGCAAGCCCGCCTACCATGGCCCCCCTGTCCCCCGCCGACGAGGAGCGCAAAGCCCGAATCATCAGCACCGTCAACCGCGACCACAGGCGCATGCTCTCCCACCTCCTTCGCCGCCACACCTCGCTCTCCTCCTCCGCCGCGTCCCCGCCGTCCGCCTGCGCCCTCGTCGACATCCACCTCAAGTACGGCGTGCTCATCCGCGCCCCCTCGGGCAAGGAGTACCAGATCTCCTTCGACGACAATGACGACGCCGACGACGGCTCCGACTCGAGCACGCCCCGGGGGGAGGCCTCGTGGGCCGACGTCGAGGCCCGCATCATCGCCATGGGGGACGCCGCGCGCGCCGCCCTCGGCATCTCTGACGTGCACATCACTCGGTCGCCCACGTTTGGCCTGCTCGACTGGGCGTCCTACGCGTTCATCTTCTTCTTCGTCGGCTGCGTGGCCACGCTGCCGTACGTGCGGCCCGGGAGCGGCGCGTGGGGGGCCATCGACGCCGTCTTCCCGGGCGGGGTTGGCGTGTACCGCTCGGTGGTCAAGGCGGTCACTTGGCCCGCCCTGGCCATCCACGTCGCCGAGGCGCTGGCCTTTGACCGGTTGAGGATGCGCAGGCATGACGTGCCGAGGTGGTCTGCGTTGTGGTGGAAGTGGGAGATCAATGTTTTCATCCAGGGGTACGGGGCGTGGAAGAAGATTGGCGCGTTCGTGGACGAGGAGAGGAAGAAGCAGAGCAAGACCAAATGAAGCAATGCTCGGTTCAATGTGGACTGCGCCAGGTCGGAGGGTCAAGGCGAAAGACAGACGGCAGCGCGAAGCATCATCACTTGATGTGTCTTCAAGGTCAGGGAGAACCATACTCTACCCTTGAATTCAGTATGTACTTCGAATTCACCCGTAATATAGGTACATCTCCTGCCTGCATCCGCCACCTCCGAATGGTGAGTATTTTCCTGGCCTAGAGATCGTCGTATTGATAGTCATATGTGCAGTCGTACGTGCCTTGCATCGCCTGTGTGCTCACCCACTCCTCGCTCGCCAACCCTCTCCGATACCTCAACTCGAGATCGTCATGATCCTTGTGGTAGTCGCAGGCAAAATCACAGGCCGGAGCGGTCGACTCCCCAAAGTATCTGCATATTGTGACATGGCGGCAGGTCTTGGTGTCTTCGCAGTACATTGCGAGCGCCTGGAGACTCTTCAAGCGCGCCTGACGATTCGCGTCGTTGGACCCGTCCTTGCTCGACGCCACGTCGCTCCTCACCATGCGGTCCACGCGCTCGAAATCCTCGCGGCTGTAGTACAGGAAGCAGTAGCTGGCGTTGCCGTCTCGCCCCGCTCGCCCGGCTTCCTGATAGTACCCCTCGAACGATTTCGGTAGCCGCCAGTGGACGACGAAGCGGACATTGTCCTTGTCGATGCCCATCCCGAACGCCGTCGTCGCCACGATGATGTCGTAACCCTGCTCGTTGTTCACCCATCGGGAGAGCGTGCCTTCCTTGACGTCAGGTGACAGCTTGGCATGATACGGGCGAGCCCCGATGCCGGCGTTGCGGAGGGCGCTCGACAGTGACTCGCACTCGTCCCGAGAGGTTGTGTATATGATGCCGGAGACGTTCTCAACCCTCTCGCCCTGCAGCAGGAGCTCGGACTTCCGCGGCTCCGCTCGTCTTCGATCGTAGACTTGGTTGATCCAGCGGACAAAATCTGCCAGCCGGTTATCGTCCTCGTCCTTTGTGTACCGAATCTCCAGATGCAGGTTGCCCCGCTGAGGACTCATGATGAACGTCTTTAGCCTCTCAGGGGCAGCATCAAGGCGCATCACCTTCATGATGTCTTGGCGGACCTGGGAATTTGCCGTTGCCGTGAGGCACATGATGGGGACATCGGGAAACGAGTCCCGGAACCACGAGAGGCGCTTGAAGTCCTTGCGGAAGTCATGCCCCCATTCTGATATGCAGTGAGCTTCATCAATGACGACCCGTGCCAGCTCCCTTTGTTGGTAGACCCGTTGAAGACGTTCTCGGAATCCCGAGGTGGAGCACATCTCCGGCGTCACGTATAGCAGCTTGTTTCTCGGATGGCCTGTCTCGAGATCTCTCTGTATGCGAACCCTTTCGGCGTCAGAGAGGGTGCTGTTGAGTGCAGCGGCATCCACGCCGTGTTTTCTCAATGCGTCCACTTGGTTGCTCTGCGAGGACACCGCATAATATCATTAGACTTGGAAACCTTGGTCCTCCGCAGCACGTAGAGGGTGAGGCTGGGTCCATAGCTACCATGAGACTCAGCAGCGGCGAGACGACTATCGTGACTAGGTACGAGAAGGGGAGGGTCGTCAGCGGGAACCCCGGCAGCATACACTGATATCCTGTTTCTGACACTAGATCAAGATCCTGCCCGTCACTTACTGCCCTGATCGATCACAGCGGGAAGCTGAAAGCACAGGCTCTTGCCGAACGATGTGGCGGCCTGGATGTAGACATCGAAGCCACCGAGAGCGGCCTCGATGATTTCCTTCTGATGGGGTCTGGTGGTCCGCCGGGAGCAAGGGTGAGGCAATGCCGCGTTAGTGCCCGCATGACAAAAGGGAGGGCGCACGCGAAGATGAGGACGCCACAAGTCAGGGGCCAGAGGCAGAAAGAGGCACGAGAGAGACTCGGGGGCGATGAATGGAAGATGAGGATCGGTACAGACGGTGATTGTCACTGTACCCACCTGAAGTCATCCTTGTGGAACTGCTGCCGGAGGGTGAATTTGATGTCTGTGCAGGAGTCTTTCCTCGGCAGGGGTGGCATAGTAATGATCCAGGATTGTGACGGTGACGGTAGAGCTTTGGCCAGAGTCTGCTGAAAAGTTTAGCAGGAGTCAAGAGAAGGGGTTCCCGAGATGGTTCATACCCTCGTAGATGTGAATGGAGTCTGCGCCTCACATTGCCAAAGTCTGGCACAGTCTGCACAAATTGCACGATGACCAACAACGGCGATCCTGATCAAATTGAAGTTCAAAGTTGATGGGAGGAGAGGAGAGGAGAGCTTGCGTCGACTCAGGCTGCAGTGGTTTCAGGAGGCGAGGAGGCTTGAGAAATTCTCGAATTTTGATTGGACGATGAGCTGGTACACAGTGAAGCGCACATTGAGGAAGGACCCGGGACTCCTCAGGTCGCGGCTTCCGAATGATGCGGATCGTGGAATATTTGGACGCGGCATCGCATGATTGAAGGTGCGGAATGATATATCGCACTGTACGGTCTGTTGGGCCATGGTTGTACCTTTCATCTCGCACTTCATTCAGTTGCAGGTACTGATGCCGGTAGCTGCGGGCACAGAACGACATGCACACATATCGAGGGCTGCTCGCGAGGTACCTCCTTTCCCAGGCGGCCCGCGACAGTGCCAGAAGAGCAAAACACTGGACTCTGGCAGTCCCTTGAAGTTCAAGTGGCCGCACCCCTTTGAGGCCGCAAATTGCAGATGGAGCGCGGGTCATGATGACAAAAAGAAACAAGGAAAAGAAGAAATGTGCTTGGCTTCTGCCCCGGGTCCGACATGAGGAGGAGAGTTCCCAATCATGGATTGGAGGCCCCTGCCAGACAGGGTCTCGAGGACATCTACATACGTGACATACCTGCATGGACTAATATTGATGATATGCACGATCGCCATACTCACATACATACATACGTACATACTCCGTGGCCCTCTGTTGCCTCTTGTGCGCTTTAGGGAAAACATGGAGCTGAAGTGGTCGATGAAAAGGTGCCATTCGAGTCAATCCTCGGCTTCTTCTCGTGGACCGTCCGGTGAAACCCTCCGCCACTCGCGGGCAGTTGACGGAGCATCCGAGTTTCAACAGAGTTGAAGCGTTCAAGACTCTTTGATCCTCTGTACCGGTAATTAATCCATACAGAGAGTACGGAGTATGACCCGTGCCATCGTGGCCCCTGCCCAGTGTCGGTGGGTGGAGCAATACGGAGTCCTCCGTGCTATGGTTCGGATCCTGGGACACCCGGCCCGGTCAGGCCAGGCTCGAAATTTGGTCAGCTCTATTCCGTACCCGTACTCCGTACATACTTGTATGCATGGGAAAGGGAAAAAAGGAGGTTTCGGCCATCAAAGAACCTCGGTCCCTCTCGCACTCAACCTCAAATGATGTTCCTTGGAGGCCAGAGCTCGCGGACGTGTTCGGGTGGTATCGAGGCCCAAGCTGGCCATCAGACCGATGGCAGTCTTTCAATTGACTTGGACTGATTTGTGAGGACTCGAGCCGGGCCTGACACGCACTGAAATTGTGTACTCTGGGCCAGCATCTCATGAGTCAAGGTATTGAGGACTCTGGCCGGCCGGGAGAGTTGAAATCAGGGGCCAACATCCCAAGCTGAACATGGGCGATTCCCGCGAGCTCAGAGACCAAGAACATCAGCAAGAATGCTGAAGCCATCAACAATAGAGGAATGATCAGGTCGACTGGTTGTGTAAACGCCAATTCGAGACAACGAGCTTCCAGTCGTTGCTGAACACTGAGGCCCATGTTGGTTGTGCGACGACTCGATGCAGAGACGGCAGCCAATCACACTGTGCGAGCAACCCCCCCAAACTGGCCGACCGGGCTGCGAGAATACAGTGCGGACTCACATACTATCTACTGTACAATCAAGGAGGGAGTTGCCCCCGCGGGTGCCTTCCGTCTCTGGCTTCAGTGATTGGCGTAATCAACAGTCCCCTGAGCCGCAGCGCTTCGCCACTGAGAGACGGGCAGCTTGCGCTCTGCTTTGGACAGTACGAACTCAGCACTACTACGGTTGATCACTCCGTCCTGATGGATCAGTGATTGTTCAGCAGCTGGTCGGGGATAGACAGCTCCATGCCCCCGGAATGGCCACAGTGCTCTCCAACCACCGCAATGGCGCTCCGCTAGTGTTTCAAGGGTTCGTGAGAGACACCTCGCAGTGGAGGCAGGAGGCACCAGGGGATCACTCGTGTTGGGGCCAGTTGCCCAAAAAGCGGAAGAATTACTAAACCTGGGGGAGTACGGAGTCAGTACGTATGACCTTGGCCGACTTTGCACGTTGCGTGAAGTACTGCTCAAGTACATGTACCTGGCCTCCCGCTCGAACCGCAACCGCAACCGCAACCGCGACGCCCTTGCCTTCATCAACCCCCCCAAGGACCTACTACCTACTCGAAGAAAAAGGAAAAACCTCCATCAACAATCAACGAGCCGCGAGGCCAGGCTGGATCACTCCAATTCGATTCCGCACCATCCACCACTCCCTCCTCCTATTGCCGCCGGGCACGATCCAGGCCGTCCTTGAGCGACCCTACAGCCGCCGTCCCCTCCGCGGTGGAAAAGGGAAAGGGGGGGGAGACAAAGGGTCGCCTCGTACCGGTAACAAACACTCCAACCCCGATCGCGATGGCCTCACGCGCTTGGCTGTCATGACGATATCCTGCAGCCCCTGTCCGCCCATCAAATAGAATATTCCCCGGATTTCCTCTCTTTCGCTGGCCGTTCTTGGACCCATCGACTCCTTCGTTACTGAGTCCATACATTGATGCTAGTCATATACTGTACGTACATACATCCTTTTTCTTACTACTCGTATACACACTTCCGCAGAGGATTAGGTAGGTACCTCCTCTTCGTGCATGACCAGGGACTAATAGGCAGGCCACTCAGAGCGCAGGCTAGAGTACACTTTTCCGGAGGGTTTGGATTTCAAGGGCCGGGGAGGGGGCTTCTGAAACACCTTTTCCTCTGCTCAGTTCCGGCATCATTCTCTCGATCTCTCCCCGTCAGGCCTCGAGCTTTCGTCCCTTCTCCCGAAGACGATCAACGCTCGTTGTGGAAGCGACAGCGTCGAACAGCCTCTCCCTCCTCCTCTCTCCTCCTCTACTTCCTGGTCCTCCTCGTCCTCCTCGTCCTCGTCCTCGTCCTCCTCCTCCCATTCTCCAACCCACAATGGAGCGATCAGATCGAACGCCCACGCTCTCTGGCGGCGCGAGTGTCGGCACATTTCTTGGAGGAGCACCTGGAGGAGCTGCCGTTCCTCAGTCACAATCTGCCACCATCAGGGGGCCGCCTGAGAACCCGCCAACACCACAGTCACGACGTCCCTCTATTTCCGCGACAAACGCTCCTCTCCCCCCAATACCGATGCCACCGCTCCCCAACGCGCGAAATGCTGCTCTCCCGCCACTGCCCAACGCGGCGCAGACGCCCGCGAACCCGATGACATCCTCGCAGGTCATTGGCCTGGTGCAAGATGCGATGCGACACGCCCTCGAGAGCGAAGGCCAGGCCGTCGAGGCCAGTGGAATCGGTCCGGGCCTCAAGTCTGGCGTCACCATCGATTTGAGCCGCAAGGGCATACACAAGTTGCCGGAAGAAGTCATCGATATCGTGAAGAACGAGCTCGAGCGGTGAGTTGCATCTTGAAATGCCGCGTGCATGGATCGAGATGCTGCACCGTCGATCAGGCTTCGGGACTTGGGACACGGGGCTGACAGCGCTATTCATGTCACAGACTCGCCCTATCGCATAATCAGCTGTCTTCGCTGCCGGCACGATTCGTCGAGTGCACCTCCCTGCGATACCTCAACATCAGGGGCAACTATATCAAAGAGTTTCCCATGCCTGTGCGACCACCCACCCTTCTGCTCTGGACCTTGCAACTAACACCAAGGTGGGAAAAAAGCTATGCGAGCTCAGCTCCCTGGAGATTCTCGACCTCGGCCGGAATCAACTCCGCTCGTTGCCGCCCGAACTCTCAAAGCTATCCTCGCTGAAAGTCCTCTCCATCCCTAAGAACCAGATTCGAGAGCTTCCGTTGTGTATAGCGGACATGTTGTCCCTGCAGGTCATCAAATTCGAGGGAAACCCCATCAGCTTTCCTCCGAGAGAGGTGCTGCACCCGTCGTCGGCTCGCGCTGCCAACGACGCAACTATCCGGGAGAGCGACGTGAACGAGATCGCGGTTACTGCCCACATCAAGAAATTCCTCAGGCTCCATGCCATCAATGGACGGGACTCGGAGACTGCCGGTGACGATTCTAGCGAGGGGGCGGAAACGCCACGGATGCCGAAGAAGCGGCTCATGAGTGGACGTTTCCCCATCAGGGTGAACGGCACGGACAAGCCGGATGTGCGATCGCCCGGCCTGGGCATTCGCCCGCCCCCGATCCCCTCGCGATCACATTACAGGGGGCACTCACAGCAGAATAACGCCGCCAAACGGCCTGGTGTTCTACCGTTGACAATAGGCAATCTCAGCGAACGCTATCGCAGCAACTCGGAGAGCCTCCTGCGCTTCGAGAAGTCCGAGAGCCGCCAGCGACGCATGGGCGTGGTTCCGAAGAAGTCATCCTCCGATCTGACCCCGTTGGACGAGACCGCAGCGAACAATCGGTTCAGCCACTACAGAGGTCTCAGCGACGGGTCTGCCATGCAAGGTGGCGCGGCCCCGGCCAAGAGCCCGGCAACACCCACCACGGAGAGCTCGATGCAGCGACCGATCTATGTGCGGCGACTCTCCGTGCTGCCGGAGCGCCGACGAGAGTCCAGCACCTTTGACCCGGTCATCGAGGCTGCCAAGGGTATCCTCTACTCGGTCTTCCAGATCCATCCCATGATCCAGATGCTCATGACTTTGACAAACGATGGCTCGTCGAAACGCTCGAGCCTCGAGCTCGTGTTTTACAATACAAACTCACACGTCGAGGAGCTGGAGCAAGCGATTCAAAAGCATGACACGCCGAATCAGGAGAGTGACGAGCCCCCGTCCAGGGACAATGCCAACGTTCACCGAGCCTGCCAAACGCTGGTGGGCGCCTACGGACACGTCTGCACGCTCTTGGCGGACAACATCGAGACGTTTGTCAGCAACGGAGACGCACGATACATTCGGACTCTCCTGATGCTGATTTACAACAGTATCATGGAGCTCCGCGTCACCCTGTCCTCCGTGTCTTCGCAGCAGCAAAAGGCGGCATCGCCCATGCAATCGCCTGCACAAGACAACAGCAACACCATCAGACCGTACTTCAGGGAAGCATCTGCCGCGCATCGGCCGGTCAACTCGCGAGGCCGCAACGGCAACGTCACGTACACCCCGTTCACCAAGGCCATGGCCGAGATGTCTGCCCCGTGCCGTCCTCCTAGGTCGTCTTCGCAATCCAACGATGCAGGCACGCCTCCCTCGTCACGCGACACCCACGCCGACGTCTCGGACGAGGACGCGCAATTCGACAAGATCTACTTGTCACTCCAGGCGTCGACAGATGTTGTCATGCAGATTCTCCCCAACTTCGGCGTCCAGCTCACCGGTGGCATCAGGAATGCCATGCAGCAGCGCGCTCCGGCGGCTCTGATCAGGGACTGGAGAACCCTGATCGCCCTGTGCAACGACACGGTCCAACAGACGGAGGTTCTGAAAAACCAGATGTCTCTCATCCGGTTGAGGGATCCCAGTGTGAGGGCCCAGGGCAGTTTCTGGAACCTCTGCAGCAATTTTGTCGCTTCCTGGACGCGGATGGCGTACAAGATCAAAGCCGAGATCAACACGATCCCCCTCCCCCCCGACACCAGGATGCGACTGAGGCCGATCCATCAGAGCATGAAGGAGACTAGTAACACCATTCTCCAATCGCCTTGGCATCACCTCTTCCGACCGACGGGACCAATTGGGAGCGCTCAGGGGCCGTTTGGGCAGATCATGTCGCCCAACCAAATGTCCATCACTCCCCAGAGCGCGGCTCTGGGCCCAGCGATGCAGGCCACGGTCGCGACGCCGCAGAACGCGTCCTTCGCGTCTGCCTTCCAGGGCAACGTCTTCGACCGCGCCGATACGCTCATCGCCAACCCCGGCATCTCCATGTCTCGCACCGGCACGATGACGAGGGGCCATTCCGGATTCAACTCGTTGTCATCCATCTCGTCGGTGTCCTCGGACGGCGTGCCGACCCCGTCATCCGCGTTCAGTCCGAGCCCTGCGGTCCAGCTTGGGCCAACGCCATTCCGGTTGAATGGTGGCAAAGTGGCTATTTAGAGGCAATCATCATATTATTTTCTTTTTAATTATCTCGATGCGCATTCTTCCATTGGACTAGACGCACGGAGGAATAGAATAGAGCAAGCTTCTTCGTTTCTTCTTTTTTTTTTCTTGGCATACAACCTGTCGCCCGAGCCGAACGAATCTTACGAAGGGCACGATTTCTTGCTTGCTGTGCCAGGCATTTGAGGCCTTGGTCGTGCCAATCGACGCGCTTCACACGCCTTGATGCTAATCTTTTCCTTTCTTTTTCACTCAACTTTTCTCGCATAGCCTTGGAGTTTTTTGGACTTTGTGTGTTGGCAGCGAGCTTCACAGGAAGCTGTTTGACGGACGGGCAAGTCGAGAATGAGGCAGGATATGAAGGGCTCCGGTTGAGACATTTATCTACGGTAGATGAAATACTAGATATCTTCCTCTCCGCCCCTTTAGTACTTCTCAACCGTGTGCCATCAATTGATGTGATGGGCTCGTAGCTCTTTCGGACAATTCTCCTACCTCCTTGCGACGCCAGTGGACTCGAGGATGACCCGAGGATGTCTGATGGGGTCGTACGAATACCTCAATACCTGGCCCCTCCATGCGGCATGTGGAGGACGAGCCGAGGCGTGTGTCTCAAGTAGATGGATCAATTGATTGATGGATGAATTGGATCGTTGAATCAATGTCCTGCATGGATGCTCAGAGGGCTCGCAGCACGGTGTATCAAACAGTGCACACCGACGCTTGAGCTGCAGGCGCTGATCTTGCACCTCATCTGCATGCTCGATCTCCGCATGCATCCATCACCATCATCGTCCTCACCATCATCATCACAGTGTTCTCCCAATCATCTTAGAGAGTCATTTCTGAAGCGTTCGCGTCTGCGAATTCCAGGGTCTCATCCGTGGCGATTACTAGTAGTGCCACGGCAGCTCCCAGTGTCCTCGACTTGTCACAGCCCAGGCCCCCGATATCCAGAATGTCCAGCGCGGCCTCGTCCACGGGCCCTCGGCGCATGGCGACTCGGACGCCCACGACTCGGACGCCCACGACGACGACCTCGTCCACGTCCACGTCCTCCAAGGCGTCGTCCTCGCGCTTCCCGACCTCAGCGTCGTCGGCGTCGGCCACCACGTCCGCGGCGCCCGCGCAGGCCGTCCACGCGCACGCACACGCGCACGCGCACGCGCACGCGGCCCCGCGCCTGCAGCCCAGCCTGCCGTCGGCGTCGACGGAGCGGCACATCGCGCAGGCGCGGGCGGCGGTGGTCGCGTCCATCGGCAACATGCTCGACGCGGAGCTGCAGTCGCGCGCGCAGATGCTGCACGACAACGCGGCGGTGCTGGACGCGCAGGAGCGGGACGTGGCGCGGGCGGCGGGCCTGCTCGGGCGGGAGAGCGCGCGGCTGGCCAAGGAGGCGGACGGGGCGGCGCGCAAGCTCAAAGAGGTCGGGAACGTGCAGAACTGGGCCGAGGTGCTGGAGAGGGGGTTCCTGGTGCTGGAGGAGACGGTGCGGTTGGCGGCGGTTGGCGAGGAGGGCGGGGGCTCGTCGTGTAGCTGTAGCGACTGTGGGAGCGGGAGCGGGGACGAAGAGGGGGGCCTGGAGGAAGAGGGGGAGGGGGAGGGGCGGGGTGCTTCCGAGGATGAGTTGCGCGAGAGGCTGGGGAATGTGAAGCTCGGGGTGGATGGGGATGGGGATGGGGATGGGGACAGACGCGGCCCGGAGGAGGCGAGGAATGATGAGAGGGCGAGGTTGGTATCTACGACTTGATCTTTGGACGAGATCAAAACATTCGCTCATCAAAAAAAAGATGTTTGTCTTTTTTTGAACACCCGACACCATAATTGAAAACTCCGAAGCCGCCATCTAATGTTCTATATGGTCCCCCCCCCCTTTTTTCTCTTTTTTTTTTCACCACCGAACCATCGAGTTCTTCCCGAAAATGGCGCCCCGTAAATTCAAGCGAGATTCCAAGTATGAGGCGGCTGGAAGCCCTCACAGCAGCCCAGGGAACAGGACGCAGCGCTTCTTCTTGTACTTGTCGCCAAACTCCTGGCGGTAGGCCTTCTCCTTGCCCTTGCCCCAGATGTACATCTGCACGGTCCCGATGGTGATGAAGAGGGCGACCGACCAGTCGCGGCTCGCCATGATGATGGCGAGCCAAGCCAGGATCTCGTACATGTAGTTGGGGCAGGTGACGAGGCCGAAGCCGTAGCCGCGCGGGATCTTGCGCTCGGTGCCGCCGCTGGACCGCAGGCTGGCGAGGTACAGGTGCACGAGGGCGTTGGCGATCTCGCCGAAGAGGTAGAGCGCGGTGGCGACGGCGTCGACGGCCAGGTTGTCGGCCTTGGCGGCGAGCGACCAGGGGGCGTAGATGGAGAAGGCGCAGACGGCGCCGCTGAAGAACCAGTAGTAGCCGCTGTTGCGGAAGATGTTCCAGACGGGCATGGTGTTGGCCGAGAACTTGTGGACGAAGAGGGTCTCGATCTCGCGCTTGACAAAGTGCGCGACGATCATGCCAAAGGTGAGCCACTGGGTGTGGGACATGGGCGTGCTGCCGTCGGCGTAGATGTAGGGGCGGGCGGCGACGACGGCGGCATGGATCAGGAGGGGGCCGAGGTACTCGACGAAGAAGACGGTTCGCCAGCGGACTTGGTAACCTGAAGAGCACGAGGGTCAGCAAAGGGAGCTCGAGGATCGCAATTGGTGCTGTTATCCTTCTCTGCCCCTTCCCGATTCTCCATATATTGATGTAATTGTTTTCCCTCCCGAAACTGTTGAGGCATGTGAAGCTGGCGAGTGGGATCTTACCGAGGTCCTTGACGAGGACCTGGCCGGCTTCGAAGACGGCCTTTTCATCGCTGACGAGGGCCTTGCGGTCCTTGAGGATCTTCTTGGCCACGGGGTCGAAGAGGCCGACTCTGTTAGGGTCGCTGATGCCGGCCTGCTTCGCAATGGCCTGCTTGAGGTCGTCGACGGTGGCAGCCTCGGGGAGGGAGACGGAAGCGGGGAGCTTCTTGATCGGGTGCTTCGGAGCTGTGCGACGGGTCAGAACGCGATGCGATGCTGCAGCAGACCAGACTGTCTGAACAAGAAATTCACAAGATCAAAAAGACTCACAGCGGTTTGCAACCGAGATGGTGAGCTGGGACGCCATCTTGGGCCTCGAGACTTGGTGGATGCCGTCGAGGACTGTGGTGCGCTGGCGAGGCAGACGGGATTGATTGATCAATTAGTAGATATTGAAATGAATGATCAATATTTTCTCTGGGTCAAAAGGTGGAACAGATCTAGATCCAGCTCGGCTTGATGGGGACGCAAAAGATCGGGGTGGGCGGTGACACGCAGCTCGAGCGGCTCCCCTGCATGTTGGGATTGTTGGGGCATAAATGGATCAATCAATTGATCGATCCATCGTCAATCTACGGAGTACATATTGGACCCTTGACGATCCTCGGGGGTTTCCATCGATCAATTTGATAGAGCGTGGAAAGTTCTGGCCACCTCGGCAGCCTCGATCCCCTAAAGTCGAACGTTTAGCGGCCGTCGAGCGCTGTAGCGTCAATGCTGGAGCTGGGCCGGCACAGGCGTTGGCTGCAGGGTAGGCCCAGGCCGGTTTGTATGTTATTGATGTGGTCGAGGCGGGAGGCGAGCTGGGGACTCTGGAAAGAGGTACGTACAGTACGCGTTGGGAACAAGACTGTGTCTCGGACTCGGCGCTGGAAGGGAGGTCTCCTGCCGGTACCTGAAGGAATCAGGATTCAAGGCTCCTTCCCTTCAACGTCAAGGTGAGGCCCGCTCTGGACGGCTCCTTCCGTGCAGGAACAGGGACCCACCCACAGTCTCGAGGTAGGGAAATCGCACTGTACTTACCTCAACTCCAAAACTCCAAAACTCCATCGATTGATTCAACTTCAACTTCATCCGAAAGATCAATGATGGTCTGGCTCATGCGGGCGTCATGGCGATGCTCAATGCCAGTCCCCACACGGCTTTTCCATTGATGAATCTCAACGAGTCTCCCGCCGAGATATGTCGGTCGATCGAACGATAAACGAGTCACGGACTATCCGGCGGCCGGGGCCCTGACTGGCAGCCCTGATCTTCCGACTCTCGAGATGGCCAAGAGGGAAGACAAGGCAGAGAACGGCAAGGCCGGGCTTGCGAGACATTGATGCGAATAACGTCGTCGAAACCAGGGATGTTGAAACATCAACCCGAGTTCACGGGTCTTGCTGAGCCTGTACGACGTCGCGTTCAGCCTCATCTTGATATCTCTCCGTCTCTCTACCGCAGTGGATGCCTTGCCGCCAACAAGCTCTCAGGTGATGTCGTTGTCAGCTGTTGCTATCATTCCTGCATGCATTGATGATTCACAAAAGATTCATCCAGTCTCGGGTCCTCATCGTGAGACAAGGCCCGAGCTGCCTCGAGGTGCTAAGTCAGCCTCGCCATCAAAGGACCCGACGGTTTCGAATCCATCAAATGGCGAGCCTCCTGACCAGCTGCCGCCACTGAATGTCAGAGCTCGAGCTCAGACTCCCATAGCCGCGGCCACCTGACATCAGTCAATAAACACTGGCAACTGGACAGTTTCAGCAAAAGGGTCCGACTTGGAAAGATCCTCTATCCAAACCACCCGCAATGGCTCTTCCCTTCCAACCCAGGGATCTGGTGAGTGCCCCCCCGAGCTTGAAGCCTCAAGTTATCAACCTCGCCATTGCCGTCATCGTCACCCTCTTCTTCTTCTTCTTCTTCTTCTTCTTCTTCTTCTCTCCCTTTCATCCATCAATTCTGAGCATGCCTTTTGGCATCAACGCCAGCATGTATCCAATCATTCACTGATGATTCTATAGTGCTTTGCCCACTAGGTTTCCCCTGGCACCCTGGCCTTCGTTACTTGGGGATCTGGCGATCCGGTAAACATGACCAAACCCGAGCATCACCATCTTTCCCGACAAGAAAATTATTCATCTCCATCAACAACTTGGTCAATCCCATCATTCCTGCCCCCACCGTCGCATCACCAGTCCTTCTCATCGTCATCCTCGCCATCCTCATCGTCACAGGGCCAGCTCGACGAGGCGTCGCGAGGCCAAACCTTCCCTTCAATCACCCAAACATCTCCCTCGGCAGCCCTAGCGAGTGTCCTTCCACCTTGGTCTTTCTTCCAGAAGATTGGTTTCCTGCCGTATGATTCGTTCTCTACACCTTTCTTCAATCCTGCTTGCTGGCCACCGTCAGCAGGCTTGGCCAACCTGGAGCAACAGCGTCATCCTCGATGGCAAGATCAAGCCGAATCTCATACCATGAATCCTCTCGCAGCAAGCTTCACGCCTTCTGCGACTCCAGAGGTCACCATCGTCGAGCCGGAGCCGGAGCCGGAGCCGTCTCTTCCCACTGGGCCTACCCTCTCAGATGCCAAGCGAACCTCAGCTGAGAGGCTCCGGCTGGACTTGTCAAAATTGGAAATAAGGAAAAGGAGGCGTGCAGGACGCAGGTCAGTCTCTGCCTCTCGATCTCCAAGGAAGTCTCGAGGTCATGTTTCACAGGACGAGGCACCGCCGCCACATCAACGACACCGACGGCAGCTGTCCGCTTTCAACCCAAGCCTTGACGCCTCCACAACTGATCCCGATTCAAATGCATATCCCGCCTTTGGCCCTGTCAAGGGCAAACATCAGCAGCACAGATCCTTTTCGCTCGCAGAGCATGACTTCCCAGAGCTGCCGTCCCAGAGCGATGGAAGGAAAAGCCAGCCAAGCGATGGTCGCGCGCTTTCAGACCGCCCAGATTATCCATCTTTGATCTCAAAGGGTATTGGAGCAGCAACGGATCGTGATGAGACAAAGCACCTCGTTCAAGAGGAAGACTATGCTGACGCGGGAATGGCACAAACACCGACACAACCACCGATTGAACCAAGAATTGCCAAGGAGGTCTTTCAAAGGGCCCGGCCTGAGATGATGCACAAAAGGCCGACTCCTGCGCTACCCATGAGTCGACCACGGATGCCTACACAACGACACCCAATCACGAAGACAGCACCTCCCAGGCCTCTGTCGGCTTTGCCCAGCCTGCCTTTGCCAACTTCGTTCCCACAGCATTTTGGTTATTCTCCCTTTTCCTTCGGTCTCCGGCCACAGACCCAATATCTACCTTTTGCGTTGCCTGCTCGCTATTCTCCAGCACCGGCGGCAGCTCCCTCGACAGCTCATCTCCCCATCCTGGCTCATGCACAGCGGACTACGACGCCGAGCAATCATCATCCCGCACCAGGACCCTACCAACCATTTGCGCCACCCAGGATGCATTATCTCCCGCCTGCTCCGCCCGCGGGGCTCATCCCGTTTTCAACCATGAGCTCTCTCCATCCATGGTCTTACTCGGTCGCTTCGGGGCAGGATCTGGACCCTTTGCCCTTTTTTGGTCAAGCCGGCTCGCACGCTTCGTCGAGTCAAAGTAGTGGCTATGCCGTCGTGCCAAGGGAGATGAAGCATGTGCCGGCTAAAATCGCAACAACTACAAGTACCCATTCAGGTCTGGGGCTCGCGCGAACCGGAGTCCCTGAAGTTTGGGGACCGGCACATCTTTCTCGTCCTCCGATCGCCGAGAGGAACTACATACCCGAGAAACAAGGGTCGCGATTCACGCACCTCTATAACACGCCACCCAGGGGCCAAGCATCAATTTATAAGGCTGCTGTGTCCACTGCGGATATCGTTAATGAGCAACCGGGGTTCCACGAGCACATGTTGCAAGCTGGCACTCCCCGAGGTCGCCTGACCCCCCAGTCTATCACCACATCAATGCAAAGCAGCGAAGCGAGCCAGTTCCGCCCACCGGGAGCAAGCGAGCGGGAGACGGCACGGCCGGCGCAAGAAGGGAGCCATATTGCGCAACCCGAGCCAAGGCAACACCCAGATACCCCTGATCCCGACATCGATCTTCAACAATACAGCAGGAGTAAGGAGAGAGCGGCACAATACAATGTCCTCAAAAGCCGCCTTCGAGCGACCGCGACGGAATCGAGAGAAGGCGGCATCGACGACGTCGTGGCGAGCATCTCAGATTCGCAATGGCCACCGCCCCCCCTTCCCCAAGCAGCACCGTCGCCACCTGTCCAACCCACCACGTCGCCGACCAGGCCGGAGCCAGCGGCTTGGACACAGTCAAAGAGATGGATGAGCCTCGAGACCCGGGAGCGTCTGGCATTTCAGAAGATGAGGCTCAATCTCCACTACATGGGGGCCGACAAGTCACCCTTCGTGCCGCAGACCCCCGCCCAACTGACGGCATTCAAGGCCGAGATCGCCGAGATGCAGCAGAAACAGCTGAAGCGCAAAGTCAGCCTACTTCAGGAACGTTCCAAGCTTAAGGAGAACCCAAAGGGACAGCCCGCGAAATCGAAGCTGCAGGTAGCGTTGCTCTTCAACGGAAAGAAATTCTCCGAGGACGGAGATTTGTCACCCGTCTTTGCTGCTCAGAATTGCTTCAACGACATGGACGCCACAGACGAGATGCTGCGCGTCGACTGGCCGTCACTCGCTGAACTCAAGGAGGACGGGGACAAGAGGGCTGCGAAATACGGGCGATATCTCCCGCTCCCACGAATGAATATGGTCGAGCTGCGCATCTTGGAGAAGGAACGCGAGAAGGCGTACAAATCAGACGGCTCCATCTTCTAGGAGAAGAAAGCCGTCAAGCTAGACTGCCTGGGCCTGACGCCAGTCGACGTACCTCAGAGCGCCGAAGGAGAGGAAGAGCTTGGCTCATATGACGACATGGTGGATCTCGAGGAGCTTCCACGAATTTTGGTCAATTTTATGAGTTGGATCATGGAAGATTTTCACAGGAAGGAAGAGGACTGCTTTGGACAAGAGAGCAACCACTAGCTGGAGCTACCGCGAATCTGGAAAAAGTACGAGACGGGAATGAAGCAATCAGGGAGCAACGAGCTGGACGGAAGAATGTGTGCAATCGGTGCAAAGGGGGTTTCGCTGCGGAGAAACAAGAAGTGCTTCTACATAAGCCTGTTGACCAGAGCTTTGGTAGCTTGCTTGGATTTGGTTTCAGTTCAGAGAGAAGCAAGATAGTGAGGGGAAGCGTAAAACTCAATGGAAGGATATACTAGACCCAAAGCCCGTGGCGTGCCCCTGAAAATGATACAGCGGGTGCCCATGGACTCAATCCATGAGCCGCTCGTCGTTTGCCATGAAGATTGATCTCCGCGACAGCTCAGGGGAAAACAAGAAGTCTCACGTGATCTCAAAAGCTTTTGGTCGAGCAGTGGCCCGTCTTTTTTTTTTTTGCGGATTAATTCCGGCCCGGAAACCCTTAGCGAGGTACGTACTGCGGGCTTAGCGTCATCCACAACCACACAACTTTTCCAACTTTGCCCAAAAGTTTCATTCTCTCCCACATCGACAAATCGATTGCCCTGGTGAGCGCCATTATCATCAGGTCAGTACACCCGTTTGAGGCGGACGATTGCGACGTGAAAGCGACGATGGACGCCCTTTGATCGAGGCAGGGACGACAGCCGAGATTGATTGTCTCGGCCACTTCTGGCCTGCGAATCCCTGGGCTCCCATCTCGTTGCTCGTCGAAGTCGGAAGCCAAAAAGACAAAAAATTCAAAAACACAGTCCCTTCCCTCCCCCGGTTGAGGTCTGGCAGTCTCCAGAACCAAGAAACCGTCCCGAGATATGTTCGAGATTCAGGACACGAATCGCTGACCTGTGTGTGCTTTCCCTCCACAGAACTCGCAATCATGGGTATCTCACGCGACTCCCGCCACAAGCGCTCCTCCTCCGGCGCCCAGCGCTCCTACTACCGTGCGTACCACTCGCGATGATTACAAAAACCATAAAAATCGAAAGCCCGTATCAGTTCCTCCGCGGCCCTCGTCGCCCCCACCCTTGCCCTCGCGTCCTATCCTGTCTCCCCCTTCCCCCAAGGTGGAAGGCACGGCAGGCAGGCAGGGTGGGATGACTGGGCCCGCGGAAGGAGAACAATACGTTCTGACCTCTTGTCAACAGGGAAGAAGCGCGCTTTCGAGGCTGGCCGCCAGGGCGCCAACACCAAGATCGGCGCCAAGCGCATCCACACGGTCCGCACCCGCGGCGGCAACCACAAGCACCGCGCGCTGCGTCTCGACTCCGGTAACTTCGCCTGGGGCTCCGAGGGCTGCACCCGCAAGACGCGCGTCATCGCCGTCGCGTACCACCCGTCCAACAACGAGCTCGTCCGCACCAACACCCTGACCAAGAGCGCCGTCGTGCAGATCGACGCCGCGCCCTTCCGCCAGTGGTACGAGGCCCACTACGGCGCCGGCCTCGGCCGCAGGCGCCAGCGCGCCCAGGCCGCCAAGGAGGGCAAGGAGGTCGAGGAGGTCAAGAAGAGCAAGTCGGTCGAGAAGAAGCAGGCCGCCCGCCTCGCTGCCGCTGGCAAGGTCGAGGCCGCCCTCGAGAAGCAGTTCGAGGCCGGTCGCCTCTACGCCGTCGTCTCCAGCCGGCCCGGCCAGTCCGGTCGCTGCGACGGCTACATCCTCGAGGGCGAGGAGCTCGCCTTCTACCAGCGCAAGCTCCACAAATAAACGGTTGCCGTCTCGGCAATTCTCTCAAAAAGTCAAAAAAACCATCCCCATGTTCTTCCAGGTCGGGAGGAGCGCGGTCAGCGGCCGGTTCATGTTTTCCTGGTAAACGGTGTTCAAAGGATTCCCTTGTATTCAGAGAAGAGCAAAATACATCTTTTTTCTGCTGTTTTCTTCAAGGGCATGATAACGACGAGTCTTTTTCGTTTATATATCAACAGTGACGAGCAAACGGGCATTGGGAAATGGGTCCAGGGTAATAAAATGAACAATTGGTCACACACACACACATCTCCACACATTCCGCGTGCCTTGCACGTGTGGAACGAGACGGCATCATCGACCTTGAGCATTTTGATGACACTTATCACCGTCCTCGTCCAGCATGTCAGGCATCGACGCCCAATCCTTCCGCGGAGCTCGACATGACGTTGCTTTCCCTTATGTATACCGGTAGTCAAGCCCAAAATTATTCATAAAACTTGTAGAACCGAGGAAAGAAGGATTCACAATACACAGAGTTCCGCTACCAAACGCCAATCGCTTCTCCCAAGGTGTGCTTCGATTGAATCCCAGCTAAATTCCAGAACATGCTACCATACTACCAAGTGTGTACTTCATGCCCATCGCTTCCTCCATGTCATAACTGGCACGCCCAACCGGGGTGCTGCGCCGCTAATCCCTGCTCAAGACAATGGTTGAAAGAGGATGATGAGGTGCGAGGAGGAGGAGGAGGAAGAGAAGAGAGAACAGGGGAAACCAGAAGCAGGGGAAGAAGCAGAAGAAGAAAACTCCAACTTTTTTTTGGGTCATAGTATGAGAGAGACGGACAAGACAGGCCAAGACAAGAGAATCCCAAAAAATCAAAAAGTATTCCGCAAGGAACGTCTAACTATGCACATTTGATGATCATGATGTGAAACAGGACATAAAATGAAACATGCAAAAGCAGCGAGAAGGAGAGAGAAGGAGAGACAAAGACAGAGACAGAGACAGAGACAGAGATCGAGAAGCAATGTGGAACCAGGTGGAGAATTTGTGTCTTTGATTCTTTCTCTTTTTTTCTCTTTTTTTTTTCTTTGTGTGTTTTCTTTTCTTCCATCCCTCTAAGCAAATTGACGCTTCACGTCTGTCCATTTGCGGGTGAGGGCTTCATGCTGCGCATAGACCTATGAGTCTTGTTAGCAAGATGCATTTCAAGCTGCGTCGTTGAAAGTGCAAGGCATACCTCGGCGTAGCGCAGCTTGGTCTGCACGAGTTCCTCCTCCAGCTCGGCCAGCTCCTTCTCCACCTTCTCGTTTTCCAAATGCACCTTTTCGTTGCGCTTCATCAAATCATCACGCTCAAGTTTCCAAATCTCCTCAATCTCCAGAGGCTGCTTCTCGATCACCGCCTTGAGGTCCTGCACCTGCGCCCTAAGAGCCTCGTTCTCGTCCTTCAGCTCGTCATTCTCCACCTTGGTGTGGACCAGCTCGGTCGCGAGAGCGGCCTGCTCGCGGTCACAGACCTCGACCCTCTCCTCGAGCTTCCGCACCTGCTGGCCGAGGCTCTGGCTCGACGAGCGCAGGTCCTGCAGTTCAGTCTCCCTGGCCTTTTCCACCTTTGTCTTCTCCTCCCACTCTGTCTGGTACGCCTTGAGGATCTCCGGAGAGATCTTGACCTCGCAAGCGTCCTGGACGAGCTGGTCTGCCCGGTAGACCTCCTTGTCCATGCTCGAGCTCGAGCTTCCGAAGAAGCCGTTCTCGAGCAGGCTGCCTTGGCTGGGGTCTTTGTCGATGTACACATCGAAGAGCTTGTCTTTGAGATACGTGGTCAGCTGTTGCATATCGGACATGCCGAGCAACGTCGTCGTGTTCTTCTGCATCAACACGATTCCGAACCGGATGATGGCGGATAAGCCTTCGGAGAGGATCATGTCGTAGATCCGAAGCACGAGCTGCAGGGGGAAGCGGTAGGCGAACAGGGTGAGGAACCACTGTGTGGCGTAGAGGTGAGGGGAGATGTGCTTTCGATGAAGGTGGCAGTAGAGAGCGGGCTCCAGGTCCTCGAGCAGACGCTCGAACTGGTAGAGGTGCATATGCAATCCGGGCATGTCCTGGATGAAGAGGTCTCGTAGGCCGTAGTGGTTCATCAGACGAACGAGGAGACAGAAGGCCTCTTGTTCCGGCATCTGGAGCACTGGTCTTAGCGCGTCGTCACGGTGAAGGGAAATCGGCGGCAAGGATGATAATGAGATAGAGGGTACTCACGTTGAACAAAAGAGGCATGATCAGGAAGTTCATGCCCTGCGCATACCCCACGCCTTCGTCAAACAGGGCATACGCCTTGCAGACGCCAAATAGCCCATCCTGGAGCCCCGCGGCAGCCGCATATTTGGAGTAGCTCGTCCGCGCACCCAGATCGCGCTTGATGACCTTCTCGAGCTTGATCAAGTTGGCCGCATCCTCCCTCTCCTTGCGCTTCCGCTCGGCTGCTACCGCTGCCTGGGCCTTGGCCACTGCTTCGCTGGTCGTCTTTTCCTTCGCGGACGAGCTCGCCGAGTTGTCGGATTTGATGGACGAGGCCGAGGACGCCACGCCTTCACCGCTCTGCACGCTCAGGTTCGCGTTGCTGATGGTGCTGGTCGTGGTGCTGTTGCTGTTCCTGTTCTTGTCCTTGTCCTTTTCGGAGCCCCGGGCTACGAGCTCTCGGTACACGACCTCGAGGTCCTCATTTTTGCTCTGGGCCAGGACCTGCCAAATGACTCCGCGAATGGCGTTAGGAATCCCCGTGGCAATGGCTTTGTTCAGCTCCTCGGCGCTCGAGCGGGCGACGGCGGCCGGCCCTTCGTAGACGACGGACTGCCACAGATCCCAGTCGACCTGCGACTCCGTGAGGGCGGAGGGCCCTGCGTTGATGCCTGACGCAGTGCCGGGCGCCAGGCTGCTGTTTGGTGGTGGGACCGGAGATGCAGGCGGAACATCAGCAGCAGCGATGGTCTCCTCACCGCCAACCTTGGCACCGGGCGACTTCTCCTCGATGGTCAATGCGAGCGGAATGCCAGCTTCCTGCTGCATGCGAAGCACCTTGAACCGGTCCTTGAGGCTCTCGCGACTCTGCTTGTCGCCGGCGAGATGCCGCTTGTCGTCCTCGAGCCGGCTGAGCATCATCTCGGGATTGCTGTTTAGCGTAGCGACGGAGCTAGTGGTGTTTCTTCTGTCGACGGGTTGGGAGGCAGCAATGGCCTTTTCCTTTTCTTTTTCCTTCTCCTTTTCCTTTTCCTTCTCCTTTTCCTTCTCCTTGTCCTTGCTCGAGTTCCGAGACAGCCATGAAAAGGGGCTGGTGAGCTTCCGGGCCGCCGACTGGGGTGTGCTGGACGGGGCCAGCGGTGTCGAGGTCGTCGCTGGGGGATTAGAGTTTTTGGTTGGTGTTTCTGTGGTAGTCGGAGGAGACCAGGGCAGTGATGGGAAGACGCTAGTTAGGGAGATCGACTTGCTAGGCTCTTCCTTCTTAGCAGGCGTCGCGGCTTCTGCATCCTTAGTCAGTAAAATGAGGCTCCACGTCTGTGGGAAATGAGAGGAGAAGCGTGTGACGGTGAGGGGGAGTAGAAGAAGAAGAAGAAGAATTACCCAGATTCTGCGTTGGGGGAGCTGCTTCATCATCGAGGTTGATGTTAGAAAGCTTTGAATCATTGGAGAGCCGTTCGGGGAGCGGCGTGGAGTCCGGTTGAGGCTCCGACTTGGGCTCATCGCCGTTGATGGCTGCATCTGCCGCCTTGTCGTGAGGGCTGTCTTTGTCGGGCCCGTCCTCACCCTCCTCTTTGGCGTCGGCGTCGGCGTCGGCATCGGCGTCGGCGTCCCCCTTCTTCGCATGCTGGTCACTGTCCGCTGTCCTCTCTTTCTCTTCCAGCTCCTGCTTCTCTTGCTTCTCTTGCTTGTCTGCTTTCTCCTCTATCTCGGGTATCTCCTGTTTCTCGTCTTCCTCATCCGGCAGGGTAGGTTTCGTGAGCGTTGTGGAGGTCGACCTCTTAGTCAGGGACCGTACAGAGGCAGTGTCAGCAGCGTCAGTGGCATCAACAGCGTCCTCGAAGGTGTCTTGCTCGAGAGCCTAGAGAGACAGAGACAGAGCGTCAGCAAGCCGTTCTCGCGGATCGTGGGCGGGACAAATGCGACTTGGGTGGCGATTTGGGAGGGGATTGGACGTACGGCATCATTGTCGGAGTCCAAGACGGACTGAGGCCTCTCCTTTACCTGAGGCGACTGGGGAGTAACAACGTCATCGTCCTGATGGGACATGGCTCCCGCTGTGGTTGGGTGGAATTGGGTTGCTTCAAGAATCCAAGGCAGCCTCCGGGATTTCCAGAGAAGCCCGCGTTCACTCTCGGGGACCCCTCAACAACCTGCAACGAGAGGGTGGTTGCAATGCAGACAGCGGTGTTGCCGGATCGCGAGGTCAAAGGCAGGCTCGAGAGATCTCGCTGGTGTCAGGAGGCGGGAGCTGCTGATCTGGAGTCGGGAGGTAGGTAGTGGTACGGAGTAGGAGGTGCAGTACTATAGTATATAGCCGGCACGCAGAGCTGTGTAAGAGGGCCGGGTAGCTTGGGATCGTGGTTCGTAAGATGCGTGAAAGTGATAGATGCGAAGAGTAGTATAGAATGCAAGGAAAGACAATTGAAGCAGACAAGAGATCAAGTCCTCGACAGTGAAAAGCTCGGAGGAGACTTGGGAAGATGAGGTTGATTGATGTGGTCGAGGGGAAGATTAGTAGACGTGAACGAGGAGTGCAAGGAGGAAAGAGTGCAACGACCTGGCCTGCCTCCCTAGAGGTACTTCGTACTCCGTGTTCCGTTAGAGTACCTACCTCTACCTACAGGTACCTCTAGTACTCCGTACAGGTATACAGGTACCTGTACTAAGCGATCGATAGTAGGACCTCCTGTGGCAGGCACGGTCGGAGGCTGCTGCCAGGTGTGGCATTGATTGAGGGCCTGTCCAAGATTGAAACGGTGGACTCGGAAGTGCTCATTGGGCGGGCACCGACAAGGTCGCTCTGGCTGGATTCCATGATACTGGTACTGCACGATCGGGTGGTACCTGTACTTCCTCGATACAGTGGGGGTTGGACAGGAGGCACCCGCAAGAGGTCACGACGGTGGAGCTTTGGGGCAATGCTGCGGCCGGACGAGTCCCCAGCAGGACTGGAGGTACCGCCGGGCATGAGGAGGTACCCTGATGTACAATTGAAGGACTCACTGAGAGGTACTAACGGAGTACAGCATTGGAAGTCCAAGTTGAAGTTGGCAGGCACCCGAATTCCAAGGCGCGGCCCAATGGCATGCCTCGCCCGCTGCTGGCTTGAGCTGTCAAATGCAGCGCGCTGCAGGGCATGGAGCGATGGAGACCTGATATTGGAAGTGGAAGAGGAAAAGGAAAGGGAAAGGGAAAGGCAAAAAAGAAACTCGAGCTGCAATGGCACGAAGCGCCTTTTGCGCCGCAAGCAACAATTTGAAGCCACGAACAACCACCTTTGGAATTTGCACAAGGTTCAGGTCGTCGGGCTTCAACGTCATCTCCCGGGTAGCATCTTCTACATGTACATACATACCTCCTCAATATGTACCTGGGTACTAACTAACAGTGTCGGACTGCTGGAGGCTGGAAGTTCCCATTCAGTGCTGCCCGGGGCCAGCACCTGTGTGAAAGTTGTCTGTCATTTCTTTCAATGTTTCAAGTTTTTCGGATTCAAGCTTCAATCCTTGAGTCAATCCATGATAGGTACTCCGAACCTGATATGATCATGGATGAAGATGATTGAAAACTTCAACCAGTGCGTGCAGCCCCCTGTGCAGACTCATAGTGGGCTTTTTAGCTCGCGATAGCTGGAGGTTAGTGGGCTTCATGTACATATGTACTCCGAAGGCGGGCCAGGTGGGTCGAGTTCACCCCTGTTTGCTGGTCGAGCTGATGGAGCGCTGGAGGTCCATGCCCGTACAGGTACGAGGACAGGTCGCGAGACCATCACGTGCCGGGACTGCCCGCCTTCCATGATGGAGCCCCTTCGGGTACAACAGGTCAGTACCAGAGGTGCCTCTAGCCATTGATCATTCAATGTTCCATCCACCGCTCTTCCCCTTATTTCAGTAATCCACTGGAGTTTTCGGCAACGAAGAGGAGATGAAGTGCGGCCGTCACGTCCATCACGTCGAGGCGCACGTCTGCCCACAGCGGGCGCCGGGCACTGCCAGTGGTAACTCGAGGTTCCGCGACGGTACCGGGAACATGCAGCCAGGCGCATCCGTCACACGATTGGGCACGATGGCACGCCCAACTCGAAGTGCATCGATGGACCGTGCAGGTACTGCTACCTTGTGGACCCACTGGCAGCTGCTCAGGGACATCGACTCGGAGCCCAGTGTCAAGCAGTGAGTCCCACCGTCGTGCCAGACGGACGGCATGAGGCCTCTGCGCAGGGGTGGCCCGGGTGGCTCTTTCCACAAAACCATGCTGTGATCATTTTCCTCGACCCCTCAATCCATCTTCGACTCCTCTTCGACTCCTCTTCGACTCCTCTTCGACGTCGCAGGTCTGTACGTGGCTGCCGGGAAACGACAATGAGAGGATTGATCAATTGATTGATTGATCGCCGCTGATATGCAGAGACACTGCGCAATCAGAGACAGCTCGGTCTCTGATGTTGAATCGAAGCAGCCCTTCTCGCCAACGTCCTGGCCATTCCATTGGTTCTCGAAGAATGGATCAACTCCCGAGCCTGCTCGAGTCCTGAAGCCCCCCCTTCCGCCCCTATAAAAAGTACCGGGAGCACCACAGGCGCTCCTTGCTGCCGGCCACGCGTTTCACGACAGGGCTGCTTGTTTCAGAGGTGGGCTGCAGAGAATGGGCAGCCCGCATATGGAGGTAGTACCGCACGATAATACGACTCAGTACATCGGGCCACGCAGGAAAGATCCCGCGCTCAGGGGGGCCGGCTGGTGTTGGAAAGGAGAGGGCGCCTCCGTGATATCTACTCTACAATTGGACGGAGTAGATCCTCACCAATACAGGTAAGGAGCACAGAACAGTCCAAGGGACGCCGCCTCTCCTGATCCAATCCGTCCATCTCACTGATCTCGACGCAGACGACAAGTCACACAAGTCACAACGGCATCGTTCGAGAGGGGTACCTGTACTCGTACATACACACGAGCAAAGTTGCTTGACAGAGAGGCCTGCTCAAATGGGCGTGCGTGGGAGGAGATCCCGGAGTCCACTGGATGGAGCCGGTACATGCAGGTCCTCCTAAGCGGACAAATCATGAGGTTACAGCAAAGCTTGGCGCGAAACACGCAGCCCGAAGGGGCCTGAGGGGCCGACCAGGGAGGGACAGCGTCAACCTATTGGATCGCGAGCCGCATCAACCGCACGTCCAAGGCTCCAAGCCATTCATCGGATCCAACAGATGCTGGTGTCTGATCGCGCTCACACAAACCTACCGTTACGAGTACTCGTACGGAGTACTCCGTACAAATATACCGGTACTCCGTGCTGGTACGAGTCTATACATACAGGCGGATCTTCGCTTCACGACGACCGATTTTGAGACGCACGCGTGGGAAGACTCTGGGAGACAGACCGCGGGCTCTTCTGTCGAGGGCCGTTTTCCGTCGGGGCCATGCTCGCATACAAACCCATTCGGGGCTTGGGGTCGCGTGAGGTTTTGGGTCACGCGAAACGCACCTTTCATGGGCGCATGAGCCATTGATGTTCATGGAAAGCGTCTTCCAAGACCCGAAACTCGACGTCGTGCTGCCCGCTCGACAGCCCCCGGTCGCTTCCCGGAAGGCCATCCATCTCTCTGCATTCTCGGAACCAAGCGTCGCGAATGCCCCAAGCCGAGGTGGGTGCGAGTACGGAGTACGAGGCATCCATTTGGCGTCCAGGAACGGCGGGCCTTTAGCAACTCTGCCCGAGCCGAACGTCTTCCCCGGAAAATGTTAGCCTGCCTTCCGTCCCCCAGCCGAACCGACCTATGACCCTGCGCAGCGTCAAGCGGTGCCAATCATGGGTCGGCCTTGGTGCCTTTGTTCGCCACGGCAGACGAAATGCTGCCGTCATGGGCCGAGCAGGCTTGCAGCCCGTCCCGTGTCCCGGCGTGCCCAAGTGTTCACGGTAACAGTAGTACCTACGGAGTAAGTTAGTCATCACCAAGCCCCCCGCGCCATCTTCGGAGTAGCGCCGGCAGATTCCAGTCGTCTGCCCCTCATTGCGAGCAGGGCCCTCTCCATCATACCTGTATGTACTCCGTAAGGTGCGAGTTGTCTCTTCTCCGCACGGGGCAGTAAGATAGATAGTATTGGCTTCACGACGGAGGAGTGCGACTGCGAGGAACAACATGATTGTATTGATGGATGGTGGTGGAGCTTCGTAGAAAGTCGAAGAATAGGAACGGATTTTAGCGTATACCACCTGTTCGTACGGAGAACTACCTCGAACCTTTGAAACACGGAGCAGCTCAGGGACCCTCGTGAACTCGGCTCGACAGCTCAGTCCGTCATCGAAGCTGTCCGGACACAGTACGAGCACGAGCTGATGGCACGTAGCACAGCCACAGTGCGGGCACCTCGCGCAAGCTGGAAGTTGACCTCGCTGGCGATAAGCTTATCGGCGTTCGGCCTGGATTGCATCAATTCATGTTGATTGATGGGACTTCAATACCGAGCGTGCAGGCCGTGCGGGGATCGAACATTGATGTAGCGAGCTGCAGTCACTCGAAGCCCTCGATGCACTCCCGAGTCTACTACCTGTACGGAGTAAAGACTTTGCTGGAGCTTTGCTGGGAGTGCTCGTCTTGAGTCAACTTGAAGACCGTACTCCGTAGTAGTACTAATTGAGTGGAGGTACGGAATACACGTACAGTACTAAACGGCCGCGCTTATCAATGAGGCTGGTGCCTGCCTAACCTGTAGGATCAGAGTACTCCGTAGGTACTCCGTACTGATGTGACTGATCTTTGCCTGGGAAAGCCCCACCTGCTTGGCACCTGCGGTTCTTCTGACGTTTTGTCATGCTCTCAGTCTAACTTCCGGCAGATTCATGGATGGACTTGATGGATGGATGGAGGGATCCATCAATCCATCACTGATCAATCAATCCATCATCCATCAATCTACGTGCACTTGCTCGATCCATTCTTTTTCCCTCCCAACAACAACCACCCTCTTCTCTCTCCCCTCCTCCTCCGCCCTCGATCGATTTTCACTTCTGGAGATTCGCACTCGGTCTCTGGGAGCTGGCCGACACGCTGTCCTGTCCTCCCGGCGCCCCCGCTCGCAATATATCCATCCATCCCACTTCCACTTCCACTTCCGACCGCCGACGCTTAGAAGAAGCTTGCCCTGGACGACCTGCACTCCTCCAAGACCAAGTCTTTTTTTTTCGGACCGTTGGAGACTCACGATAACCGTACCCCCCATCCTTGCGCGATCGCGACGATAGACTACCTACTACGAGTACTACTTCATCTCTCTCTCTTTCTCTCTCTCTCTCCCTCTCTCCCTCTCTCCCTATCTCCCTCTCTTCCATCTTTCTTCTTTTGTTCTCTCCCGCCCCCTTCCCTCTTTTATCCTCTTCTACTAAACGGGCTGGCCTCTTTTTCCACCAGGCATCGAATCTTCTCCCCACCAGAGCTAGTACTATAGCATCTCTCCTCGTGGTGACGTACGACGATCCATCAAGAATTTTTCCGTCGCCAGACACGACCAGTACCCTCCTTCTCCCGAAGGCGACATCGCAACGGAAGAAAAGGGCAGAAAAAAAAACAAGGAGAAGAGCAAGGAGAACAACAAGAACAAATTCACGAGACGAGAGCCGATTGAAATACCCATCGCCCGCCTCGCTTTGTGTGTTTGCTCGTGCCGAGGACTGCGGTCTCGCCACCCAATCTCCCTCTACTGCAGTCCCTTCCTGCCAAGCTAGAAGCTGTCAGGCCCATCTAGGAGACGACCCCTCGACCTTTAGCAAGTATTGTCGCGCTGCGTGAGAGAGCTTGTCTGAATCCTTTGAAGAGGAGGGGGAGCTTGCTTTCATCCTTGCGGCGCTGCCGCCACCTCCGTCAACATGGGCAAGATCACGAAAACGATGCAGCACAAGCATCGTGAGAGCTTGGTGAGCCGCGCTGACCTTCCCTTTTTTTATCTTTGTTCTCTTCATCTTCTTCCCATCTTCGCCGTCATGTCCCTGGTAAAAGCTGACATTTGGACCTTCAAACTCAGTCGCCCTGGCTCAAGTCCTACGTCGAGTCTGCCTCCACAGACCCTCTGCCCTCCCTGCCGAAACGGCTCGCCGAGTTCCCTGTGCGATGGCCCTTTGGGCGCGGCGACTTATACCACTGGATTCCCCTTCTCAACAGATTTGACACCATCCTGGAGCACTTTTGCCGAATCTATGGCCTGGCCGATGGACCACAGTCTCGAGAATTCAGCTGCGACTTCCTCCTCACCCACACCAGTGACTCGACAGCATTCGATGGCGAGAAGCAGTGGACCCTGGACCAGCTGGTCGAGCTCGGTTTCTCGTCAGACGGCGACAGGCAGCTGATCGAGGCCATCTTGAAGTTCACCAAAATGTTGCTGGAGCATTGTGGCAATCGCAGCATCTACGCAAGCAGCTCTCATCTCAATTCCCTGCTCAACTGCACTTCCATGCCAATCCTGCTCTCCACATTCGAGGTAGGGTCGGAGCTGGCTCAGAGATATCAGGCTTCCGTCAAGCGCGTCGGAAATGCTTCCAGGCACATCAGCGCCGCCCTCCTCGCGAACCACTACAACATCGACCTGGACCGCGTTCAGCAGATTGCTCTGCCCTTCGTCAAAACGCCCATCCTAGGCCTCTCCGAATCCGCCCCACCCGTCACACCCGCCCCGACGTCCAAGGGAAAGGAGAAGGAGAAGGAGAAGGAGAAGGAGAAGGACAAGGAGAAGGACAAGGACAAGGACAAGGACAAGGACAAGGAAAAGGAAAAGGAAAAGGAAAAGGAAAAGGAAAAGGACAAGGACAAGGAGAAAGAAAAGGCGCACGGGAGCAGCGGCAGGAACGCTGCTACTGTGCACGCCAACGATCTGGTTGCCATCGCGTCAGCAGATGACAAGAAATGGAGTACCTGGGGCGACGTCAAGGTCTCGTACTACCCTCAAGAATCCGTATCGGCCCAAGACGCACCGGCAGAAGCTGGACGCCCATCCTTGCCTTCGACCCCGACCCCCCTGCGCCGAAGCTCGACCTTGGCATCGCAGCACACCCCCAAGCCCCGAGGCGCAGCGGCTGACGATTCCTCTCCCCTCGCCCCGCGGACCTCTGCGGCCTTGGATGACTCCCTGACTCCTGGGCAGAAGACCTTCGAACTGCCCCAGTCCCTGGTAGCCACCACCCCAATCTTCGACCTCGTCCGGCGATGCCCCAAGGACATGTCGCCGGCCTCCAAGTACGAGGTCTTGCAACGTCTGAGGACCGCGAAAGCTCTCCTCGGCTCTCTCCAGGAGCGCCAGCAACTCCTGGCGGTTCGGCTGCTGGCAATCGCCAACCTGGCATATATCCACAGCGAGTCCAATTTTGTCGAAAAAGTCCTTCGCCAAGATATTGACGAGACCCGCCGATTCCAACTCGTCTACCAGCTGGCCGAATTGATCCATCCGTCGGTCAATGGGAAATCGGATGTCCCCCTTTGGCTACAGACTGTCTCCTTCGCACTGCTAGAAGCTCTCTCGAGCTTGAACTCGAGATGCCAGGACGTTTCTTCTGCCCTCAACGCAAACGTGAACCACGGCATTCTACTTTACGTCATCCGAAAGGCCGTTGCCGGCATGTCGGAGAGTTCACCAGAGGACGATGGCCACGACATGACCGAGACTGATCAATGGAGAAGCGGCCTCTTCTCTCTCACCACACATCTGTCCATGTCCACTAGAATTGGTCATGAGCTGGTCTCTGCTGGCCTCATGGACATTCTGGTCGAGATGCTGAATCTCCGCTCCAAGATCGCACAGCGCCACCATTCCCTGGTTCTTGCACTCATAGACGGCCTGGTCTGGACATATCCCAGTGCCTTCCCCATCTTCTTCAACGCAGACGGCTTGGCTGCCATGGCCAAATTGGCCGTGGACACGGTGCAGGAATGCCGGGTCCTAGTCCAGAACTCCAAGGGCATCACACTGGACCAGCAGTCGGGAGCCGTGGATTACCAAATCCCGTGGTATCAACAGCAGACCATGAAATGGACCCTGAAGAATGTTCACCACATAATGTGTAACTCCTATTCGTTTGGTGCCAACACGGACAGGCTGCTCCGAAACCTCGCTGACAATTCAAATCTGCTGGCCTGTCTGAGGACCGTCATGGAGGATAAGAAGACTTTCGGCTCGGTCGTGTGGACAAATTCGGTCACCATTCTGAGCGACTTCATCAACAACGACCCCACGAGCTTTGCGGCCATTTCTGAGTCGGGCATGATCAAGACATACCTTGAGGCTATCACAGGTCGGCCCCTGCCCGAGGAGCAACAGAAGCCGAGCAGGCAGAACGAATCGGAAGACGACAATGGCGCCAACTCGCCGAGTAGCTCGGCTCTGACGTTAATCGTCGACAAGGACGAGCGGCCACATCCACCTCCCGAGGACTCTCTTCGTCAGACTCCGCGCGAGTCCGTGGCTGCCGGTATCCTGGCAGCTTCGGATGCCATCAACGTTGTGCCCCAAGTTCTCAATTCCATCTCCTTGAACAATGCAGGAATGAAGCTGGTCGTGGCCTCGCGAGCCTTCGAAAGTTTCCTTGAGATCTTTGAAAGTCCCTCTCACGTTCGATGCATGGAGGCAGATGCAGAATTGGCGAACCACGTCGGATCAAGCTTCGATGAGCTCGCACGCCACCACCCCCCCCTCCGAACCTCGATTGCCAATGCCGTCATCGACATGGTTGCACGTGTCCGATTCCTGGGCATCGAGAAGGCTCGAGTTGCAGGGTGGGGTGCAAAACTGGTCCTCGTCGACGACAGCGCCGAGGAAAACGCGGAGGCTCAGGGAACGCTGCAGAGCCAACCATCCGACGTCGACATGACTGGCACCTCCCAATCGCGCGAGAGCCGACCTGATCGACGTTCCAAGGCCTCAAAGGAGACACCCACAGAATCCTTTGTCCCCTACGTCTCTGCGGTAGCCAGTTTCCTCACGTCCTACACCGCCAACAGCATCCTGAAAAGCAACTTCATCGATCACGGTGGCCTGGAGCTCCTGTTCGATATCTGCGAGTCCCCCAGTCTTCCGGCGACGTTCGGCGACTCGGTCGCAAGCCGAGTCCTCAATCATGTGGTGTCTCAACTGGTCGACTTCACTCCCGTCCGCGCCCTGCCATCACTCCTGAGGCGCACACAAGCTGCTATCGATGTGTTGAGGCCCCTTGGAACAAAGACCGAGGCCATTCCGCCATATTTCGCTCCATTCCTGGCGGCGAATCCTGGAGACTACACCGATTCGGAAAAGGCCGATCTTGCATCGACGGGAACGAGTATTGTCAAAGCCCTCTTGAATGCGCAGACATATATCAAAATCATTTCCGACTGTTTCCCAACAGCGAGGTCGAGCTCCCTGCAGTTCTACCCCGTCAATGTCTACGACTACTATCTGACCTTGGTCAATTCGATCGGGCCCCTTTTGAGGGGGGTCCTGGCCGAAGAGGCCGGTCAACTTTCGGTCGTGCCGCAGCATTGGTCCATGAGACGCCACATCCCGGCGCTTGACGGCCAGCCGCCGCGAGGCGCGCACGCGGAAAATGAGCCCGACGATACATCGTTGCCGGATGTTCTCAACGGAGCCGACAGCTGGAGATCAGGCGACAACGGTGGACAAGACCCTGCCAACCCGGCCCGTCTCACTGAGCGAGAGCAGGCTACTTGCCGCTTTCAGAATTACGAGACGCTCCGGATTCTCCTCCACCCCATGATCCCGACGTCGTTCCCGTTCTTCCAGACTCTGGGTAAGGCTCTACTTCCCCGTCGAGAGACTAACCCTACAGATATTTATCCACGACCGCGACACCTCGAGATCGCGAAAGCGCTCGCCGATACCGTCCTCGATCATCTTTCGCCTTCTGTCAAGTCTTCCGAGCAAACGGCGAAACACTTTCATTACTGGATCATCATGCTGCACACGCTACACGAGATGCTCATCGACACCCACCCCACAGCACGCCAAACCGACCGCTCGGCCGTGCACATCATCATGCCGGTCCTCCTGGCTTTCAAGGAGCAGGGAGGCTTGACAGTCCTGCGCGACATGCTCCGTGTCTTCGCCAAGTCCATCATGGCCGGAGCCTCTGGCAGCTCAGATGAGTCCTCCAAATCCAAGGTTGCGGCTTTTGGGCTCAGGAAGATCCTCGACCTTTATTTCGTCCTTGCCAACGGAAAGTACATCATGGACACCAACAACCAATTTGGCCTCCAGCGCCAGACGGATCGCTCGCAGATCGTCGGCAATATTTACCAGCAGATTATTGTCGAGATTCGCGCTATCATCCTCCCGGCTTTGATGGAACTCTGGGATTCAAACTTTGTCGAAAAGGTATCAGAACCGACCGTCAAGCGGCTCGTTGAACTCCTCAAGATGATTTCGGCCGGGGACAACGAACTGCTCTCTATTCCCAAAGACAAGGTAATTATCGCCCGCCCTACCCCCGACTTTTCATTTCGTATCCCGTCTCACTGACAACATCCAGTCCCCCTTCCTCTTGTTCAAGTACACAGACACGAGGTTCAACTGGCGAAGCGTCCGCAAAACCGTGGAGGACCTGGTTGAAGAAGGCTTCGACCAAGACCTTGTGCACGAGGCCGTGTTCCGAGCCAACGGCAACCTTCAGGCTAGCCGCGAGTACTGCAAAGCCCACAAGGCCGGAACAGCTGGTTTGAGGAACCCGATTCCACCTCAGGAAGCCGACACCTCCGCGTTGGGCGAGGCAGACACGCCCCCCGAGAACCAGGACGGAAACAGGACGGGCTCTCTGGATGCAGACCGAATGTCGCTCGACGCCCTGCCAGAAATGCCAGGCGACAACTTGGGCGACTTGGTTGATCGCACGACCCAGATCGAAGAAGAAGCCGCTGCGTCACAAAGCAACAGTGGCGGCGGTTCTGCGTCGCAGTCCAAAACTCCCAGTTCTGAGAGGATCCCGACCGAGCGTTCCCCTGCGGCTCAGTTCACAGCCCTGAAGGAGGAGCTCGATCGTCAACGATCAAAGCTTCGCGAGAACCTGATTGATCAGTCTCTGGACGTTATTCGGGCCCATCCTGATACTGCCATGGAAATCTCGGAGCTCATCCACACCGTGGTCATTCGGCACATGGGGCAAGAAGCGCAAGAAGAGGTTGGCTCGACTTTGACCTTTGCGCTTTCCTCTCTCGCCCTTGACGAGGAGGAGAAAAAGCGGAATGGAAAATGCATCGCGGCTTATGCCCACCTTCTTGCCCTCTTGTTGCAAGATGAGATGTTCTTCCAACGTAACGTCGACATACTTCGCGAAAGGATTGAGGAGTACGTTGCGTTCTTGAAAGTCCCTCTCCCTGCCTCCTCGGACGAGCTTCCCCCTTGGATCCCTTTCATCTTGTTGGTCATGGAGACTCTCCTGAGCCACGACGAGCGGCCGGTCGCTGTACAATGGAAACAGCCGAAATTTTTGGACGACCCCATTGTGCCGCCCGTTGTCTCCCTCAGGACACCGCTCGTGAATGATCAGCACCGCACCGTCATCTTGGAGTTGCTTCTCGATCTGCTCCCACGCATCGGCAAGGAGGAAATGCTCGCAACCGCCGTCCTCAGGGTCCTGGTCATCCTCACAAGAAAGCGTCACGTGGCGAAACAGGTTGGGGAGAAGAAGAATCTCCAAAGACTGTTCCTCATGGCCAAGCAGATGGCTGGATCCGGATCCGAGCGCCTCAAACAGACAAGATTGACTGCTCACCTCATTACGATCCTCCGTCACGTCATCGAGGACGAGGAGGTCATCAAGCAAGTCATGCGAGCAGAGATTCAGAACGATTTCCCCAACCTCTTGCGCACCCAGCGTGGACACCCTGATGTGGCCACGTATCTACGGACCATGGCGCCGGTCGCCCTTCGCGCACCCGACCTGTTTGTCGAAGTTACGAACGAGCTGCTGAGGTTCTCCCGATGGAGCTCATTCAACGGCGACGCGAACAGGTATCAGACTTTGGTCTGGAAGGAGAAGGAAAACGGCAGCGGTCCCAATGATTCAAAGGCCCCCAGTGATGCAAAGGCCGAGAAGGAGGATGCTTCTGCTCAGGACATCAAGCCCTCCACCGAGGCGGCAGACATGGAGAAGTCCGAGACGGCCAAGACGCACCACGACAGCAAGCGTCCCGTGGTCGAAAACCCTGACGGTGTCATTCACTTCCTTCTTTGCGAGTTGGTCAATTATCGCGAGGTCGAAGACAAAGAGCCGCCTGCCTCGAACAAGGAAGGAAAGCCCGATGCCGAGTCTAGTGGCGACACCCTGGAGGTCTCCTCGGCTGACACTCCTGATGGGCGCGACAAGAAGCCCTCGAAGCCCGTTTTCAAGACCGAGGAGCATCCCATTTTCGTCTACCGATGTTTCCTGCTCAGTTGCTTGGCCGAGCTCTTGCAGAGCTACACGAGGACAAAGGTTGAGTTTATCAACTTTAAGCGAAGCGCTCCCCCCCAGTCGTCTACCACACCCGTCAAGCCCAGGTCAAGCATTCTCAACTACTTGATCTACGATCTGCTCTGCCATGACAATCTAGAGGGCCCCCTGGACAGCATCGCCTCCAAGAAGAAGGCTGCTACTTCTTCACAGACTCAGAAGGTCTTGGCGGCTCTCGTGTCCAAGACAAACGAGCGTGTCGTCGATCGCAACCAGGATAAATATGCCTACGACGACGATCCCGATTTGGTCTTCGTCCGCAAGTTTGTTCTCGATACCATCCTGAAAGCTTACGAAAAGGCCCCCGTCTCGGATGAGCCTTTGGAGACGAGATACTCACGAATGCAATGTCTGGCGGAGCTCTTGAACCAGATGATCGGGGACAGGGACAAAGACCAAGGTTCTTCCTCGCGCACTTCGGATCACAACAATTCTCGGTCGCAGGCACAGCTTCGGCGGATGATGTACGAGAAGGGGTATCTGGACAAGCTCACTTCGTCAATTGCCGAGATCAACCTTGTCTATCCGGGCGTGAAGCGAGCGATCAAATACATCCTCAAAGTCCTCAGAGTTCTGACCGACACTGCCAAAGAGCTCAGCCATCTCAATATCCTGCCTTCAGATTCCCCCGCCGATCACAGCGACGAGGAATTCGCGTCAACTTCCACCCTCTCCGACCTGGATGACGATCGCGAAGAGACCCCGGATCTCTACCGAAACTCTGCTCTCGGTATGCTCGAACCCCGGGGTGAAGACGACGAGTCTTCCGAGTCCGACCACGAAGAAGATGAGGAGGACATGTACGGAGACGAGTATGACGACGACGAAATGGACTATGGTGAAGACCACATTTCGGACGAAGACAACATCAGCGACGAGGATGAAGAGCTCACCGACATGGGCGAAATCGAAGGCCTTCACGGCGAACCGGGCGTTGTGGAAGTTATCATGGGTGATGAAGATGATGACGATGATGACGATGAAAGCGAGGATGACAGTGAAGACGACGATGATGATGGAGAGGCTGGGTCAGCCGACATGGAAGATGTGGAGGATCGCGTTGAGATCGTTGATGAGGATGGAAATCCAATCGATGACGACGGTGAATCTGGTTGGGAAAGCGATAGTGACGGCGCAGACGACGAGAACCCACAAGTTTTGGACATTGATTACGAAGGCGACGCTCAGGAAGAAGATGAGGCTCAGATCCACGGCATCAGCGGAGATTTGCTTGACAATATGACTAGAGCAATCATGGGCGAGGACGATGGGTACGACCCGGAGGTCATGGACGAGATGGATGAGATGGTGGACGAGCACTACGTGGATGATGGCCATGATGAGGCCGGTAAGATTCTGCAACCTCTCTCGCCTCCCCCTTTTCTCTTTTTTTTTTTTTTTTTTGAACAAATCCTAACGAAATAACTGCAGAAGATGACGACGACGAGGACATTGAGGATGAAGAATACATTTACGACGACGACTACCCCTGTAAGTTGAGACTGGCCATCGAACTCCGGATCTCTACTAATCTTGTCTTCTAGTGAACGATCCACTGCCGCAGATGCCGCAACTTGGTTGGGACGGAATCAATCCAGAAGACCTTGACGAACGACAGCTTCTCTTCCCCATGGCTGGCGACGGAAGACGCGTGATGCCAAGGCTGATTACGCGCAACTTCTTCCCTCCCGGATTCATGTCCGGTTCTCACAGGGATTTGGGAGGTATGTGCCCTCTTGGTCGTCGGGCGCCCGCTTTCATTGACTGACAACCTCTCCCAGACTTTCGCAGCTATTTCTCCCGCAGCCACAGACCCAGCGGGCAGCAGTCGAATGCTGACGACGGTGTCAACCCGTTATTGCGTCGTCAAGAGCAAGGAGCCGAAAATGCCGCCAGACCAGTCCCCATGGGATTCAGGCTCCCCGAAGGAATTCTCGGTCCAGGAAGGCAGCTCCTCGATGGTTCGATGAATATCATCAGTGAACTCATGGAATTCCTGCCCATGATAGGCCGCCATGGGCAAGACCCGCACAGTTTTGCCCTCCATCTTACGAACCACGGTCGAAATGCTGAAATTGGACCCATCCGAGCATTGAGGAGCGAACAGCGTCGGGAGACGAGCTCATCTCAAGAGCCGCACCAAGCCGTGTCCTTTACTCCCCAGTCGACTCTGGATCGTTACCAAGAAGAGGCAAGGATGATCTTCGGGCCAAATCACACCGTGGAAGCTGCCAAGCTCGGCAATGCCATCAATGCTCAGCTGACTCCTGCGGCCATGCAATTGGAGCGGAAGCTCGAGGCTGAGGAAGCCGAGAACAAGAAGCGCAATGAAGAGGCACGCAAGAAACGTGAAGAGGAGGAAAGACTGGCCAGAGAAGCGAAGCAGGCCGAGGAGAAGGCGGAAAGAGAGAAGAAGGAAGCCGAAGAGCGCGAGGCGGCCGAGCGTGCCGCGGCTGCGGCTGCGGCTGCGGCCGCCGCCGCCGCCGCCGCTGCAGCAGCGAACGAAGCGCAGCAAGCTGCTGGTTCCGGTACTGACGGCAACGAGATGGAGGGTGTCGAGTCCACACAGGCCCCCAGCAATGCGGGCGATCAATCTGCCTCCGCTTCCAGGGCCGATGTACCCCGTGTGACAACGATGATCCGGGGAGAGGAGGTCGACGTCACGGAGCTGGGAATCGACCCAGACTACTTGGCTGCCCTGCCAGAGGAGTTCCGCGAGGAGGTCATCGCTCATACTGTGAGCGAGAGGCGATCCCAAGCGCGCGAAGAAGCTGCGACAGGCGAAGCCACAGAAGTGTTCCAAGAGTTCCTTGATGCTCTGCCCGAGGAACTGCGGCAAGAGATCGCGCAGCAGGAAAGACAAGAGCAGCGTCGCCGCAACCGCGAGGAAAGCCGTCGCCAAGCTGCGGCTGCTGGCCAAGAGGCACCGGCGGCAGCCGAAATGGACCCTGCAAGCATCCTTCTCACATTCCCTCCTGATCTCCGACAACAGGCCCTGATCGACCAAGGCGAGGATATTCTGGGGCATCTGCCTCCCGAAATGGCCGCCGAAGTTCGTGCGCTGTCCCAGCAACGCCCGGCTTTTACCACTCAGCGCGGCCTGCGCTCAATCGTCCCTCCCGGCCGCAGTCCTCTCGGAACAGGTCGGGTTACTGCCCAGGTTTCGCCGGATGGACAAGGCGAAAACAAGAATCAGCGGCGTACAGTGGTCCAGATGCTCGATAAAGCTGGTGTGGCGACTCTGTTGCGGCTGATGTTCATCGGCCAACAAGGTTACATTCGCAACCACTTGTTCAGTGTCCTCGCCGACGTTTGCGAAAACCGTCAGACCCGTCTCGAGGTCGTTAGCACAGTTCTTCAGATCCTCCAGGATGGCACGACCGATATGAATGCCGTCGAGCGCAGTTTCGGCCAGCTGTCGCTGAAGGCAAGGAAGCAGAAGGAGAAGGAGGGCGAGCCGAAGACTCCGCTCAATCTTAAGAGGAGCCATTCCGCCGTCGGAGCCGCCTCGACCCCCTTGAATCAGCCAAATTCCGAGACTTCCCCTTCATTGATCGTCCAGCAGTGCCTGGATCTCCTCGTGGAACTCTGCTCCAAGAACCCTCACATCCCTTACCTCTTCTTGACGGAGCACGAGTCTGTCGGGTCATCTCTCAAGAGATCTTCTAGTCGCAGAGGGAAAGGAAAAGACTCGAAAGCGCATAAGTATGCCATCAACTCGTTGTTGACCTTGCTTGATCGCGACCTTGTGACGGGTAGTTCGCCTGTCATGTCCCATCTTGCCGACCTTCTCAACCGAGTCACGCTGCCTCTCCAGAACCTAGAGCGGCGCCGCAAGGATCCTATAGACGATAGGAAACCAGCCGGCAGGCCCGAGGGAACAGAGGGCGAGCCCAGCCACACTGCTCCAGAGGCCGAGCCCCGGACGACGACCAACGAGCCGGCGACGTCGGGCGAGAACCAGGAGGCTGCAGCCGAAACATCTCGCCCCCCCGAACAAGCCGCAGCAGCTGAAAGCACCACGGAACAGAAGAAGCCTTCTTCCCAGAAGCGTGTTCGTCAAATGCAACCGCCCGTCATCCCCCCGCACCACCTGACACTCGTGGTGAGGGTCTTCGTGGCCAGGGAATGTAGCTCGAAGACATTCCAGAACACGATTTCGACAATCAAGAACCTTTCCGTCATTCCCGGTGCCAAGTCCGTCTTCGGGCAAGAGCTAGTCCGCCAGGCCCGTTTGCTGAGCGAGAACATTGTCTCTGACCTCGTTGAACTTCTCCCTCGCATCGACCAGGCCCAGTCCGGGACCGAGATCCAGGGCGTTGCCCTGGCAAAGTTTTCGCCGGGCGCCTCTGAGCAGAACAAGCTTCTCCGAGTCCTGACGGCTTTGGATCACCTGTTCGACGGCAAGAAGAAGGCCGACGATGCCGAAGCCGGCGCGTTGAAGGACGAGAAGCATGAGCTCGTCGTCTCTCTCTACCACGACCCCACCTTCGAGACGATGTGGGAGAAACTGAGCGCGTGCCTCAGCGCCATTCGCCAACGCGAGAACATGCTGAACGTGGCCACGATCCTGCTCCCGCTGATCGAGTCATTGATGGTGGTGTGTAAGAACACGACGACAGGCGATGATCTGACCCAGAGCCACATGAGCAAGGAGCTGCCTCTGTCAAGCCCACAGCCCGAATCGCGAACGGCCAATCTGTTCTTCTCGTTCACGGAGGAGCATCGACGCATTCTCAATGAGCTGGTGAGACAGAATCCCAAGCTCATGTCGGGCACTTTCGCACTTCTCGTGAAGAACCCCAAGGTCCTCGAGTTCGACAACAAGCGCAATTACTTTACTAGAAGCGTGCATTCGCGAAGCGGCCAGAACCAGAACCGACCATCGTACCCTCCGTTGCAGCTTTCGGTCCGACGAGAGCACGTCTTCCACGACTCCTTCAAGTGGCTCTGCTTCAAGTCAGGCGACGAGATGAAGTACGGGAAACTCAACATCCGCTTCAACGGCGAAGAGGGCGTGGACGCCGGCGGTGTCACGCGTGAATGGTTCCAGGTTCTCGCGCGGCAAATGTTCGACCCGAACTACGCCTTGTTCATCCCTGTCTCTTCGGACCGCACGACCTTCCACCCCAACAAGCTCAGCGGCATCAATGACGAGCATCTGCGATTTTTCAAGTTCATCGGTCGCATCATTGGCAAGGCTCTCTACGAGGGGCGACTGCTGGATTGTTTCTTCAGCCGCGCGGTCTACAAGCGTATCCTCGGCAAGTCCGTCTCGGTGAAGGACATGGAGTCGTTTGATCCAGACTACTACAAGTCTCTTTGCTGGATGCTGGAGAATGACATCACGGACATCATCACGGAGACATTCTCAGTCGAGGATGACGAGTTTGGGGTCACGAAGATAGTTGACCTGATCCCCAATGGCCGTGAGATTGCCGTGACAGAGGAGAACAAACTGGAGTATGTTCGCGTCGTCGTCGAGCATAGGCTCTTGTCCTCGGTGAAGGATCAGATGGAGAATTTCTTGACTGGTAGGTCATCCCCAAGCCCTGCGATCGAGATTCTTATCACCCGCGAATCACATGCTAACGGATTCTGCTACAGGATTCCACGATATCATCCCTGCCGAGCTCATTTCTATCTTCAACGAGCAGGAATTGGAGTTGCTGATCTCAGGTCTTCCCGACATCGATATCGACGATTGGAAGAGCAACACCGAGTATCACAACTATAGCCCCTCTTCTCCGCAGATCCAGTGGTTCTGGCGCGCCGTTCGGTCTTTCGACAAGGAGGAGCTGGCCAAGCTGGTGCAGTTTGTGACGGGAACGAGCAAGGTTCCGTTGAATGGCTTCAAGGAATTGGAGGGCATGAACGGCGTCAACCGATTCAATATCCATCGCGATTATGGCAACAAGGATCGTCTCCCAACAAGTCATACATGCTTCAACCGTAAGTCTCCCCACATACATCTGGCGGCAGAAACAGGATGACTCAGATGCTAACGGACATTTACAGAGCTTGATCTTCCCGAGTATGACAGCTATGACATTTTGCGATCCCAGGTCATCAAGGCTATCACTCAAGGCAGTGATTACTTCGGGTTCGCTTGAGCCCAATTCTTAGTGATGCGGACACGATGCGGTGGTTTGAGTTTTGATCTTTTTTTTTTTCTCTTTCTTTCTTTTGTCAAACGGTGGGGGAGGCAAGGAGGGGCGGAACATCTTGGCGTTGGTGGAATCATCATTCTCATCTTGGTTTGGAATTCCCAAGTCCAGGTATTTGCTTCTAGAGCTGTATTGCTGGAGAAGAAGAGAGAGGAGGAAGGCATTTCGATACTGAGGCATTTCTCACGCTATGGAGAAGTGCAGGTCTCTTTAGACGTGAGAGGGTTATCAGGGAATGGCATCCATCAGGAATGGTTTGGGGGTAACGGCAGGTGGGGAAAAGGTTGCTTGTATTGTCTTTGAGAGCAGGAGTATGACGTCCTGGTAGTTGAGCAGGACCAAGGGAATATATGATATCCTCTTGACTCGATTGAGGCTCGATCGAGGAGCGTGCGAGAGAGTTGATGTGCAAGTGAATAAGGGTATAGTAATCCATGTATGATTTAGGGAGCAAGTCGTAGGAGAGAGGCAGCTCAGCGCTTTGTAAGGTGTTTCACATGCAGTCCTTGTACAGACACAGACGACATATAGATTCATTGATGGCCAGATGAGAGGGAACCGTATCATCAGCCAGATGAGGTGGTATTTCCAAGAACGAAAATGGATTTCTACTTCCATGCCGCTCGAGACGATGTAGGGGCCCTTTTCTACCTCAGTAGCCGAGAAATACAGGACCAAGCCCCCGAGGGTCCTCCACCCCGATGCATTTTTCGCAAATCACAAAAGGACCAAGGTGGTATGTGGTATGTTATGACAGTTCCCTTTTTTTTATTCGATTCCTCATTAGAAAACAAAACAACGCCGGCCAGCCAATCACATTTATTTGTGGTGGGAGCTCGCTCGTCGCTTGCGAGCGTCGGCCTTGAGGGCCTTGGACTCGGCGACGCGCTTGGCGAGGAGCTGAGCGTAGTCGTTCTGCGCGCGTGGTCAGTACCCGGATGCAGGAGGGCGGCGTAGGGGAATGGAATTTCAGGGGGGGGATGCTTACGGCCTCGTCCCGGACCTTCTCGGCCTGGCGGCGCTTGAGGGAGGCGCGGTGGCGCTTGTGCTGGAGACGGATGGGGGTGACGAGTCTCTGGATCTTGGGGGCCTTGGTGTAAGGCTTCTTGCCCTCGCCCTTGGGCTGGACCTCGCGGCGGATGACGTACTTGCGGACCTGTTTTTTGTCGCGATTGCGATTAGTCACTTCCCGTCGTTTTGACACGAGGTCTTTTGGGGTATTTCGTCGGTATCTTTCTCGGGACCAAAAGGCGCAACCTCTCCTTCGCTCCCTTTTCCCCTCCCCCTCCCCCCGAATGTCCCTGAACCCTCCCCACGGTGAAGAAGTAAAGGGGGGGGATCACATAAAAAGGGAGGGGAGAAAAAAGAAGGACGAGAGAATCTCCGAGGAACCGAGGTTGCGCCAGGTGGTTTGCCGTCTCACACTCTACTCGGGCTGCCACAGCGTCCGCCGCAGGCCCGAGCAGGCGATGACCGAGTATGGGTATAGGGTGAAACATACATCGTCATCCTTGGTGAGGTTGAAGAACTTGCGGATCTTGGTCGCGCGCTTGGGGCCGAGGCGCTTGGGCTGGACGACGTCGGTGAGGCCGGGGATGTCGGCCTCGCCCTGCTTGACGACGGTGAGGGCGAGGACGGAGAGGTCCATGCCGACGATGCAGCCGCGGACGGACTTGCGCTTGCGCTCGCCGGTCCGGCGGGGGCGGTAGCAGGAGTGGCCGTCGGAGAGGAGGAGGCGGACACGGCCGGGGTGCATGACACCCTGCTTCATGGGGAAACCCTGCTTGTCGTTGCCACCGGTGATGCGGAAGATGTATCCCTTGAACTCATCGCCGACAGAGTCACCGGAAACCTCGGCGCCCATCTAAACAAAAAAAAAAGAAATTGTTAATTTCGCGATTCTCGTTGAGAAGGAAGAGCCGTTCTTCGTCTCTCTTTCTCGTTGACGGTTCCCCCTCTTGATTTTGCTTGCTTCCTTCGCCGTCGCCGTCGCAAGGCCGGTGTGGGTTGGGGAGGTCTTCTCGACGTACGCGCTTCTCCATGAAGACCTGGAGCTTTCGCTCATCCTCGATGTCGATGAGCTTCTGGGTGCCATTGGCGGGGTGGGCAATGTTCAACTATTGAGCACAAAAAAAAACACAAAATGTCAGTCAATCATCGCTTTCCCCGGGGGCGGCTAGAACCTCGATGCAGGATCCGTCTCGTGAGGCCGTCACTGCCTGCGAGCAAGCGTTTAGGGCATTCCGAACGCAACCTGCGCAGATTCGACCGTTCGAGCGAATGGCAAAAGGACGGCGCATACCTTCATCTTGCCGGTGTTGTGGTGGACACGAGTTTGACTTGACCTGGCTCGCGTGAAGGCGTCGGGTTCGTGGTGTTGATGGGTTAGGACGAGGTCGAAAAAAAACGGGCGAAATGGAGAAAATGTGTGTGTGAGGCGCTAGGGTTCCCGTGGAATTCGGTCCCGCGGCCAATCAGAGCCCGCGATTAGGCGGTGCCCCCGTTATGGTGCCCCACATGGCCATACTGGCTCTTGTGGCTGGTGTGGTTCCAGCCTCAGCGTCCTGTCTCACCAGCCACATTGGAAGTGGGGCAAGTTGGCCCGCGAGCCTCATCGTCTCAACGAGGCTTGAGCTTCCCTTGAGCCTCCGCTCTTCAACTCTGGCAGCTTAAGCTATTCGAGGGCCAAGGTACGCATCACAGGTGCGAATCAATTCCTCAAAGCTCACCCCGTTCCAGTTTCAGAGGTGTCGTGGCCCATCCGGAAAGATGGCTTCGTCCGCGTCGGTCATGCTCCACCCCCCCTCGAGACAGGGACAGACTGCGAGCCCCAGCGCTCTCCCTCAGCTCCTGCAAACCCCGTCCGGGCTCGCCATCCTCGAGCTCCAAGGAACCGTCAACCTGCCCTACGACTCCGAGGGAGAAGCCTTGAAGGATGTTCACATCGGGAGGATCGAGTTCCCGGACTACTCGCCCGATGCCATCGGATCCGGGTGGATGAAGCGCGTCTTCATGTACGTCGGACAGCACCAGCGCCTGATCGGCGAGGTGAAGAAGCTGCCCAAGGCCATTGCCGTGGTGCGCAAGCGCCAGGTCGGCTCCATGGAGGGGCCGGCAGGCATCTCCGCGGAGGGCGATGGGAGCTTGGAGGTCGTCGAGATCGTCACCCACAAGCTCATGTTCTCCGGCCGGCCAGAGCCCGTCGGGACGGCCCATTCTCTGGTTTGATTACGGCACTCACGGCGAGCTTCACCAATATCACAATTATGACGGCATCGCCCGAAGCGAGTGGCAGCGCGATGCTTTCTCAAACCGGCTACCTATGCAGAATGCAGGAGGAGGGTTCTTCAACGACTTATCCGCTCTCTTTCATCTTTCGATCATGACCTCCAACGGCTTCGTCCTCCCGAGCCCGTCTTTGCCGTAATAGTCCATCGGATACACGCCGCCTTCCTTCTCCCAGTCCTCCCGCACACCAAGCGCTATCAGGGCCTCATACGGCGTCAGCAGCGGCCTCGGGAAGGCATAGCCCCAGTCGATGCTGAGTCGCGGACACGCCACCTGCACCCAGCATTCCACGTCGCTCATCATGGCCAGCTTGCCCGGGAAGATCTCGCTCAGGAGGAGGTCCACCTTCGGTATCCCGCGCTCGGCGAGGGCCCTCTCGATGAGCGCCATGGTGTGCGGGTTGCCCTGCCTCCCGAGGGATCCCAGGATGAGCCCCCAGCGCCGCGCCGTGCGGGCCGTCTGTATGGCGCTCTTCCTCAGGGACTGCATCTCGGTGTGCCCGTACGTCTCGCGCGTGAGCTTCCTGGAGTACGGGTCGTATCGGTACGCCGGGATGCTGGGGTTGTGGATCATGATGCTCTCGAGGTGGAACCTGCCGTCGCCGAGGTAGAGGATGGCGTCGACGCCGTCGTCGTTGCTCAGGCGCGGGGACGTGCAGCCGAGGATCTCGCCCTTGCTGAGCGGCGCGATCTGCGGGACGATGACCCTGAAGCCGGAGGCCTCGAGGGTGCTCTTGACGCCGTGGATCGTGGCGTTGAACTGGATCGTTCCGACCACGGCGATGGTCTTGCCGCTGGCGAAGTTGCGCTCCAGAGAGGCGAGGAGGTGGGCCGTGTCGATGCTGATGTCGACGAAGACGTAGAGGGTCTTGATCTTGGTGACGTCGACAGGGATTAGGCAGCTGTGCGCATAGTGGACGAGCAGGTCGCACCCCAGCGCCCGGGCCGTGTAGTCGTCGATGCAGCAGGCCCCGTAGGTGACGTCTCCCATGATGAGCGTCTCGATGCCCGGGCAGAATTGCGTGAGGATGTCGGAGATGGTGGTGGCAAAGAGGAGGAGCCCCTCCGGCATCTGGAGGGCCACCCTGCGGGCTCCCAGCGTGCGGATGCGGTGGATCGTTTTCGGTATCTCGAAGTTGTAGTTCGCGGGTAGCAATGCAATGGCCTCTATGAGATTCGGGTCCTCCAGGATCTCGGCGGGGACGCGATTCAGTAACCTCGGTGGTCGCCTTGGCCTGGCGGCTAAACATCGAATCATCGCCAGTGAGCATCAAGTACCCATCATCTCTGAGAGTGAAGAAGCAGCAGTCTCGATGATGGAAGACATCATGAGACACGCTTGAACGGGGGACGACGTTCATCATGAAGGTTGTAGGTATGTACCTTCGACAGCGCCGCTCTCGCCGTTTTCACCGGCAGAGCCCTTGGCGGCAGCAGCCTCAGCCGCGGCTTTCCTCCCAACGAAGCGCTTCTTGGGTTGCCTGAGCGTTTGACTTCCTCCCTGGGGTGCCTCATCCTCTCTCGTCGACTCGATATGGGCCATGTGCGACTCTTCGATATCAGCAGCGAGGCCAAGGCCGACCTGCGCCCTGTCGTCCTCCATCTCAACGCAGCACGTATCCGGGAGGTATCCAGACGACGTTCTGTCAGCGGCCTTGTTAGCTTGTCGACAAGAAGGAAACGAGTGTCTCCTGCGCTTGATGCTTGATGCTTGGCTGGAGGGGCAAAAGGCAGGATTCCCATGATCGTCATGGAATTGATGTCTTGTCGGCTCGTCTTATCTTATCGGGGCATCTTTTCGCAAAACGCCAACCCTAACCCTAGATCCCACCCTAGACCCTCAGCCAAGATCTGCAACCCCAGATCATCCTGGACCGCAATCCTGAACCTTCAACACCTGGTGAACCTGGACAACATACATCCAGTCTACGCCGTGAACGATTTGATCCGATAATTCTGTACGTCATTATTGCTCCAGCTGCTTCACTTATTGACACTGAATCTGTAGCTCGCCTGGAGCTCATACGGCTCCCCGCCCGGCTCGAAGACCTGCTTCCTGCCCCGGAACCACTCCGGGTGGTTGATGCCGTCGATGTAGTCCTCCACCTCCATCACGACGCACCCGTACTTTGGGATCGTCCGCGGGAAGCCCGGCTCGTCGTGCAGGCCCTGCGTCCTCTTGAGCGCCATGGTCCCGTCCTGCCCGCTGCAGGTGTACACCTGGAAGGCGTCCTGGTCGCTGTACACGTCGAGCTGGATGCCCGACCACTCCGACGAGAGCCGCGCGACGGGGCCCTCCCTACGCCAGTCGTAGGGCTGGAGCGCCTCGCGGTTGACGGTGAAGCAGGTATCTTGGCCACCATCAACCCCCGCCTTGGTCAGCGCGCTTTCGTACATGTATAGCAGGTAGCAGACGGGAGGTCACGACGGGCTCACCATAGCCACTGCAGTTGAAGCCGCAGTTCCCCAGGATCTCCGGGTCCCCGAACGACGCGCCGAGCTGCTTCGGCTCGCTCCAGAAGTCGTTGACGGACCCCTTCGCGTTGGCCAGGATGTCCCCCGTCGGGATCAGGATGCTGTCCACGCCGATCCGCTGCCCGCCGTACGGCAGCCACAGCGTGTGGTTGAGCGCGGAGCTCGTCTGGTTGTTGGCGAACCCGTCGAGGTTCCAGTATGTGTGCGAGCTCAGCATGATGGGCGTCTTGCGCGTCGTCGCGAGCGCGAGCATGCGCAGGTCCCAGCGGAACGGCGAGACGGTGTAGGTGATGTGCGAGACCACCTCGCCGGGGAACCCCTCCTTGCCGTCCGGGTCGACGAACGCGAAGGTGATGCTGTCCTCGGTGTGCGACTGCACCGTGAAGTTGCGCCAGTCCCAGCCGTCGGGCCCGCCGTGCAGGGTGTCGGCGCCCCCCGGCGCCGCGGGCGTCGGGTTCTCGTTGGGGAGCACGTGGTACGCCGTGCCGTCGATCTCGAAGGTGCTGTTCCTGATGCGGTTGGCGTAGCGCCCGGGCACGCTGCCAAAGTGCGGGTGCTGCTTGTCGACGCCGTAGTACGACGCGTTGTCGAAGCCGCCGACGAGGTCCCGCTGGATGCCGTACCGGTCGCGGACGAGGAGGTTCGAGATGGACGCGCCGTACGGGATGAAGGAGGCCTCGATGCCCTCGCTGCGGATCCAGTATTTGCCGTCCTTGTCGGGGCCCTCTGCTGAGCCGCAGGTGGTTTCTTCTGCGGCACACGCAGCGAGCGGCAGCGCTGCGGCCACCAGTGCCAGGAGCTTGCCTGCCAGCATCATGTTCTCACATGAAAGTGTGCAAGATGCGCCAGCAATGAAGAAAGCGGTCGAGGACGGGGAATGGTCTACAATTTCAAGGTCCTCAAGTCTGGTGGCAGCTCAGGGACCAGCAAATGACAGAAGTCCTGTGGGATCCGGGATGAGAAGACGACTGAGACAACAAAACAAGCCGCAGAGCGCATCCCAGGCGCTTTTGTAGGCATTCCGACCCCCGTCATGCATCGCGCGAGAACAATCGAGGAGCCTCTACGGAGTACCAGGATGCATGCTGATCCAGACGCAGCCAGCCATCCCCCGCATTCCCCATCACCGACAACCCCAGACGCCAGAGTTTGCACGCGGGCACGGCGACGATCCGTGGCACAATGGGCCAGAAGAGCAAAAAGAGCCTCGTTGGCTGGCACACCTGCATAACTCTCCGCACCAGCTCACAGGACCAGGCGTGAACGGCGGCACTGTTGGGAATGCAGACCGTGCGGCTGCTCGTGTGATGCGACACGGCCGCGAAGGGGGGGGAGGATGTGGTGGACATGAACCTTGACGCCATCTCCAAGATGTACAGGCGGGAGTGCGACAACTCCTCGATGGCGGCTACACATTGACCTTGCGTGAATGGCGGGGGACTTGCACAGCGAGACATCAATCATATGGATCCCAAAGTAATGAAAACAATTCGAGAGCAAGTTCTCCAGCTTGATGCCCAGACTCCTAGAGATCGACCATCCACCCTCAGAATAGGATTCCAAGGAGGCTGGAACCGTTGGCTCCTCCATCCCAAGCATGCAGCGATGCATACGAGACACCACATGTACGGAGAGGTACGGAGTACGAACACGAGCAACCGTACTCGGACATGCGGTGCTCGAATGCGGGGACTCGACTCTGCTTGCAATATGCGCCCATTCCGCCCCGCGAGACAGGCTCATTACCCGACGGCAAACAGCTTCAACCTCGACCCATGCGGCTACATCAATGTATGTACGGAGTACTCCGTGCGCTCTGTCTCGGAGAGGAACCCCTCCCTCGCTGCTGATCTGCTCGCTAAGGCGTCCATTGCATCATTGGATGCTCGGTCGTCAAGGACCCGAGCTGGACACCACCCTTGATGATCCTTTTGCTTGAACAAACTAACTGGATTCATCGAGCGTGGCCTCAAATACAGTATCCTCCCCCGTGCCGTCTCAAAAAAGAATTTCCTCCTCAACAGAGTGCTTGGAATCCATTCCTCGCTCCTCCCTTCGTCAGAATTCAAAGGCATCAATTCCATCTACTTGAGCTTCATGTATCCCACAAGACATAACGCAACCCATCCCTGCTGTACTCCATAGCATACATCTATCTATACTCTCTCTCTCTCCTTCTCTCTGTTTTTCCCCCTTCTTCAGCCACCCTAAGCGTCAATCAGGTTCACCTCGGTAGCCTGTACCTCGGCGCGCGCCTTGCCCTTGGCCTTGGCATCCTTCTGCGCCCTCTGGTAGAACTCGTTGAGCACCTTGGCGGGGATACGGTTCAGGAGCTCCTTCGGGTACATGCGAAGCAGGCTCCAGGCAAGGTCGAGGGACTCGAAGATGGTTCGCGACTCGTACGGGCCCTGGCTGATGAACTGGCGTTCAAACTTCTCCAGGAACTCGAGAGAGAGCTTGTCCTCGGCGGACAGGGCCTCCTCACCGACGACAGCCTTCATGGCCGCGGCATCACGACCAATGGCGTACTTGGCATACAGCTGGTTGGACACATCACCGTGGTCCCGGCGCGTCATTCCCTCACCGATGGCAGACTTCATCAGTCGCGACAGCGACGGCAGGACGTTGATCGGCGGGTAGATGCCGCGGTTGTAGAGAGGTCGGTCGACGAAGATCTGTCCCTCGGTGATGTACCCGGTCAAATCGGGGATGGGATGAGTGATATCCTCGTTGGGCATGGTCAGAATGGGGATCTGGGTGATGGAGCCGTTCCGTCCGGCGACACGGCCGGCTCGCTCGTAGATGGTTGACAAATCGGTGTACATGTAACCGGGGAAACCTCGACGACCGGGGACTTCTTCTCGGGCAGCAGACACCTCACGAAGAGCGTCACAGTAGGCTGACAAGTCGGTCAAGATGACGAGGACGTGCTTCTCCAGCTGGTAGGCGTAGTACTCGGCGGTCGTGAGGGCAAGACGGGGAGTAATAATACGTTCGATTCTGCCATCAAGTTAGTCCATGGTCGATCACCAAACAAGGAATACCCAGCACAGGCGCTCTGCGAGAGACACTGACGTAGGATCGTTGGCAAGGTTGAGGAAGAGGGTCGTGCGCTCCAGACTGCCGTTCTCTTCGAAGTCTCTGGTGAAAAATCGCGCGGTCTCCAAGTTGACACCCATGGCACCAAACACAATGGAGAAGTTCTCCTCGTGGCCGTCGTGGACGCCCTTGTTTGTGACGCCGTGCTGCTTGACCAGACCGGCTTGTCGGCAAATCTGCGCGGCGATCTCGTTGTGAGGCAGACCGGATGAGGAGAAGATGGGGATCTTCTGGCCTCGGGCGATCGAGTTCATCGTGTCAATGGCGGAGATGCCCGTCGAGATCATCTCCTCGGGGTATTCCTGGGCCCACGTCAGCATGCCTGCCACTTGGTCGAGCGCATCTTCTTTCGGCTTTGACTTACACGAGAGTAAGGATTGATGGGACTGCCGTTGATGTCAATGTATTCTTCGGGCAACACCTTTGGGCCCTTGTCGATGGCTCGTCCGGAACCATCGAAGATACGACCCAGCATGTCTTCGGAAACACCGAGCTTCAAGCTCTGGCCGGTGAACTTGACTTTGGTCTATGCGCCAGTCAGCCATCCCTGGTTACCTCCAAGAAGAGAGAGAGGGAGAGAGAGAGAAGTCATCCGTGCCTACCTTCTTGACATCGATACCGGAAGTGCCCTCGAAGACCTGGATAATTTCAGGTGTCAGTCGCTGCTCAATTCGCATCGATCGGACGCATTGCTGTGGCTAGTATACCTGAACAACCGCTCGGTCACCTATTCGCCGCGATCAGTACCGTCCATCATCATCATCATCGTCATCATCCGACCCCGTTGATGTTCCTGGGGAAAGGCCGCAGTGACATCACCCACCTCGGGCTTCCAGGACCTGACCAGACCGCTCGGTCCCGTCGGGAAGCGTAAGCGTCACGATCTCATTGTATCGGGGGAATTTGACCTGCGTCACGACTCCATCAGCAACGGTATCCCGACACCCGGTATTTCCCTCTCCTTGGCCGTCGCTGGCGAGGGTTGACCGTCGAGATGGAGACTTGGGTGTAGGTGTCGTACATTCTCGAGAATGACCAGAGGACCGTTGACACCACCGACGGTGTTGTACTGCAATCGGGGGACGACGGAATACGACGACGACTCGCGCTGGTCCGACATCGTGAATTAAGCGGTTGCGGCACTTGGGCCCTTGAATCGTGGCGTCGGTGCGGGCAGGAGGCGGAGGAGGACGGCGGGTGGGAAGCGGACCTCGATGAGAGAGGATTGCAGATTGAGCTCTGCGGCGATGGAGCCCTCGCGAGGAATTGAGGATGTGCTGGGGAGGCTCGAGCTCTTCCGGGGGCGGATGGTCGATGTCTACTCGTACTCGTAGGATGGCGATGGAGGAGTGAGATTGATTGATGGATCAATGATTGAAGGCCGGCGAGCTGACCTCGACTTAGTACGGGTGGCTCCTGCCAACACTGGTTCCGAGTGCCCACCGGTGCCTTCCTCAACTAAAAAGCTAGTGGGGATACTGGTACGACCGAGTACGACCTGCTGCTCCGTACTACTGCAGTGGTAGCTCCTGCCATCGGTTAGGTCATAGGCAGGCAAGTTGCAGCCGCCATTTTCAGGCCCGCCCAGCGCCATCGAAGACGTCAGGCAAGATGAGCACTGAGCAGGCAGGCGCACCCCACTCTGCGAGCTTGTCTCCGAGGAAGTTGCCAACTTGAAGCTCGAGGCGGTTAGCTCCTGCTCCGCAATTTATGGCCTCTACGTCACATGATCTGCTGCCCTGAGCCAAAGCACGTCGCGATCTCTCGAGTTGCTGCAGAGGCTCTAGAGCTTTGCCATTCTACCGATACCAATGCGAGGGCAAAATATTGGGTGATTCAGGTCTCTCTGTGAATGTTGGAAGCAGTGTGAACAATGAAATTCAGATGGAGTATATATACGAAGTACGGAGCACGGAGTATACAGTATTCGTGCGGCATCACGCCTTCGCATCCGCATCCGCAGCATCCCTCGCCCTCGCGCCCAGCACGGCCTTGCCCACGGCGCTGTCATTCGCCTTGCCCAGCTCGCCCGTGATCCAGGCCCCAATGTCCGCGACGGCGTCGAGGTCGACGCCCGTCTGCATGCCGAGCGTCTCCATGAAGTAGACGACGTTCTCCGTGGCCACGTTGCCCGTCGCGCCGGGGCTGTAGGGACACCCGCCCAGCCCGCCGACGCTGCTGTCAAAGGTGCGGATGCCGTGCTCGAGCGCGACGGCCGTGTTGACGAGCGCCTGGCCGTACGTGTCGTGGAAGTGCATCGCGACGTCCTCGTTGCGGATGCCCGCGGCCGCCATGCACCGCAGCAGTACGCTCGTGCGCGGCGCCGTGCCCATCCCCGTCGTGTCGCCCAGCGAGATCTCGTCCGCCCCGGACTCGAGCAGGTCCGTCGCGATCTGCGCCACCCGGTGCGGGTCCACGTCGTGGCCCTCGAACGGGCAGCCCAGCGCTACCGAGATGTACGCCCGCACCCGCAGGCCCAGCGCCTTGCCGGACTGGATCACCTGCCGGAAGCGCTCCAGCGACGTCTGGATGTCGCAGTTGAGGTTCTTGCGCGTGAACGTCTCCGTCGCCGCGGCGAAGACGGCAATCTCCACGCTCGGCCGCCCGGCGATCGGGTCCTGCTGCGTGCCAAACGTCCGCGGGTGCTCCGCCAGCAACGATTCCGCAGTCTGGAGGCCCTTGATGTTCGGGGCCAGGAAGGAGTATGTCATCGGCACCGGCGCCTCCATCTTGCTCTGCAGTAAATGTCCCAGGATCTCGCTCGAGTTCGCCATCTATATCAAAGAGAGAGGGAGCGAAAAGAAAGTGTTCCCAGTCAGCATCTTGTCGGTCAGGTCCATCGGACGATTGTGAAATTCTCGGGGTGTGCTTCGCCGAACCTGAGGAACCCATTTCGGGGACACAAAGGACCCGGCCTCGATGGTCGAGAGCCCGGTTCGTGATAATCTCTCAATCAGTTCGATCTTGGTTGCCAGCGGAATGGCCTTCTTCTCGTTCTGAAGCCCATCCCGAGGCCCGACCTCGACAATCTTGACCTGGTTGTTCGTGGGGATCTGCGACCGGCCGCTGGCAGCCGTAGCAAGTCCCCTTCTGAGATGGGAGACCTGCGACTGTCTGCAGGCCCTGCAGATGGAACGTCGTAGAGGTGTCATCATCTTGGAGCACGGTAGCAACTTGACGAGCAATCAAATGGATCAATCCCAGGAATCAAGTCACCCGGCGAACGGCGAAATGGAGATGTTTTGGGGGTGGAGTGCCTTCAATGTGGTTGAAGAGGGAAGCTCGAGCTTGGGGGCCGCCGTCGCGTATCGTCGGCATATGATGCCACGGATTGGCGCGTTCCGACCGAGCAGCTCCAGCAAGGCCGCCTTTACCAAATCACCCGCCGAGTCTTTGCCGCTCCCAGTGCCATGGGGCGGGCTGCGAGCCTGGCCTAAAACCACCAGTCGTGTTGCCTGAGCTTCCATCAGCTCTATTTTGAATTAGATCACGATCTCTTCGCTGGCAGCTTTCTCAATTGCATTTAATATTCATGTTCAAAGACGCAATCATCAAGAATCGGTACCTACTAGGATATGAAGAGCTTGGTCATGAATGGCGCCAACTTCCAGGGAAATGGGAACGCCTCCTCAGGCGGGTCAGTGTCTCATTACAAAATGCTTGGGAGCCAACGGTGATTCTCGCGGTCTTGGAATCGTGAGCCATTTCATTGCTTTCTCGTATTATGCGCGTAGATAACAAGTTCTATTGTCGGCTTCTCTCTACACATTTGCCCTTTTTGAACATTAAAAACGGTAGGCCCGCGACCTAGTAAAGAAAATACACCGTGGTGTAAGAAAAGGTCAATCTCAGGTGGGATCTACCCTACCCGAAAACCCGCGCACTCAAACATTGCCGAAAGCCTTGACTTAGTACTGGCCACCCTCGTAGCCCTCCTCCTCCTCGTGGGAGTCCAGGCCAACCTCCTCGTAATCACGCTCAAGAGCAGCGAGATCCTCGCGGGCCTCGGAGAATTCACCTTCCTCCATACCCTCACCAACGTACCAGTGCACGAAAGCACGCTTGGAGTGCATGAGATCGAACTTCTTGGACAGGTTGATCCAGGCGCGGGCGATGGCGGTGGTGTTGGACAACATGCAGCTATCGACTAACGTTAGTCTCTTGACCTTGGCCTATCCCCAGGGGGGGATGATGATAATGGAGCAAAGAGCGGGGAGTAGACTTACACAGCACGGCTGACCTTGGCGAGGTCTCCGTTGGGAACGTTCTCGGGGGGCTGGTAGCAGATACCGAGCTTGAAGCCGGTGGGGCACCAGTCGACGAACTGGATGGTCTTCTTGGTCTTGAGGGTGGCAACGGCAGCGTGGGCGTCGTTGGGGACGACGTCACCACGGTACAGCAGACAGGTGGCCATGTACTTGCCCTCCTTGGGATCACACTTGACCATCTGGCTGTTGGTCTCGAAGCAGGACATGGTCATCTCCTGGACGGAGTTGGCCTCGTGGGCAGCCTTGGCAGCAGAGATGACAGGAGCGTAGGCAACGAGAGGGAAGTGGATACGGGGGTAGGGGACCAAGTTGGTCTGGAACTCGTTGAGGTCGACGTTGAGGGAACCGTCGAATCGGAGAGAGGCGGTGATGGAGGAGACGACTGCGAGCATTGGTCAGCATCTGGATCACTTTATGCTACATATTTTTCTTTTCTTTATCGGCTTCGCCGAGCCCCGGGGGGAAACTTACCCTGGGCGATGAGACGGTTCAGGTTCTCGTAGTTGGGGCGCTCAACACCGAGCTTGGTACGGCAGATGTCGTAGATGGCCTCGTTGTCGACCATGAAGGAGCAGTCAGAGTGCTCGAGGGTGGTGTGGGTGGTGAGGATGGAGTTGTAGGGCTCGACGACGGAGGTGGCAGTCTGGGGGGCAGGGTAGACGCAGAACTCGAGCTTGGACTTCTTGCCGTACTCGACGGAGAGGCGCTCCATGAGGAGGGCACCGAAACCAGAACCGGTACCACCACCGAAGGAGTGGAAGACGAGGAAACCCTGGAGACCGTTGCAGTTGTCGGCAACGCGGCGGATCTTCTCGAGGACGCTGTCGATCAACTCCTTGCCGACGGTGTAGTGACCACGGGCGTAGTTGTTGGAGGCATCTTCCTTTCCGCTGATCATGTACTCAGGGTGGAAGAGGTTTCGGTAGGTACCGGTGCGGACCTCGTCGATGACATTGGGCTCGAGATCCGTGTAAATACAACGAGGAACGTACTTGGGGTTGTCTGTGAGAAAAGAGGGTCAGCGAGTCCGTCAATGGGCGAGTCTCCGCAGCCCCTCGCGGGAGCAGGGTTCGTCGTGGGCTCGATGGATGATTTTGCTGTTGTTTTTGTTTTTGTTTTCGCCGCCGATGTTGGCGGCGTGATTGTGGCGGGCTTGGGGTGTTTCTGCTTACCTCGGGAGCTGGTCTCGGAGAAGAAAGTGCTGAAGCCCTGATCCCGAGGACCCTCCTTCTTCTTGTCGCTTAGGTAACCGTTGGGCTTGACGAGGACAACATGTTAGCTCGATGGTGCACGATATTGAGGACTCGAATCTTCGCGTCGTAAGGCCGTACCTCGATTCCGTGCTCGAGACAGTAAAGCTATTGAGGACACGGTTAGCTCGTGAAGTGACACGCTAGCAGCAACGCGGATGGTGTTTACGAACCTCCCAGCAGGCATTGGCGATCTGGCAACCAGCCTGGCCGACTGTGATTCAAGACTCGAGTCAGCATCTCCCATCCCAAAAAACAGTATTCCACAGCGTCCACGCTTCCTGGCACGAGGGCACAGAGCGGCGGAGAGTGAGAGAAGACGACACAAAAGGCAATGAAGGAAGGGGAAGGGGAAGGGGAAGGGGACGGGGAAGAGGGGAGGGGGAAACGAAGAGACGAGAGACGGAGCCATCAGGGGCTCGGGCTCCCAGGCTCGGGCGTGCAAACTGACCGCAGATGTTGATAACCTCACGCATGGTGATGTTTTCCTTTCTGTTTTGCAATTAGGGTAAAAGGGTAAGGAAGGAAGGAAGAAAGAAAGAGGTAGGATTGAAGGAAGAGAAGAGCTCGAGGATCGAGGCAGAACCGCGAGCAAAGAAATACGAAGCCCGACGAAAAGGCTCTTTATTGCAGAGACGGGGGGCGAGGATGGAGGATGGAGGAGAGAGATGAGGTTGCAGGCAGTGAACAAGTAGGGAGAAAATGGGTGGTGAGTGGGTGGG
>NIGB01000001.1:1042852-1054079 GCA_003055145.1 Escovopsis weberi | reverse complement strand
GGGGGGGGGGGATTGATTCTTTGGGAGGACGGGCAAAGGGGAGGGGGGGGCGTGTGGGAATTGGGTGAAGGGGGCAGCAATGCGTTGCCGTCCGGGGATTTGTTGATTTTCCCAGGCGTGGCCTGAAGAGGTAAGCGCGTCTGCGAGCGTCCCCCTTTGTTGCCTCACCGCTCGACGTCGACTCGAGGTACATGCGGATGTGGTACCTCTCGTCCATGCTCGGGACAGGTGGGTGGATGGCGGACAGCAAATTGCTCGGCCTGCCAGCCCAGCCCGCCGTCCAGCGCATCGCAGCGCGTCCGGAGCGCCTGTGGGAGCCTCCTCTCAGGGGGGTCGGGGTGCCTGACCGGGGGGTTTTCCGCCAGCTGTCCCTTGGGGCTGCGCTACGATCCATCAATCATTCAATTGATCCACCGTCAGTACATGTACAGGTAGTAAGGAGTACGAGTAATGTTCATCCATCAATACGGTCAACTTCAGGTACCCGACCTCCTGTCCGAGTCAGCGTTCACTGCACGCGCTCGAGGATCGCGAGACGGGCTTGGTCGAACTCGTCAAGGATAGCGTGTCCGATTCGTGTCCCGTCACGTCGAGCTCTCTAGGCCTGGATCGGTCAAATTGACATTGATGGCTTGATCGCTACTACTAGTAGAGATCCAGCTAGACTCGATGGATCCAGTCACCGTCTGGGCCCAACGGCCACTGGAGGGGACGCGCTGTACCTGAGAGCAGGTACCGCCTGTACTCGTATGTACGAGTACGGGCACGAGAGCCTTAGCCTGCCCGAGGTGACCTCAGTTTAAGTTAGCGCCTTATCCGTGGCACGTGCGGGCTCGCCGGCCTGCAGAAGCAAAAACTCGCGGGCACTCGAGACAGACAGCCTCGCGGTCCAAGAAAACCTCAGCATTGCCCCGGCCTACACGATGTTCATCACAGATTGCGACGCCGTCTCCTTTCAACTCCTATGCCATTGAAGTGCTGATTTGGTCGTTTGTCTCGGGCGTGGGAGCGCGTAAGGCTGTCGCGGTGGCGGGCGTGCTCTGGCTGCTCCACGGTACTCCTACTAAGTACTCGTACCTGTACATCCGAGACCCCTCACTGCATCGCCCAAGATGCAACAGGCACAGCCAGCGAGTCCTAAATCGTCGAACACGTCCAATGCTGGGGACTCGGCATCTCTTGATCAGTCACCGTCAATCAATCGCAGTCTGAATGATAGATGCCTTGCACACCCAGCTGCATGTCTTCAGTCTCTGTCTTGTACTAGGCACGAGCCGTGCTCCCCCGTGGATTGAAGTCGGAGCCAGATGCCCCTTCCCGACCGCTGGTTCGTCAGCCCCTCCATCTCACCTGCCCACTGCACTGAGTCTTCCCCCCTTTCCACAATCTTATCATCACAACTGATCAATTGATCAATTCGTACCGGGTGCCCCGCAGAACGCACAGGGCCCAAATGCTCCGCCCCTGGCCGGGCGATTTTCAGGCACCGCCCAATCAAGTCAATGGGTCAATGAGTCCTTCAAGTTGGCACATGGTGGCCGGTCCTCCGTCTTCTGTCCCCGAGACTGGCACGTGCCAAACCTCCTCTTGGCACAGGCTCCTTGCCTCTCCCGTCTCGCCTCCGAATCACGAATCAACATCAACCGATCCATCAATCGCCATCGCATCAACTCGAGGCGAGAGGCTCACCCGCGTTGTTGTACGAGAACGGCCTCCACGGCCTTCAACGACCATCCAGTCCTCCGACGTCGCCCCGTCGCATACCGGGTGCCCACTCGCGAGGACATCCATCAATCCCAGATCAATCCATCCATCATCCACGCGCTCTCCCTCTCCGCGGGCACATCCCACAACCCCAAGATGAACCTCCCCCGTCGCGCATCGTCCTCCGCCCTCCACCTCCTCCTCGCAACCCTCCTCCTCTCCTCCGCGCTCCTTCTCTGCCCCGTCCAAGCCAACACCGAGAAGATCATCTTCACAGCCCCTGCCGCCGACACCGACCTCGACACCGGCCTCGACCTCGACCTCGCCCTCACCACCCTCACCACCCTCGCAGACAACCACGCCGCCGCCGCCGCCGCCCTCCGCACGCGCACGAACCTCTCCCGTGTGTTCCATCCCGCAGACGGCCACCCTGCATGGTTTCTGCTCGGTGACCTCACCCGAGGCCGCCGCTACGAGCTGCGCATCTGCTGGTCCGCCCTGGTGAGTCCTCAATTCGTGCAATTAATCCATCCGTCCCCCTTTTCCACCCGCTTACCCTACACCCGCTCTCTCTACGATACCTCAATCCCATCCTGTTATGTTGAACTACCTCCCCCCGTCACCCCCTGATCTCGTCACAGCATCCGCCTTGGTAGCAGTGACGATGAAAGGGGGGAGAAAGCGGAAGACCGAGGCTCACCTATTTGCAAACAATCTACTCGCCCGCTTGACCCCCGAAAAACAGCAACCTTCTAGCTTCGATCTCGACGTGTACTCTACGGCCGCAGTGTCCGCATCTCCCTCGCTTCTCCAATCGCTGTCCGAGTATATAGATGCCTCCACCCCATCCCCCCCATCCAACACAGACGACACAGACGACAACGACGAGGAGGACCAAGCACCCGGCAAAGGCAAGGATGGCGCCGCCGCGACGTCCGCCATGCTGCTCCGGGTCCGGGCCCGCGCCGACTACGTCTCCCACCACAGGAGCCTTATGCAGAGCCCGCCGCCCCCCGTCCTCGTCGACCTCATCCTCGACCCTTACGTCTACAACCTCGCCCCGCGCTCCCTCCTCCCCACCGCGGCCTACCTGGCCGGCGCCGCGCTCGTCGCGTGGTTCCTCGCCCAGTGGATTGCGAGAAGCCTGATATCTATTGCGGGCTCCGGCGGTCGCCAGGAGAAGAAAAAGCAGAGCTAGGAAATCGTAATGCAAATCGCCATTCCATCCCCCCCTTTCCTCCCTCCCTACATCCCTTCTTGCTGGTTCTTCTCTCTCTTCTCAGCCCTTCCCCCTTTCTCCAAACCCAAACTCCGTCACACATGTGCCGTAGAAGAACCGTATTCAACTCCTTCATTCGCCTTCCCGCCTCTTCTCTTCTCTTCTCTTCTCTTCTCTCCCCTTCCCTTCAACCTCCGTGAGAGATTGACGCACGTATTCAGGCTTCGCCCTGCTCTGCTCGCCGGTTAAATGCATCCGATGTCCCGCAAAGGGCTCGCCGTACTTCCAATGCATCCGCGACTTCTTGTCTTCTGGCGTCTGACGAATCGATGGACTTTTGAGCCACCCATCGCCCGCCACGCCCCTACCGCCCCTTGATCACCATGCATACCTATTCCACTGGTATAGGTCTCCCCCTCTCCGGCGTCTAAACAAAACGCTTCTCTCTTGCATTGTCTGTATTTCCCCCTTTTTTTTTCTTCCTCGTGTGTTTGTGTGTGTTTGTGTGTGTTTGTGTGTGTGGGTGGGTGTGTGTGGGTGGGTGTTCCCATCATCGCTGCGGCTCAAAGTCAATCGAGGCCGAGGACCAGCTACACCGCGCTTCCAGGCGACATCAGCCACGAAGCGGACAACCTGTCAATAATATGAGATACGATATGCAATATGCTGGATGATTGTCGGCGTCCCCTTCGACAAAAAGGGAAGGCCCTTCAGTACGGGTTCCCGTATCCCTGGCCCTGGCCGGGATGGGTCCCGTGCGGCACGGGCGGGCCGCCGGGCTGGAACTGCGGTTGGCCGTAGCCCTGCTGTCCTCCGCCGGCAGGACCGCCGCCGGGCCCGCCGGGCCCGCCGGGCGCGGGATTGTAGCCGGGATTGTAGCCCGAGCCCGAGGGCCCGAACGACGGCCTCGACATGGGCGGGGGGTACTGCGGGTGCGACGCCCCGCCCTGGGGGTGCCCGTACTGCCCGTACTGCGGGCTGTTCACTGACGAAGGACTGCCGTAGCCTTGCTGGTGTTGACCGCCGCCGCCGCCGCCCTGACCTCCACCAGCACCGGCACCACCGGCACCGGCACCGGCACCGGCACCCTGATGGGGAGGGCCTCCGTATGTCTGCTGCTGCGGATGCCCGCTGCCGGCCGGGGCGCCGTACGTCGACGGCTGCCCGGGGGTGCCGTACGAGGGCTGGTATTGGTGCTGCGGGAACCCGCTCGCGGCGCCGTGCTGGGCCCCGGCCTGCTGCCCGTCGTGCGATCCGCCGTACTGGCCGGCGGGCTGGGAGCTCTGGTTGTACGGCTGTCCGCCGTGGGGTTGCCCGTACGGCTGGTTCTGCTGTGTCTGCGCGGTCGGGGGTGCGGAGGAGTACGAGTTGCCCGCGGCGCCCGGGTGGCTTTGGTGGTTCTGGTGCGTGCTCGAGTGCGCGGTCGATTGGGATGCTCCGTGGCTCGAGCCCATGCCAGAAGGGGGGTTGTATGTCGGCGCCTGGCCCGAGTAGGACCCCGCCGCCCCGGAGTTCGAGTAGCCGAAATCGTTGCCCTGCCATTGCAAAGAGTCAGCCCCCAGCCTTCATCTCCGTCTCTGTCTCTGTCTGTGTCTCTGTCGCGGGACAGGGAAAAATTGTGCTCTTTGGTGTGGGTTCTCCTTACGCTTCCGTGCTGCTTGCCTCCAAACATCGAGGCTACGCCGCCCATGACGGCGCCCGCGAGCCCGCCCTGCGCGCTGTGCGATGCCCCGGGCGTCGACCCGCCGTGGTAGTTGGACGGCTGCTGGGGTTTGCTGTCCGAGCCCGAGAAGAAGCTCGAGGCCAGCTGGCCCATGAGCTTGCCGGACATGGACGAGTTCTTACCACCGCCGTTGTGACCGCTACCGCTGCTGCTGCCGCCGCCGCCGCCACCACTACCTCCTGAGAGAAGCTGGCCAGCCAGGGCGCCGAGAGGGCTGGCCCCGCTGCCGCCGCTGCTGTGACCGCCGCCGCCGCCGCCCGAGAGCAGCTGGCCGGCGAGGGCGCCGAGGGGACTCGATCCACTGCCGCCGCCGCCTTGCCCGGAGCTCTTACCGCCGAGCAGCATGTTCATCGCCATTGACTGTATCGACCGGTGTGGTCAGCACGCAGGTCTTCTGTTGTTCCCTTTTGTCCCCTTTGTTTCCTTCTCCCTCTTTTTTTTTTTTTTTTTTTAATTTTTTTTATTTCTTTTTTACGGAGTAGATCTTCCCAACTTCGACAGAACCAGATGGAGGGGCGCTTACACCGAGTCCGCGGTCACCGCCGGGTCCGTCGACGCCTCTCGTCCCGTCGGGCATGATGGGCACCATTCTCCCGTCGGGATACTTCATGGTCTGCGTCCCGTCCTCGTGCGTGATGAGCTGGGGCGGGGTGCCGAAGGGGTGGTCGGCGCCCGGCGTCGGCGTGCCGGTCGAGACGGCCTCGGTCGGGACCTCCCACTGCGACAGGCCCGTCGCCAGCTGGACGTAGTAGTATTTCCTGCTGGTGCCGTCCCACTGCGCGATCCAGCCCGCGGGGAGGCTTGGAGGAGCGACCGAGGGACCCTCCGTGCTGGGTGTCGTCGAGCCCCCCATCACGGCTATGGGTCGTGGATAGTAGATGTGTCTGGTGGTGACGATGTTGCTGCTTGCTGGGTGGCCGGAGGGCGGGACCGTAGCCTGCGACTGCGGGTGAGAAGCTGGTCAGAGGCGGCGAGGGATAGGTAGTAGTAAGGAGGGACTCGAAGGGAAAGGGAAGAATGAAAGGAGAGAAGCCAAGGAAATGGAGAATCGAGACGAGCGAAGGGAAATCCAGCACACACAAAGAGAGAGTGTGCGTGTGCGTGTGGGAGAGAGAGAGTGGAAGAAAGATGCTGGGGGTGGTGGGTTGCGATCGTCACCGGGGGGGCTTGAGAGGTGACGAGCTGGGCGGCGGGCTACCTCAGTGCTGCGGGCCTGCCGACAATCGGTCTTGTCTGCTCTCTGGAGCTGTCGGCGTGGTCCGGGGGGTTGCGCTGATGTACTCCGTAATGGATCTTATAGATCCTGTGCTGTGACCCTGGTGAGCCGCAGATGGAGCAGATTGCGGATCAGTTGCCAGCTGAGAGGTGGTAGAAGCAAGACTGCCCCGGCGGGATCGAGTAGTGTCGCATGGAGCGGAGAGCAGAGCAGAGGAGAGGAGAGGAGGGTCAACAGCTGCTGAGCCGTCGTGTAGCAGGGGGAGCGCAGCACCGCCGACGATGGCCGCTGGTGAGGGGATCGAGATGCGTCTGTATACTCGTAGATGGAGGGTTGGCGAGACCCATTGATCCAGTGGTGCGGTGAATCGTGAGGCAAATACGGAGTACGAGTGCTAACCAGTAACGTGGAATGAGGGCATTTACAGCCTGGGATTGAGCAAGCGATGATCTCCGTATAGGGTAGGTAGATTTGTCAATGGCACGATCAATTCAATCCTAGGGTCTGAACCCTGGGCTTGGAAGGCATCGAGGGTGCACGTCTTTGGCCTTCAGTTCAAGGGATTCTGCATTTCTCCTCCACCATGATTCCCATATGACAGTCATTGATGCTTCTTGGATGGGTCATTATCGAGATTCTGCCTGCTCGATGGAATGCGAAATCTTCCAAGTGACGATAGACTCCAGGGTGCGTTTGTTCGGTTTATGCGGTAACAAAGAGCTGGTATTTTGGACGGAACTCGATGTACTTCCGCGAGAAAGTAAAGTAGACTCACGTCATAAAATGGGCTGTTTGGTACTTGGTGTTGTTGGGAGATACTGCCATCGTGGGTGGGAGAGACCCGAATCTGGATACGAGGAGAACTTCCGGGAACGGCAATAGGACATGAGGATCCAGGTCATCATCTTCTTTCCTCCTGCAAAATCCATCTTCTATGCTTCGTGAACATGAGGTCCAGCCTTTTGCAAAATCCATCTTCTATGCTTCGTGAACATAGATGAGATCCCAATTAACTCCCATATTGATCTGTCACACAAGACTTTCACTCCAAAAATTGGAAGACGTGGTCGAAAGCCCAGCCCGTCTCAGCGGCGCGCAGCACAGCATCGTGTGCGTTGATGGATCTCGATCCAGCATCAGGCCGTCACACGCGAGGACCGCAACGACGGCTCGAGATCCAGCGAGGCAGGCGAATGCCAGTACTAAGACCGCTCATCATGGTGCTCCCAGATGCAGACAAGCATTGAAGTCTTGTTGGAATTGCTCTCAAAATCTCATCTAGGACATTGATCCATCATCATCATGATCCGCCTGCCAAAATCCCCCCCCCCCCTCGGCGATGCAAGCCCCTTTTTTGGTTCCCTTGATTTTTTAAGTCCCTTTGTTCATTCACTTAAAAAAAATCCACACATCCTCCACAAAATCCCTCCGCAAAGATCCTCCGCACGTGCAACCAGTGCAAGGGGGAAAGGACCAGTAGAAAGGAACTTAGAAAGAAAGAGAGAAACAAAGAAACAAAGAAAGAGTCCCGGCCTAGGAATGGAAATGGCGTCTGCCGTGGGCCCTGTGCCGCGCCAGCCGGTCCCGCCTGTACATGATGAAGTGCTCGCTGACGCCCGGCTTGCAGCTCGTCCCCGGCGCCATGGGGATCGGGACCGACCACACGCCGGACGCGCACCGCTGGAACCTGGTCCCGTCGTCGATGCAGTTCCACAGGCCCTCGCCCTGACACGGCGAGCCCGGGGCGGCCGAGCCGTTGCCGTTGCCGTTGCCGCTGCCGTTGCCGCCGCCGCTGCTGCTCGGCGACGCGGAGGGCGGCGATGGGTGCGTCGCGGGGGTGGTCGAGGACTGCGGCTGCGGCTGCTGCTGGTGCTGAGTGCTCGGTCGGGGAGCGGGGGACGGGCACGCGCTGGAGGCGAAGGGGGCTTGAGACGTCGAGACTGCGGGAGCGGAGGAGGCCGAGGACGGGCGCTGGGGGTTCGATGGGGCGGGCGGGGGAGGCTGGTACGGGACGGGGGAGTTGCGGATCTCGCTGGGCGCAGCAGCGCTCGAGCTCGAGGAGGGCGACGCCCTTGCCGGACTGTTAGCATGGGCACATAATGAGCGGGCGGGGAAGCACATTCACGTGTCAGGGGGAACAAAGGCAAGGAGCGAGGACGGCATTTCGAGAAAACTCACCCGTTGTCGCCAGAGGGAGGGGAGGCAGGCGGCGGCGGCGGCGGGGGAGGCGGGGGAGAGCCGCCTCCTGCGAGGCACGCCCCCTGGCCGGGCGCGGCCGTTCCCTTGTCGCTCCTGCGGGAGACATTGGGCCCTGGGTCTGGAAACTCGAGGTCCTTGCCCTCGTACGTGCAGAAGCCGTTGTTGACGTTGGCGACGAACATGTCCGGGCGGCCTGCGAGGGCGGCGGCGCGATCGGGCGCATGGTCAGCAGCAATATGAGATTCACCGCCGCCGCCCATGATCCCCACGAAGCCGCGCTTGTAGGAGGAGGAGGAGGAGGAGGGGGAGGAGGAGGAGGAGCCCGGGCCGGGGGGCGCGGCGGCGAGGACGTCGACGACGGCGCAGTTCATGTACATCTCTCTGTTGCCGACCTGGTTGAACCAGGACCAGGCGAAGACGGCCTCGCCGGCGGGCAGGTCGTGGGGCAGGGGGAAGGACCAGGAGGACTCGCCGGGGGGCGGGCAGCCGCCGATCCAGGAGTAGAGGACCTTGAAGGAGCTGCCCCCGTCGAGGGAGATGGAGGCCTGGCAGCTGCCGCCGTTGTGGTTGGCGGAGCCGGCGAGGGCGAGGGTGACGGTCTGGCCGGGGGCCCAGGAGGCGACGGGGCGGGCGGCGGGCTGGCCTAGGAGGTCGAGGTAGCCCTTGCAGGGGAAGTCGGCGCCGCTGGCGGCGAGGGGCGCGGTCATGGAGTAGTCCTGCATGCCGGGGGGCGTGTTGGGGTTGTGCTTGGAGCGCAGGGGCGGCGGGGAGGTCATCTCCATGTGGCCGCGGGCGAGGGCGGCGGCGAGGCCGAGCACGGTGCCGGCGGTCTCGACGAACCTCATGGTCGGGGGCCGTCGATGGACGATTCTGTCGGAGAGATTGAGATTTTTTGAGAAAGAATTGGCGAGTGACGAGAAGGAGAGGAGGAAGAGAGGAGTGTTGTGATGGCGATGGCGATGGCGTCGGGAGTCGCGACGAGGGGGGAGAAAACACTCTCTTGACTCGTGGACGAGCTTCGAAAAATCCAGGGACTCTCCTAGGATGGTGGACGGAGGAGAAGGAGACCTGAATTGAGATCGAAGTCGAAGTCGAAGTCGAAGTCGATGTTGATGTTGAGATTGAGTTGAAGTCGAAGCTCAAGGCGGACGTGGCGAAATAGGAGGTTGCCCGCGCGATCGAGTCAGTGAATCATGGAATGGCCATTCAGCCCGCAGAGACAATAGCCCTATCAATCAGAGTCTGAAACGGCCCGCGCAAGATAGATGAAGAGACTCTGGAGAAAAAGAAGAAGAAGAAAAAGAAGAAGAAGAAGGAGAAGAAAAGTAAAGAAGGAAAAGAAGGGGGGGTGTTTCCAATATGGAAAGGCAGAAGCAGAAGCAGAAGCAGAAGAGAATGGAATAGATGAGCCCACGCACAACCACCGCGCCTCTCGGGGATAATGAAATACAGGAAAATTTCTCGAAAAAATAAAAAAAGAAGAAGAAGAGAAAAAAAAGAAGAAGCAAGAGACAATCACTTCATGAGGCAGAAAGGGGCTCCGCTGCTTTATACACGCAACGCACCTACGCGTACGCAGCCTGTCCCGGACACAGAGTAAAGAGACACAAGACGGCACAAACACCAGGGACGCCCTCACGAGCCTGGTCCATGAAGACTGGATAGAGGGATCATGGAATATGGGCGCCCCTTTGGCTGCTCGTGAAACAGATGCCCCCAAAGAGGGAGGCACTGATCGGTCCATCTCCCTGGACGTTGGACGCCAACCCAACCCAACCCAATCCATCAATACCTAGATCTTGCTCCCTCTCCCCCCATCGGCCCGCGATCCGGACAGACGCAGCAGACGCGACAACAGCCCGTTCCTCCATTCCCATCATCGTGGCGTGAAGATTTCTCTGCTCCGTAGATCAACGCGAATCGGGTCGTGATGTGCAAAGGGCAGCGCGCCAGCCATCCCGAGGCGTCGGCGTCCAACCACCACCCCAACCCACATCGCAGAGAACAAGCCCGCGCCATCCGAGACACCACAGCCTCCCGAGCCCATGGATCAATCAATCGATCGATCAATCAATCAATCAATCAATCTATGGATGGATGGATATTTCTGGTCGTGTCACAGAATAGAATCTCCTCCTCCTCCGCACTGATTCACATCAGAGACATCCACTCCCCCCCCTTGGAATCCCCCTCTCCCTCGCCCCCCTCCTAGCATGATCCCTTCACCCAAAAACCGAGAGAAATCCACTTCCCTTTTGTGGAACATCTCCCTGAGGTCCATATACTCACTCGTACCTCATCGCCCTCTGTATAGTAGTGTACCCATCTTGTAATAGACATTGATTGATCCTTGAAGCCATTCCCATCCGCACCCCACGATACAACCGACAAAGAGACACGAACTATATCGATACATTATTGAGTAAAAAATACACAAAGAGAATAACCAGCATCCAGACATCTCATCTACATGCGCACAACTCCCATCGCAAACTCGGATACCTGCTCCGTGCCGAGTCATACAGCCCCCCCGACCCAGCCAACCATTGGCCCTCATCCCCGTCCATTCCGTCCTCCTACCGGGACTTGCATCATCCCTTGATGCGAAGACCTCCTCTTCTTCCTCCTCCTCCTCTTCTAGATCCATCCATCCTCCATCAAGGTCATCCATCTCGGAGAGTGGCAATCTTGACGCCCACGACCCTACGACTTCACCCCGTCTCGCATCTCCGTCGGTACACGAACATACAGACTATTCAGCATCAACATTCAGCATCAAAACTCTCCGGGGATCATCACCCATCTCAGCTACTACTGAACTACTCAGATAGTGAAATTGACAACCACTACTAACTATACCCTTCACTACCCGTACACAAACACTGCAGCATCCGGCTCAACAAGGGCGGCCAAGACCAAGAGCCATGGATAGGAGAGCAGACCCTCCAAGGCCCCTTGGTCTTCCTTGGAGCCAGCTTCGCATCACCCACCACCTCGTAACGCAATGCAACATCTGCCCTCTAGCATCGCTTACCACTACCCAATCGATGCCACTCGCACTCGCCTGCCCGAGCCTCATCTCGTCAGCGCCGTGGTCCATCCATTGCTCTCCAAAGGTAATATACCCAACCACCCCTCCCCACACGCCTTCTCTTGCTCCCTCCCC
>NIGB01000001.1:1025593-1042740 GCA_003055145.1 Escovopsis weberi | reverse complement strand
TCTCCTTCCCCCCCCCCCCCCCCCCCCCCGGCGCCCACCACCATCCATCATCCAATCTGTCTCCCCAAAAACAGCTATTGACCCAGCAGCCTGGGAGGTAGGCCTGCCTCCCCCCGCCTCCCCCCGCACAAAAAAATAGAAATAAAAAATAAAAACAAACGACTTGGCCTTTGGAGACCTCGACTTATCGCATACTAGGCGGCGAACTAGACGGCATGGCCGCTCGCACCGCTGCAGGCCCGGATCAAGCCTTTCCGCACGCATAGGCGTGCAGGCCTGAGTGGAATTTTGATCAATCGGCCCTGATCTTGCATGGCGTCTTCGCGGACTACCTGCCCGAGGAGCTGGGATTCCAAACGCCCTGCCGCACCGCGCGCTCTCCACCACTTTCCAACTTAATATTCCCAAGCCGCTGAAAGGTGCCATCGGCGGTAACAGTATTGCGAGCGAGGCTCTGACGAATACCTGCCGGGCCTGATAATGGGTCCGAGAATATCAATGGCACCATTTGACGCCCCGATCTGGCCTTGAATTCCATGGTGGGCCGGCCGGGCGGCGCTTCGCTGCTTCCCATGAGAATCAGATTTCAGGTGCCGCGCCGGACCACAGCTGTCCGTAATCCGCTACGGGCTGTCAAAGTAAACCTGAAAGTCGAGTCGAGGGATATCGTAGTTGGTATTGTATTCGATGCAGCGCTGTGATAAAGGTCATTGAGACGGTAGTGTCGCATCCGAGCTCTTATTTGGCTTCGTCAGAGCTGTCCGCGGCCCGACCTTGCACCATGCGGGGCCCGCCTTGGCCGTGGTTCACCTGTGCCCCCGGGTGATAACCGGGAGGTCCGTGGGCCTTGTTGTGATGGTTGCCGTTGGGGCCCATGTAGATGTGGTGAGTCTGAGGGCTGGTACTAAACGGCTGAGGTCCGGGCCCGTTGTAGGGTCTCGCGTTGCTCACTGCACAAGTCAGCCCCGGATCACATCCCGAGCGAACGGAGAGGGGTCTTGTCACTGACCTGGCGCATTGGTCTGTCCGGGGACAAAGCTGGGTTGATTGTACTGGACGCCGGGGCTCATGGCATACATGTTGGCGTTGTTGGCGTTGCCGGCGTTGCCGTTCTGTCCCTGCTGCGAGCCTTGGTGCGCCATCATCGGGGCTGCGGGGCGTCCCGGGCTGGGATACCCGTTCGCTCCCGGCATCGGCTGTGGCGGTCCCGCGGGCGGGATGAACTGGGGATGGTGCGCGCCTGGATACATCATGTGGGGCGCTATCAATCCGTGGGGGCCTGGAATGAACTGCGGCTGCATCATTATTGGCTGCCCGGGTATCTGCCCATGGGGAGGACCGTAGTGGGTGTTGCCGTAGGCTCTGTACTGTCCCATCTGGCCGTTTGCCGCGCCCATGAAGACCGGCTGGTTGTATGGGACCTGTCCGGGAGGGTTCATTCCCTGGTAGGCCACGGGAAGCTGTCCCATGCGCGGCGAGGCGTACGACTGAGCCGAATTGGAGTGCATCATCCTATGGTCGTCGTTCCCGTACGGCTGGTGAGGCACAGGGCCATGCTGTGTCGCATGCATCTGCATCGGCGGCATGTGAGGCGACTGCCGCGGTGGCAGGTTGTGCGCGCCGTGCTGAAGGTGAAACGGAAGCTGATGCTGGTGGGGCATCTGCGGCACGACGTGCGGCGGGTTGGGGGTTGGCATGGAGGGGCCTGAGAACGGGTTCCTCTCGAAATACTCCTTCCAGGTAAGGCGCATAGTGGAGTCGGTCTTCTCCTCGTCCTGGAGCTGCCTCCACGTCGGCAGCGTGTCGTAGCACGGCCGCAGGCCACCATTGTCATCCCAGTTGCGACCCGCCGGGGGAGTGATTTGCTGAATTTGCGACAAAATATTACACTTTGTCACGTCGACAGCCTTGGTCTTGCGACGAATGAGCTGCCCGCTATTGTGGAATGGGCTCGAGCTGTCGACGATGACGGGGTTCGCCGCAGCTCGCGGACTGGAACCGGCACTTGGGTGGCTGTTGGGATTGAAGGCCGCCGCGAACGGGCTCGGCCGGAACTCGTTGCTGTTGGGGTTCAGCTTGGCACCGAGAGGGCCATTGTGTCGCCTGGTGTATGTCGTGTCCACGGGGTTCGCAGGTCCCGTCGGCGGCACGCGGACTTCCGCGGCCATTGGGTGCTGCTGGTGGGCTGCTGGAGGCTGCGAGAACTTCTGCTGCTCCACGTTCCGAAGGCGTTGTGCGAGATGGCCACCGGCGTGCTGCATAGGCGCATGCTGCTGGGCACCAGAACGATTGTTGCGGAAGCCTTGCGCGTTGTGATACTGCTGGCCAAACTGTTGACGGGGCCCGGGATGGCGATTGGGACCGGTGGTGGAGGGTGTCGCCTGAGGGCCGGCCGGTGCTGGTCGAGCGGCGGCGGCGGCGGCGGCACCGGAGGCACCGGAGGGGGCAGCAGCAGAACCAGCAGCAGAGGCAGCAGCAGCAGCAGCAGCAGGTCTGGTGTCCTGGGCAGCCGCGGCTGGGATCTGCTCGGGCTGCTTGGCTTGCTTTGGCTGGGCGTCCTTGTTCTCGCTGGCCTCCTTCTTTGCCAGTGCCTCGGACCTTGCCCTTGCCATTTCCTCGGCATTTTTCATGGCCTTGGCCTGAATCTCCTTCTGCTTGGCCGGGTCCTTTGCGATGATGGAGACCAAGTCCTTGGGAACCGGCGTCGACAGCTTGAAGTTGTTGGCGAAGTTTTTGAGCTCATTCAATCTGCCCTCCTTATCCACCTTGACCTTGTTTGCGCGAACCTTTTCGGCATTGAGTCGCTGCTGCATGGCGAATGTCTTAAAGGAATTCAGAACGTCGCGCTCGACAGTTAGAGTAGCACTGGGGGCACCTACCGGAATGGTAGGTTGCGTAGGGCGAGCGGGAACTGGGGTAGCTCGACTGGACGCCGCAACCTGCTCAATGGATTGCTTCTCCTGGGGCTTGACTTCCTGGGGGGGTGCAGCCGGCTTCCCCTGAGCGGGCTTTGCATCCGCCGGCTTCAGCTCGGCTGATTTAACGTCGGCAGGCTTCGAGACTTCAACCTTTGGGACGGGTGTAACGTTTTTGCTGGGCTCCGACTGCGGAGTCTGAGGCTTCTGCTGTTCGGCGGCTTGCGCCGGTTGCTTCTTGGAGACCTTGATCTGGGATGAAATGATGGCAGGGTCGACAGGAGCGCCCTTGACCGTGGCTTGGCCCGTCGGCGCCCTCTTGGCAGGGGGAGTGTACCTGTTCTCTCGCCCGGAGGACAGCGGGGGGAAGTCCTGCTGTTGCTGCTGCTGCTGCTGCTGCTGCTGCTGACGGCGGACGCCAGAGTACCTGTATCCATGCGTTAGAGAGCCTGACGGCAGCGCGGTGGAAGAGGAGGAGTGGAGCCACAACTTACTTGTCTTCCTCGTTCTCATCGCCACCCTTGCCGCCCATGTAGTCCATGACACGCTCCTCGGCCACGTGAGTGGTGGCAGCGGCACTGCGTTCAATCTCGCGAGCCTTCTTTTCGGCCGCGGCGATGCGCTCGCGATACTGTGGGTGGTTCTTGTTGATGGCCGTGGTGTAGATGTTCTCATCATAGTCGGTCTTCAGGCCGAACAATTTCTCGTTTGCGGCGAACTGATCCCAATGACCGGTGGAGCCAGATTTCTCCAGGCTGCCGTCAATGGTCTCCTTTGAATCGGACACCCAAGGCTGCAAGACCCTCTCGTGGGCATTGAAGCGATTGCTGGAGATGGCCGTATCCGTCCGAAACGAATTTCGGCTCCCTGGATCCAGTGTGCATCAGCATACCTCCTCGTCCCGTGAAACAAGCTCTAGGAACTCACCATTCGTTCGTCCGTCCATCTTTCCGTTTGAAATGTTTCTCTCGCTCGGAGACTCCTTCTTCGTGGTTGGCATGCTACCAGGGTCGCAGCGGGAAGACAGAAGCGCGTATCGAATCGTCGAATGACAAATGACCCAGCATAAATGAGTCTATCGGTGAAAGATGTCCTCTTCGGGAAAAGGGGAAAAAGAGAACACGTCGCGGAGGGCTCGAAACGATCCTGGGACAACAGGTCTATCAAAGTTCCTGGTACTAGAGAACGCCGTCAGCTTTATGCTCGTCATTCGCTCACTTGAAATGAAGCAAGATGGGAAATGCATATGATAGCAGGGAGGATCTTGGGGAGGCGCATGCGCTTTGGTTTTTTTTTTTTTGGTTGTTGTGGCCCAAAACGAGAACAATGGAAACCGGCTGGCGTCTAGGCGGCGAACAAGGACCTGAATGGTCTGCAAAGGCGGACGAATCCAGCGGCCCGACTGAGTGCCAGAGAGATGAAAGGGAAGATGAAGGAGAAAGCGAATGCGTGAAAAGAAGAAAGACAAAGAAAGAGACAAGAGGGAAAGGGCACCAAGGCACGAAGAGGGGAGCCGGAGGAGGGGGAGGAGGAGAACTCGTGAAGGCCGCAAGGAATCAAATGTAAGGATCAGGCCAAACGCACTCGAGGATGGAGATCGGAAGAGGACTGTAACACGCCAGCAGCTCAGCGAATCGGGAATGTCGGGCTCGTCAAGAGGCGACGTTGTCGGAGGCTGTTCGGCGGGCGCTCGCTCCTGGAAAGGCACAGCAAGAGCATGGATCAGCAACTTTGGCCGCGATGCGCAATGAGGCCGTCACCCATGGGCAGGGCGACGAAGAGGGCGTGCGAGGCGGGTTGGGCTGCCCGGTGGAGGAGGCTCGTGGGATCTTTGAGGGGAGGCTCGCGGGCGCCAGAGGGAGCGAGCAGCCAAGTGAGCGTGGGGTGGGGGGGATGGAAGGAAGAGGAAGAGGAAGCGAAAGGCAGCAACGAGTGGGGAACGGAAGAAGAAGAAGAAGAAGAAGAAGAAGAAGAAGAATCAAGGGAGTGGCAGCGATGGCGAAAGGGGACGATGCATGAAGAGCGTCGCGGGCGGAGGCGGAGGAGGAAGGGCGTGGATGCGTTGAAGTTGATGGAGGAGAAACAAAAGACGTGAGAGACAATGAACATGGAGTAGGAATAGGTATGTCGGGAGGGTTTCGTGCTTACCGAAGGCAAGGACCGGGACCAAAGACCAGAATCAGAACCGAGAAGCGAAAGGAGGAGGAGGAGGAGGAGGAGGAGGAGGGGAGTTGCTGGAGAAGGTGATTATGGCGATTATGATGATTATGAGGACTCCACCGATTCGTCCAGCCCGATGCCGTTACGATCAAGTCGCAACGGACAATAAGAGCATGGAGAGAAGGAAACTCGAAGGCGAGTGACAAAGTACGGAGAGATCGGTGGAGGAGGAAGAGGAGGGGAGAAAGAGAGGGGGGGGAGACCAAAAAAAAAGAAGGAGGGAGAAAGAGAGAGAGAGAGAGAGAGAGAGCAAGAGAGAGAGGAAGCGGGAGAGAGGAGGACGAGGACGGACAGCGACAGAGACACTGGAAAGTGGAAGAGACGGACAGAGACGGGGGGGAGTTAGCGGTGGTACCGCCAGAAGCTGGACTTGGAGGGGATGGGCATACATCAGTGATCGATCAATACCTCTGGACAAGTTGGGACAGGTTCGTTGAGCCCTACAAGGACCTCTGGCTGCTGGAGGGTTCGGACAGCACAGGCATTTGTACCGCGAACAAGCTACGGAGTACTACTAGATGAAGTTTTTGTTCCAGGAATATTCAAACATCGGAGTTGAATCGAGGACTGAAATCCATCCATCCATCGAGTAAATTGCGTGTCGATTCCGATTGATTCAATGTTGAGTTCTTGATGGGATTGATTGATTGATTATGTCCAGCTCCCAGCAGCTGCCACGGAACGCCTAACCTGCACTAACCCGCGCCAGCCCAAACACATTGGAGGGGGCAGTGATTGTGGATGATGGATGGACTTGCCATGGACGACTTTGAAGTACCCCCGAGGTACTCGCCAGTCGAACTTTCAGTTCCACTGACCCCCGCCGCCTCGCTGGAGACCCTCCCCTCCAGCAGCCTCAGCGGTCGCATCGTCCACTAGAGCGCCCTAGCGGGGGACTCCCGCGCGGTAAAGGTTGATCCGTCTGGAAGCCCTCAGGTACCCTTGAGGTACGACTTTGGAGCACAACAGATTGTTGCTGCCACTGCCACACTGCCTGCCACCCGGCCACTAGTAGTACTATAGAGTACCTGTAGCCTGATTGAAATTATTACTAGTATGTAGGTCCAGGTACGCGCGATCTACTTGCGCCGCTGGCCGTGCAGACGGAGTCCAGCAGCCGACGCATCCCGCCTGACGGAGTATCCAGGCGGTACCTACTCCGTACATACTCACACAGTGCGCTGGAGCGAGGCCCGCGTGGTTGGAATTTCCGCCCTGAAGTTTAATGGATACCGTGCAGGCAGTTCCTTCCACACAATTCCCGCCGGCTTCTCGACTCGAGGCAACCGCACCTGACAATTCATGACCGCGTTATGACGAGCGCGATGGACTCGGACACAGTGTGAGTTGCTGGAAATTGAATCACATCAATCAATCCACATATATAGCAGCCAGTGTTTTTTTTTTTTAACAAAGATTCAGATGGAAGCTCAGGCGGCCCCCAATGCGTGGTCGCGACGTCTTGGAACTTATACATACAGAGTCGAGGGCGACAGGTCCGGGCGCAACTGGAAGAGACTGGAGCTCCTCGGAGTCTCCTGCCGAGTCCTCATCAAATCAATTGATCGATCCGGATCGGCAAACAACTCGCCATTTCCTGGCGAGCCAACAGTTCCCTAGCGCACCACCTGCAGCTTCAAGTTCCACCTGGCACTGGAGACTCGGAGCTCTTCAATCAAATTGATGGATCAATGATCCATCCATGGATGGGCCACCCGTGCTCGCCTGTGCAGCGCCATCTCTCCGCAGACTGTGCGTCTTCAATCGTTGCTCCTCCTGCCTTGGATTGTCGAGTGCTCAGCCCTGGAATGGGACTCGGGCCTTGTCCCGCTCGAGACGATCCTCGAGGCTCTTCAAGAGAGGGACAGACAGAGACGCCAGACAGCATCATGGCCATGGCCAGGCCCAGACAGGATTCAGACATCCGGTCTAGATCGCGCACCATCGTAGTCGTACGGGTACGAGTAAACAACTTAGGTGCGAGTAACAATTACTTGAGGACATACTCCGTAGCTCGTGCAGAAGCGGCTGCACCCATTACGTACAGCAGCCATCTCATGCGCTCGTGCCTGGAGAGCCCGCTCACGGTCGTCATCATGAGCTGTTTCAAAACATCAATGGCCCGAACTCTCGGGGGAAAAAGCAACAGCACCGAGGGTCATGGCGTACATGTAAGGTGTCCGGCTCAGATATCAATGACTACGACACGATGACGATCACTATTCCCTTGTATTTACTCCGTTTCTTCGAGAGGTGGAAGATTGAAAAGAACATGGCTTTTGAGGACACAATGCGCACGTGTCCTGAAGGCCATCGACTCGGGCGCCAAATTAGCACCTCGGACGCCCACATTCTGACCAGGTACGGAGTACTAGCATCTCCTACTAGAGGTAGTATAGGTACTACTAGTAAGCCCTCGAGCTGTTCCTGCAATTGAATCATCATCATGGAATGGAAGTCCCGACTCCTCGCCATCCATTCTGGAACCGAGCTGGCAATGCTCGTGTTGGGTCATTATCCAAGGTGACGATCATCTTCAACAGATATAGGAATAGACGTAGCCGTACTCCGTACTCCGTAGAATAGTAGTAGTAGTACTAACTAAATTGACCTCACGCCGGCATCATCACGGCCGCGCCACCCGGGTATCGTCAAATCGTCAAAAGTGCCCCTCGCCAGACGCCACGCGAACTGGAATTCACCAGACGACATCGAGCATCGAGCATCGGGCCTCCGCTCCGTTCCCCGTACGAGTAATCCTTACTCCGTACCACCATCCGCAACGTCCAGAAACATTGATACCTTGCCCGATACGAGAAAACGCCCCAACGGCCCGGAGGAGCGGGACCCCGGGTCGCGAATGGAGACCAGGCGGTTCCCCAATCCTCACGCCTGATCTCGTCTCATCCTCGTACATGTAATTGATGTATCTACTATTCACAGTACCAGTGCTTTCCAGCGTGCTGCCTTTTTGTACGGACCACGTCGTCGGCATGCATGCGAGCTTGATCGAGATCATGACAGGCAGATACCATGAAAACCTACACATGCAGTGCAGATGCGGTGCTCCGGAGCGTCGGCCGGGAAGCAGTCGCATCTGCCCCGGGGCGTCGAGGACCCAACGGGCCATCTGCCACGTTTCTTGCCGCGACGCCAAGCGGCAGCGGCAGCGGCAGCGGCAGCGAGAGCGAGACCAGTAGTAATCTAGAGACTTGGGAAAAGGGGGGGATCGCGGTAGTCCCGCGGGGGCAGTTCATGTACATGTTGATTGATGCATCAGGCATGGGGCGTCATCCATTCATCTGCGGGCTTTAAGACAAAGCGAGGGATTCTGTCCATGGTATAGACAGCACAACTTTCGCCTTTTTAATATCTACTCAAGACTACTAACTGTTGGTACATGCTTTTGCCGCTTCAAACGTCTCGTCTCTATACTCGCAGGCCCAGCTCCTCGGCGTACGGTAGCACGAACAGGTCACCGACCGTGGAGACGGTGGCCTTGCCGTCAAGGAGGGTCTTGGCAGCCTATAATTGGTGTTAGTCGACCGATCATTGCACACTCACACACGCGCCTTCCAAAGAAAAAGGAGAGGGGTGAGATATTCAAAAGCGACATGACGTACCGTCTTCAGCTTCTCGGGGGTCACGGCGTCGAGAGACTTGGCCAGGGCTGCGGCATCGGCGACCTTGCCGGCGTGGACGAGGTCGGGGCCGGCCAGGAGGATGCTGGACGCGCGATTCTGGGCCTTCTCAAGGATGGAGAACTTGGCCTTGGCGACGGCCTTGGAGACGTCCTCCTTGGCCATGGAGCCGGCGCCGACGAGCTTGAGGGCCTTGACGGCCTCCTCGGCGGCCTTGCGGACCGACGCGGCGGCACCGCTCAGCTGGATGGTGAAGAGGCCGGCATCGGAGTAGGCCAGATTGGCGGATGAGGCCGAGAGGCCGGAGATGCCGTGGGTGGACTTGGAGAGGAGGCTGAAGCCGGGAGTCCACTTGATGCTGGACTGGCCGCCGAGCAGGGCGGCCAGGACCTCGATCTCGGGCTTGGAGACGGCGCTGTTGGATCCGGGGAAGGCGATGACGATGGAGTTGCCGCCGGTGTGACTCGTCCGCTGCTCGCCACCAAAGTACTTGGAGGCCTCCGTCTTGAGCGACTGCCCGCTTTGGGCGGCGGCGGGCACGCCCTTGAAGAACTGGCCGACCCACTTGGACAGGGACTCGGCGTCGGCGCCCTCGGCGACCACGGCGAGGTTGGGCTTGGAGTAGACGACGTCGGCGTAGCTCGCAATGTACTCCTCGTTGACGTATTTTCGGAACGGGGTCGTGGGGGACGGGTTCAGCGGAGCTCCGAGGCCGGTGTGGAAGGCGACCGAGTGGGCGGTGTCAAGCGCCAGCGCGGGGACGTCGGCGTTGACGGCGGCCTGCTTGAAGCCGAGCACTCTCTCGACGTCCTCGTGGAACTCGTGGGCTTAGGCGAGAAAAGGAAAAAAAAAAAACATTTAGGTCAGCTGAGGGTCCTGTCCGGTTCCTCCCGCGCACACACTCTTGCTCTGCTGCCACCGCCGCCGCCGCCGCTCATCCGGGAAGAAGAGAAGAAGGGGGAGGACCTACTGGTGTACTTGGTCGACGAGACGACCTCGCCGAGCAGCTCGGTGAAGTACGGCAGGTCGTCGCGCAGGAAGCTGGCCTGGACGAAGAGGGCCTCACGGCTGTGGAAGGCGCTCAATTGGCCGCCGAGGAGCTCCGACTCGCGCTGGATGCGAAGAGCCGATCGTCGCTCGGTGCTCTGAGACAAGGCGAAGAGACAAATTAGCTCACGGTTCTCCTGCGCGCCAAGCCGGCCCGGGTCCCCCAAGCAGATATAGTAGTAGTATTATAAGATGTACCTTGAACGCGAACTGCTCGAGGCCGTAGGCCAGGCCGGGCAGAGGCTGGTAGCGGGTGCCGGCCTTGGCCACCACGGTGAGGGTCGTCGTCGGGCCGTGGGAGTCCCTCGAGGCAGCCTTGAGGCCGTTGACATCCTTGGTCTCGAAGGACCCGGTCGAGGCGGCGGCGGCGGCAGCAAAGCCTCGTCGGGGGGTGATGGCGCCGGACCGGCGGGCGGCGTGCTGCGCGGCCCTCGCGAGGGACGTTCTCGTCAACATGATCAGGGCGGATGGCGGGGGGGTCCTCTGGAGACGATTTCGCAGCCGTCGAGACGTCGTGGTCGAGGCAATGGATGATCGGCCAAAAATTGGAAGTGCCTCTTCTTTCCCGTTCTCAGCCAAGACTCCCCCGTCTAATTTTCGGCAGGAGCAATGGGTGACGGGATCCTGCTCACGTGATCTGACAGCAGAAGTTCAATCGGAGGGGGGGGGGTCTTCACTCGACTCGGGACAGGGGCGGAGAAGAAGTAGCTTTCCGTATTTTTTGCGCGATAATTGTGTGTGTGGATACCGCAGAGGTACTGCAGGCCTGCCTCTGCTCTGGTCAAACGTCGGTTTACTCGAGACACACCATCATCCAGAAGCGCATGGATCGATCCTCCACCAAAAAAATTGGCGAATGCGCTCGGCCAAGACAATCTGTCGTCCATAGTAGTACCACCAGGTCTTTTTCTTGCAGAAGCATCGCGAGTGGGAGTGTGCGGCCTTCTCATCGACGACAAACGACGGTTCCTTTCCCACTTTTATTGTCCTTCTTCATTCCTTCTCAGCTCTCAACAGCTACGAACTCGAAGACGGGGCGCGCAACTCGATGACTCTGCGGTAGCCATTGTGACTGCTCTAGAGATAGTGAGAGAATCTCTAGGAGCAAGCGATGTTCGTCGTGAGTCTTCTGCGGCTACCATCTCGATCTTTGCTCTTCAGTGCCTCCTCCGAGGCCCCCCCGGAAGAGTCCCCGATGCTGAGCCCAAGGCCTTAGACAAAACATGCGGCTGAGCTTTGCGCTCTCCTAGTCAACGATCTCTACGGCGAGCTCCCCTCGGTACGTCGAAGCGCCCACCTCTCCCCTCCTCCCTTGACAATGACATTGCTCGCCGAGGCTGACCGTGAGGCGTCAACAGCGAATCCTGGCAGCGCTCTTCACCAAGGGCCGATCCAACCTGCAACAGCTGGGACAGTACACGCAACTCGGCCTCCGATACGTACGCAATGGACTGGGCGTCCTGATCCAGCAGAACCTGCTTTACCATCACACGACCACCGATCCCAAGCGCACATTCTACGAGGCCAACCCGGAGGCCTGCTACAACCTCGTCCGGTCTGGCAAGATCCTGGAGATGATCGAGCGCCAGTATGGCACGGCCGAACGAGACCTTGTCCAGACCCTGATGCTCCTGGGATACGCGAGGATCGCCGAACTGACGCACGCCTTCGAGTCCCGAGCGCCGAGATCCAACGGGCACGCCACCAACGGGGCCAGTGGGCCCTCTTCCGGCCTCATCCAGTCCGAAGCGGAGCTCAACGATGTGCTATCCCGGTTGATTCGGTCCGAAATCGTGGAGGCCGTGCGGCCGGCGTCCTTTCGCAACCCGAACGAGGTCTACCAGGAAATCGAGCAGGAGGTCACCAAGACGGGGCCGGGCGAAAAGGTCAGCAAGACCAAGATCGAACAGCAGCGCCAGATCATGGAGCAGTACCGCACCTTCAGAGATCAGAGCAAGGGTCTTAAGAGACAGCTTGACCAGTACGGCGGCCCGGTGCCGAAGCGGAGGAAGCTGCAGAACGGGCAGTCTCATTCGTTCGATGACGATGATGCGCCTCCTCTGAATGTGAGGATAACTCCTTTTGGCCCCCCCACGCCTTCTCTTCACGTCATGTCATTGCCCATCTAACCCAGCTGCAGCCAAACATCGTCGTCAGGATCAACTATGAGAGGTGCCTGGTCGAGCTCCGCAACCAGCGCCTGGCGGAATTCGCATCCGACACACTCGGCGAGGTCACCGGCGAGGTCTATCGATTGTTACTGGAACTCCTGACGGCCGAGTTCTCGAGATGCCGCGCGGACCCCTTGCTCGGCGACGAGCCCAAGCCGGAAGCCGTCGTCACCACTATGGAGATCTACGAGCACCTCGACGCGGAAGTCAACGTCGCGGCGGGCATAGGGAAGGCGCCGAAAGACAAGATTGACTACCAAAGCGCGGAGAAGATTTACGCGGCACCCGTGGTCGGGGACGCCGATTCGGACGACTCGGACGCGGGCCCGAGCAGGGGCCATTCGCGGCCGTTTGGGGGCGGCGACACCGACTCCGACTCGGACGGCGTGGTGTCGTCCAAGTCGCGATCGTTGTCCAAGGCGAACGGGGCCCGGCCGACCAAGGTCAAGTTCGAGGACTCGGCGACATCCTCGGACAACCGGTTGGACCAGCTGCGGCAGCACCTCCTGCTGCTGGCCGAGAGCAAGCACCGCTTCATCCGCCACTGCGGGACCATGAGCCGGGGCCAGTGGACGGTGGACTTTGAGCACCTGATGGAGAAGCTGCGGGAGACGGAGCTGAACGCGTTCATCGAGCAGTCGCACGGGCGGCACGGGCTGCGGCTGACGCGGATCCTCCGGGAGAAGGGCAAGATGGACGAGAAGATGCTGCCGTCGGCGGCGCTGATGAAGAAGGCGGACGTGCAGGCCAAGATGCTGGCGATGCAGATGGCTGGGCTGGTGGACGTGCAGGAGGTGCCCAAGGACAACAGCAGGGTGGCGAACCGGACGCTCTTCTTCTGGTTCTTCGACCGGGAGCGGACGCAGTCGCAGCTGCTCGACGACCTCTACAAGGGCATGGTGCGGTGCCTCGAGACGCTGCAGGTGGAGCGGCACAGGGAGCGCAACATCCTGTCGTTTGTGGACCGGCAGGACGTGCAGGGCAAGGAGGAGGAGGTGATGACGGCGGAGCACTACAACAAGTACATCCGGCATCTGGAGGAGCAGAAGAAGCTGCTCGGGCAGGTGATGAAGCTGGACGAGGTGGTGGCCGTGTTCCGGGACTACTAATAAGGTACGGTATGCCGTGGAGTTACTACTGAGGCCGGCAGGGGCATTTGTATATCATCATCATCATCATCATCATCATCATTCTCGGGGTCTGAGTCATGGCATCGGTCAGCGCATCAAATTGAACTGGTCAATCCAATTATCAGATTCATGGCAGGCAACGGGGCTTTATGGGCCTGATGAGTGTTCCTTGAAGGTAACATATCAAGAACGAGTGAGCTCGTGATGATGGTAGACCCCCTCCGCGTACAGTGCGAGTAGCACCGATCTTGATACTATTTCCACTGGCCGAGACCCTAAGACGAGCTGGAGGGGCATAAGGGCTCGCCCATCTTCCAGGGTCCAGGGTAAGGGTTCCGAGAGGCGCACATGCACGCATTCAAGCCCCTTCATGCAGTCTTAGGCGAGCTGTACCCAGAAAGTACGAGAAGATGGTGAGAATGTGCATTAAATGATAAGTACTTCCCATGTACACTCCGCTCCCCGCCTACATCGGAGCGCCGGCGTCGCGATCGCGGATCCAGGGAAGGCGCTCCCGCCGCTTATCGGCTGTATCTGCATCTGCCGGTTGATGCTATTCTGAGGGATAAATTTTTCGTGGTCGCTCTCACGCCTTGTTCGGTCCAGACAGCGCAGAAGCCGAACCCCAGCGAATTTCGCGACGAGCCATCGATTGCGATTGACCATTGTCGACTCAAAGAACATTCAGAGCCGATTGATTTTTCTTCTGCCCGAAAACAGCACAGAGAGAAGAGACCATGTCGCCCGCAGCCGGAGCAGTTGGGAGGGAGAAGGAGTCGAACCTGGCTCGTCTCCTGGGTTCAGGTACGTCGGCGCCGATTGCACGAGATCCGGCTCGATGTCAATGCAATCCCATTGATCGCATGGATAGGCTTGTCCGCCGCAATGGAGCAGGGCGGCGCTGTGCTCACACCCCGATGATACAGGATCCGCCGGCATCGCCGAGCTCGCCATCTTCCACCCCGTACGTTGACGTCCCCTGGGCCAGCAATCGAGAACAGCCCGACAAGGCAGGATCCTGATGCGTCGTCGGGCCCCGAGGCTAACGGTATTCTCGATTCCAGGTGGACACCATCGCCAAGCGCTTGATGAGCAACCAGACCCGAGTAAGACTCCACGACTCCACGACCGCACGTGAGCGCAGGCGCAGGCGCAGGCGCAAAAGACAGTCAAGAGTCGAAAGACGAGAAGGGAGCCCACTGCAGAAGACAGAGGAGCCAGAATTCGGGACTGACCATGGGCGAGCAAACAGATTGCGAATGCCGCCGAACTGAACCAAGTCATCTTCAAGGACAAGGCCACAGCGCCTGTTGCCCGCAAATTCATCTCCCTCTTCCCCGGTCTCGGCTACGCCGCCGGCTACAAGGTCCTCCAGAGGATATACAAGTACGGCGGGCAGCCCATTGCTCGCGACTTTCTCGCCAAGCACTACGGCAAGGACTTTGAGTCGGCTTTTGGCAAGAAGACCGGCAAGGCCATCATGCACTCGACCGCTGGCAGGTGAGGCGGCAGCGATGCTACCAGGCGACCAGGATGGACGCTCCAAGGGAGAGGCGCTGACACCAAGCATAGTCTGATCGGTATCGGAGAGATCGTTCTTCTGCCCCTCGATGTGCTCAAGATCAAGCGCCAGACAAACCCCGAGGCCTTCCGCGGCCGAGGCGTCCTCAAGATTGTCGCGGACGAGGGCTTCGGTCTGTACAGGGGCTGGGGGTGGACTGCGGCCCGAAACGCCCCGGGTTCTTTCGCGGTTCGTGCGACCTCTTCCACAGAAATCAACCAGATCTCGCGAGGAGCAGGATCTGTGATGAACGCCAAGACGGTTGCGCTGACTTGAGACTATGTGATATTTCACACAGCTTTTCGGAGGCTCTGCGTTCGCCAAGGAGTACCTGTTCCACCTGCAGGACTACAACAAGGCAACCTGGTACCAGAACTTTGTTGCGTCGATCGCCGGTGCATCGGCCTCCCTCGTCGTCTCGGCCCCTCTCGACGTCATCAAGACCCGCATCCAGAACCGGAACTTCGAGAACCCCGAGAGCGGGTTCAGGATCCTGACCAACATGGCCAAGAACGAGGGTTTCTCCAGCTTCTTCAAGGGCCTCGTCCCCAAGGTACGTTACGGGAAGACATCATCCCTCCCGCAATGGCCGGCCCTCAACCGCCCGCGCATTCCGGCCGCCAGCAACCCGATGGCACAGGCGATATTGGGAAACGGCGTGGCTTACATCTGACGTCTTGTTGGCAGCTCCTCATGACCGGCCCCAAGCTCGTCTTTTCCTTCTGGCTCGCACAGACCCTGATCCCCGCGTTCGACACCATCATCAGCAAATAAGCGCGCGTATGTATACTACTACTACTACGACTACTAGAGGAGGAACGAAGTTATGGCATAGAATCACGGCATGCAGAGGCGTGCATCCTCGTGGCGCCATCATGATGCACAAACGAAAAGGAGGGATAGCGTCGCAGACATCTAGGCATGGAGTACCGGTAGCGATCATCGAGTTTTATGACGGATCAGGAACGGGGGCAGAGAGCACAGGTAGACAGCGGGACGTCCTGGGACGGCTGTGGAAAGACCCAACTCTTGTATACAATCTTCAACGACCTACCATAGATGGAGGTAGAAAAAGAAATCATGCTCTCAAGGAAGGGATCCAACAACTTGTGCAGTAGTGTGTACGGACGAATTCTCACGTCTGCATCTGTTACGGTACGCCGCGCCCGTCCCAACCACACCAGATCGACAAGGCAGCTCTGGGCCTGTGGATCAACGTGTTTCCAATATTCACCAGACATTGCAATATTCAGGCAACACAGCATACATACATGTGTCCTCCCGGGTCGCATCTGGGCCTCTGATGGCGACGGCGGCTAGTACCTGTGCATACATACATGGATCAATGGCATTGCGCTGCAGATATATGACATGCCCGAACTCCGTTGAAGGCGTCTGAGCCGCCACGGCCGTCATTGGGCCTTGGACGAACCAGCTCTGACACACGGACCAGGCGTGCCTGGACCAGAGGGGCAGGGGTGAAGGGGGGGGCCGTGAGATTGGCGGATCCACGATGGATTCTGTGGGCTCTGCGGATTCTGGAGCGCGGGTGGGCGGCCGTTGCCCCGCAACCGCCAATTGTCGTGATGCCTGGCGGTACAACAAACAAAGGCCGCCCTGCCATTGGCCGCCTCGACGAAACCATGATGAGCATTCACCCGCCCGTTACCCACTTGTATGCCCGTATCCCACACACCTTTCCCTCTGGCTCCGTCACCATCTCCATCGCTGACGGCCTTGTGCATCGAGCAACACGGATACTTGATACCACCAGTACCTGAAGATCCATCAACCTGAGGGCGGCGCAGGAAGCAAAAATTCTGGGCACGCCTGCGAGCGCTGGGTGTTTTCGTCCCTCCAGGCGGCTCGAGATCGCAGCCGGCTGCTGCACCCACGACTTGCGTCACGAGCACGAAGCAGAAAAACAACAACAACAACAACAACAACAACAACAATAATAATCCTCAATACGCAATACTACGAAGCATACGGAGCATAGTACGGCAAGCAGTACTCCGTACTCCGTGCAACAGTACCCTCCAGCATCAAGAACACGCTATCCTCTTACGCCCTCGACGAGACTCGGCGGGACCCAGCGAAAGCTCGTCATCTCCTATTTCCCGAGAATCCTAGCTGACTTCTTCCCTTCTTCTCCACAACATCCATACCTACTCTTCTTTCTGCACGCATCGATTTGGGTGAGCGCGGCGCAGACCGCGATTTTCTGTTGCGAATACCCTCACCTGGCTGGCTCGCTGCCGGTCGACCGAAGATGCCTCATCCGGAGCGCGGACGCTCCATGGATGGAGAGCGATATCTGAGACACCAGTTTTCCTCCTCCTCCGACCAGCCCAGCAGAGGATCGATCCCAATGTGCGCCCTCGCCCTCGCCCTCAACGTTCACGTCTCCCATTCTTCTCCTCTTCCCCCCCCGCCCCCCCTCACCCCCCCCCTCCTACCCC
>NIGB01000001.1:1005375-1025545 GCA_003055145.1 Escovopsis weberi | reverse complement strand
CCCCCCCTCCCCCCCCCCCCCCCCCCCCAAACTACTACCCTCTGCTGCTGCGACGATGACGTTGCGCTGGCCGGGTGACTGACAAGCATGATCAATGACAGGTGGGACAGTTCTGACCCCGACCGAGCGCCGCCGCCACTGCCGCTCAACCCGACGTCGCCTAGCATGCCGTCGCGCGCGGGGACGTCGAGCCTGATAGCATCGGCTCACGCCGCGCTGAACGAGCGCGCGCGCGAGAGCAGCTTCATGCCGCCCTCGACGAAGCGCTCGCGAGAGTTCAACGAGAAGGCCAGCCTCAACGGCCGGACGGGCTCCCACCGCCGCCTGCAGAGCAGCTCCGTGCGGGACATCAGCATGATGCTCGAGTCCAACTCGACGGCGCCCGCGGCCGTCGGGCCTGCCCCCCCGACCAAGTCCCCCGAGCGACCGCCGTTCAGGCCCTCGACGCCCCCGCCGATCAGGAACAGGGCCTCCATGTCCTCCTTCGAGCATCGCATCTACGAGAACGCCGAGAACAACCGCTCGGCGCCCTCCCTGCCGACCAACATCACGCCCATCGTGCGGCCGACGAACCGCCGCCCGACGACGCAGAGCAGCATACTTGGGGAGAACACGCCGCCCCAGTCGTCGACCATGCTCGCGCTGCAGAACTTGGGCGCCGGGTCCCCCGCCAAGGAGACCGGCGAGCCCCCCCTCGCCAACATCACCAACGGCCAGAGGCCGCCCGCGAGCCTGGAGAACCTCTCGACGCAGATCGTCGCCTTGACCGCCATCGCCCAGGCCCTGCAGAAGGAGATGGCCGCCCTCAGCCGCCGCAGTAGAGACAACGCCACCGACCTCCTGAGCCTGAAGGAGGCGACCAACACGCGCGACGAGGACATCCGCAAGAGCCTCCGCGACCTCCTCGGCAACATCCACGACCAGTCGGCGAAGCTGGCCCAGCGGGACTCCTTCGGCGGCTACTTCATCGACAACAAGCCTCACACCGTGTCGCCGACCAGCGCGCGGACCTACAACCTCCCGCGCCCGGGCTCCCCGAAGAGCTTCGCCGATTCCCTCGATGGCGCCTCCACCAGCACCCCGTCCCTCGTCGGCGGCGAGAGCTCGACCATCGCGCTCCTCGAGAAGATCCTCCGTGGCATGGGCACCCGAGATGGTCAGGAGTCACTCGTCAGCCAGCTATCGGAGCTCTCGGAGAAGCTCGGGGGCATGGCGACCGCCGCCAAAATCGATGAGCTCGTCGAGTACCTCCGCTCTCATGCCCCCGACACCGCAATCGTTCCCCTGAAAGCCGGTGGCGGCCACGGCTTCGTGCCGCGCAGGATGAGCATGGAAGATGATGACACCATCCTCGACCTGGACTCGAGCCCCATGGCGCATCGCCTGCTCAGGGACGGCAGCTCGCGCGACGCTGCCAATGAGTCCTCCGGCAGGGCCGCCGGCAATGTCTTGAACGAAGATGTCATCAACATCATCCGGTCCATCAAGGACAGCGTCGCGCAGAGCGGTGGCCTCACCGCCGAGGTCAAGGCCCTGGTCCGGGAGCTTCGCGGCGAAGTCCTCGGCATGGGCCGCGAGCTCGGGAAGAAGCTGGAGAATGTCGGTCGGCGCTCCATGGACGATGCGGATCCCTTGTCTGCATCGTGGGCGAGCAAGGACGACGTGTCCCGGGTTATTGACGAGGGGCTCGAGCAGATGAAGGAGCAGCTCAACCATGTCCTCCGCGAGCATCGTCGGCAGGCCGCCAACGCGGAGAAGAACAGGAACGTCGTCGACTACCAGGAGGTGTACAACGCCCTGCGCAACGCTCTCAAGGACAACGAGATCGCAAAGGGCGTGCCGGACCTGAACAGGAACGACGTCATGGACGCCGTGCGCGAGGCGTGGGAGAACTACAAGCCCGAGATCGAGGTCCAGCACATTGGTCTCGGCCGCGACGAGGTCCTCGAGTGCCTGAAGCAGGGCTTCCAGGAGTACGAGTCGCGCCACCAGTCCGCTCACGGGGCCTCCCGCGACGAGGTCTTCACGGCCGTCGTCGAGGGCCTCAAGCACTTCGTGCCCCCGCAGCTGGACACCCCGGCATCGCTCTCGCGCGACGAGATAATGGACGCCGTCCGAGAGTGCCTGGAGGAGTTCGAGTTCCCCCTCGCGCCGTCGGCCGGCGGAGATCTCACGCGAGAGGACATGATCTACGCCGTCAAGGAGGGGCTGCACGATCTGGACCTCGGCGGCCGAGGCAAGACGCTGCTCCCCGCCTCCTCCGGGAGCGACGGCGAGATCATCCAGAGGCTGAACGACGTGATGGAGACGATGAAGCTGGAGTTTAAGATCATTTCCCAGAATAACAAGGAGGCCGCCACGCAAGGGGGCCTCGAGCGCCTTCGCGTCGCCATCGAGGAGTACGTCGACCGGGCCGTCGGCGTCTCCGGCCAGGACGATTTCATGGCCGGCCTGCTGAAGTCGATGGAAGGCTTCAAGACGGAGGTGTCCAATTTGGTGACGCAAGCCAATTCCAAGTCTCGTGAGCAGCTACAAACTGAGTTGGAGGGTTTGAGAGATATTGTCAACTCATCCATGGTTCCAGCTCTTCCCAACATCGCGGGCATCAACAGCGAGGAGATGCTCGAGACCCTGCGCAACGGACTGAGCAACCTGCACAAGGAGATCATGAGGCCCCGGCCGGACACGACCGAGATCCTCGACGCGCTCAACGAGGGGCTCAGTGACATCCGCGACAGCCTCGACAAGATCTCGAACAAGCCGGGCGACCTGACGGCCAATGACGAGATCCTCGACGCCCTCAACGACGGCCTGAAGTCGGTCAAGTCCGAGATCGAGACGATCCGCGACACGGGCAATGACCGCGCCGTCACGGCGTGGCGCGATCCGGCCAAGGATATGGCCCTCGTCGCCATGGACGCGATCAAGCGCGATGACATCAAGAACCTCGAGGTCCTCGTCAACCAGCTGCGAAAGGCGGTCGAGGTCATCGAGCCGGTGGCCTCGCAGGCCTCCCTGAACAAGTCCGACCTCACTCGCCTGGAGGAGATGCTGCGCAATATCAAGCTGAGCGTCGAGGAGATCAAGACGCACTCGTCGTCGACGGCCGCGGCGGCGTCGGCGGCGGCGTCGGCCTCGGCAGCGTCGGAGTCGGCGACAGCCTCAGCCCCGGAGTCCAACAAGACGACAGATGGCAAGCCGAGCAAGAAGGAGGCCTCGAAGAGCACATCGAAGAGCACCTCGGGTCTGGAGACCGCGCCCAGAGATGTGCCCGCGCCGTCCGTGCACCCATCAGTGGCCTCCCTCGTGGACATGCCCTCCCGGGAGGATGTCGAGGCCATCGAAACCATTGTGCGGAACACCAAGTCTCGCCTGGACGACTTCTTTGACGGCGACCAGACCGTCCGCAAGGAGCACATCGACAACGTCGAGAGCCTCCTCCTGGATACCCGCAACAGCCTCAAGTCCCTCAGCACCCAGATGCAGAGCAAGATGGAGGCGATCCCTCATCTGTCGCAGAGGGACGACGTTTCCAACCTTGCGACGCTCGTCTCCAAGCTGACCGAGGGTCTCGGCGACGTCAGGGGCAGTCTCGAGAAGGAGCTCAAGAACCCGGACAAGGTCACGAAGCACGATGTCGAGTCCGTCGAGGCCGTGACGCTCGAGATCAAGTCCGCCGTCGAGGGGCTGGCGTCGATGGACCTGTCGGCGATTTCGACCAAGGAGGACTTTGGCAAGCTCGAGGCGGTGCTACGGGACGCCAAGCAGACCTTTGTGGCGTACAACGACTCGTCGTCCAAGGCCACCGCCGAGCGGCACGCCGAGATCAACGGCGTCAAGGATAGGGTCGCCGAGGTCAAGTCCTTCCTCGAGGACCTCCAGACGGAGCTGAGGACGAAGCTCGCGCTGGGTGCGACGGGCGCCGAGGCGCTGCGGCAGCTGATGAGCTCGATGAGCGAGAAGGTCAGCAGGAACGAGAACGTGGGCGCCGACGTCAAGGAGATGTTCAACCTGATGAAGGGCGAGTTCGAGATCTCCAAGGAGGCCCTTGGCGGATCGAGGATCGAGGCCAACGAGAAGCTCGAGCAGGCGACGGCGAACATCCGTACGAGGATCGACGAGAAGGTCGCCGAGCTGCTCAACAAGCACGAGCAGCTGTACGTCATGATTGACGAGAAGGGACAGGCTGCCGAGGCGCGCGACGTCCTAACGGAGACGGCGCTCACGAGCAACAAGGCCGTCACGGAGGAGCTGAAGCTGCTCATCGACACGCTGGGGTGCACGGTCACGGAGTGCCTGGAGAAGATGGAGGAGGCGTCCAAGACGGTGCACACGAGGGTCGAGGAGCTGTCGGTCCGCGCGGACGAGCGGCACCTGGAGGGCAGGACGGAGCATCAGCAGACGCGCAAGCAGATCCGAGAGGCGCTGACGGCGGTGGATAATCTCCGCGGCGGCGTCAACGAGGTCCAGCCCCAGATCCTGGAGGGGGTCAAGAGCATTCTCCGCCTGGTGGGCGACCACTTCGAGCACTCCAAGACGTCGGCCACGGACCTGCGGGGCAAGATCGACGCGCAGCCCACCTCGGAGACGATGCGCGCCCTGATCCCCCCAGCGGAGAGATACGACGACGGCCTCGTGCAGGAGAAGCTCGACCACCTGATCAGCAACAAGTACAATGACATCGGGGTGCACCACAAGCTGGACAAGCTCGTGGCGCACGGTCAGACGGCGAGCGAGGTGCTCACGCGGTTCGAGAAGCTGGACAAGGTCCACGAGTCGGTCGTCAGGTCCGCGGCGGAGCTGTCGGAGTTCATCGCCGCGCAGCTGCAGCACAACACCCGGGAGCGAGACGACTCGGAGCGGACGCTGATCGAGACGACGGCGGCGCTGGACAAGGCGCAGTCGGAGAGGGAGTCGGCGGAGGTGACGGTCCTGCGCCTGAGGGACGAGGAGGAGCAGCTCAGGCGCAGCACGCAGAGCCTGCGGATCGAGAACGAGAGCCTTATCAAGCAGCGGACTCGACTGACGGGCGACGTCTCGGCGCTCGAGACGGCGCTGCGGCTGCGCAAGGACGAGCTGTACGAGATGGAGCAGCGCGCGGAGAACCTGGAGCGGCGGATCCTCAACGGGATCATGGACCACTCGCGGGTGCTCATCTACGGCAAGGGCGGCGGCGGCGGCGGCGGCAAGAAAGGCGCCGAGGCTATGAACCGGAAGCGTGTCAGGAAGCCGGCCGCGCGCGCCGCGGGGGTTGAGGACGACGACGACGACGTGGGATCAGTGAGGTCGTCTACGCACCCTGCGGCCGCGGTGGCCAGGGTATTGTCGTCAGGCAGCGGGGGCTCTGCGGCCCATCGTAACGGGGCGGGGAGGCGTATTGCGTCGCTCGGCCAGATGGGCGAGCAGAAGAACGGCGCGGCTCCTATCACGCGGAGCAACAGCGCGCGGACGAGGGTTAGCAACGCTCACCGCGGGCGCAGCTGGGGCGGGATGATGGACAAGGACGACTCCATCATGGAGGACATTGACGAGGTGGACGTTGGGCCCATGGGCCACCATGGCAAGGGGGGGCGGCCGGTGAACGACATTCACGTGGAGAGCTACGAGAACGAGGACGGCGATGAGCACGAAAGGGAGGTAGAGCGTGAGGGAGAGGGAGGACGCGACGACGCGGAGGGGGAAGAGGCGGCGGCAGAGGCAGACGCTTCCGTGGAATACGAGGACACGTACGAGGACCACTACCGCAGGAGCGAAGACCGGACGCCAATGGAGGAGGACATTGACGACGATGACGATGTCGACGACGACGACGACGATATTGACCATCATCACCATCATCATCATCATCATGATGCCGTCAGGGACGGAGAGGACGTGGATGGGGAGGAAGAAGAAGAGGAAGTTGACGAGTATGCCCACGGCAGCGAGGGCATGTATCGACGGGTCAGCCAGTCCACGACAGTGATTGCGAACGAGACGATGGGCAAGCATGAGGAGATGGAGGGGGGACTGGACAGGAGCATCTACGAGGAGAGCATCGACGGGGATGACGACGACGACGACGCCGTCTTGGTCGACTGAGGGGATGAGTTTTGAAAGAGTCTCGAATGGAGAGAACAGCGATGAGCGATGAGCGATTAACGAATAGCGAACTGGAATTCGAATCCGGGGGAGAATAAGGAAGAGGGGTTATGATATTGTAATGTCTTGTGGGGGGAAAAAAAGGGGGGGATTCACTGAATCCATGTTGACTTTCAGGGGGAGCGGGCGGCTCTTGATGGTCAATTCTTGTCCCCTTTTGACGATGGATTGATGTATTTTACTCGCTCTAGTGGTGGGTCTTTTCAAGCTCAAATGAAGCCTTTCATTTTGATGACAAGAGAATCATTGCATTGAATATGGTGTGTCTGCTTCTTGTTGACATGGCCGACTGCAGGATCGATTGCATCAATGTAGGCTGTTGACGAGGTCTGTGTAAAGTAGCACAACAGCGGTGACCCGGGGTTCGGGAAGGGTTCGCATGAAGACAGGCATGGCGTCATCCAGTCCCTGGACGATCTGAAAGCATCCCGACTTGTGCGTCACACCCGCTGGATGCCAGAGTCTTGGCTCCATGAATCTCCGCGATGCCTCATCCTATGAATATTTCTTGATGTTTATTTAATTCAATCAATCAATCAATTGCTGGATGAACTCCATCCATCCCGCCTACCCTGGAATGCTTCCGAAGGCGGCGCGGAAGAACAAGACGCCGTCGAGACGAGAGATTGGGAAGCATCAATTGATCGACGCCTTTCCATTTCGGCGACCCTGGCCTCTTTGTTCCCTCTTCTCCCCATTCATTGATCCATGCCCATGCCCATGCCCATGCATCCATGCATCCATCCATCCACCGCAGTGACCTGGCAGTGACCACACTGCAAGTCCAAGCCGCACCGCGAGGCGCATAAGCGATAGGATGCCGCCTTCACCACATGTCGAGACGGCGGTGGGGACGCGCCGGGGTCCCTGAGGGCAGTGCTCCTCCGGGGACGAGAGATGCGGAAGCGCCCAACGGGCAAGGCGTTACCTGTACGAGTAGGAACTTGACTGACGGACTGCAGGTCGAAGCATCGGCGCTGGACGAAAAAAAGAAGAAAAAAAAAGAAAAGAAATGGTGCACACTCGAATGGGAACCGGCACGGTGCTCCGTGCAGAGAGCGAATGGGAGCCGGCGTGAGGAGGCGCTCGATGAGCTGGCCCAATGATGCTTGGCGCCTGCGAGTGCCGACCTGCCGCCGTACGTACTGTGCTTGCTTGTCCTGTCCTGGGTGTGTGGGATGGGGATGGGCGGGCAGGGTGGGATGATGGACACAGCGCAGCTCGGCTGATTGCCCTTTCGTCTTCTCCTTCGATGCAGACTTCTCATGCCTTAGCGGCTCCTCATCTTTCTTTTACTCTCTCTCTCTCTCTCTCTCTCTCTTCTTCGTGGTCCATCATCATCATCATCATCATCACGGAGAAGCTTGAAGCTTTCCGGCGTTTCGAGAGGCCCATCCTCCATCAACACCATCGGTCTCACTGGGCTATTGTTTTCCTTTCCCCTATATCAGGCATTAGCTCCCCCCAAAAACCGAGGGGCCGGAACGCACCGACATCAGCGAGACGGGGGGGGTCCTCTGTGCTGTTACATAATCAGGCAGGCCGCAGCACACCGCAAGCACGTCGTCGAGAACTCATAAATTCGGGGATCCTCCGCATCTCATCCATTGGGCTTGTCACAGGTCGATGAGAGTGCGAGAAGCTGCGCGTTGATTTCGAGTTGACATTCGGACGAATCGCAAAAGACGTTGGACGGAAAGATACGGCGCAAGTCACCGAGAGCGACTCACACGCTTCTCGTGTGCCTACAGTTCGGGCAGATACAGAGATACAGTCTCGGTTCTCGACTGGCCGGCCTCCAGGACCTCGTCTTCATCATCAGATCTTCCATTGAGCTGCCGCTTCCATGGCCAGGGGACCAGCGGCGCACGTCATGCCCCCACCGTCAGTGAGCAGGGGCAGCGGTATGGACCAGACCGTTACCATCATCAACAACTCCGGCAAGATCGTCAACACAGTACGTCCTGGCCTTCCTGAATGCCGTCTCGTCCATCCTCGTTGCTGCGCTTCGGCTGACATGATGCCCCACAGGGAAAACAACTTGTGTCGCTCTTCAGCGCCGTCTCCACCACTTACAAGGACAAGAAGGCCGAGCTCAAACTGCGTCGATTCCTCCAGCGGTCCGCCCAAGACGAGCCGGCGCCCAACGTCCCGCGCACCAGAGGCTACGAGCCCAGCGTGGGCGGCAGGGGCGACGGCGCGCACCGCCATGAAGACGACGGCGCCGCCGAGTACCGCCTCGAGGACGGCCGTCGATCGAGGCATGCCTACGACGAGCAGAGCGTCGCCAGCTCCAGACGGAGCCATACTTCCAGACAGAGCACCCGCTCCGATCAGCATCGCAGGAAAAGCACCGGACAGGGCTTGACGGAGAGCAATCTGGACCGAATGAGCGAGACATCGAGTACCGCGCCATCGAGGGCGGCGGCCTCGGGGGCGTATCGCAGCCCGTATGCGGAGACGATCCAGCCGGGAGCGGCGACGAGGGGTCGAGCGACCGAGTACGAGCGCAGTATCGCACCCTCGGAGTGCACGCAGGCCGCCTCGGAGAGCCTCGGGATGCGTGGGGGCCTCGCCCTGCAGCAGCGACAGCAGATACAGCAACAGCAGATCGAGGAGGAAGAGGAGAGCTCGGCATCGTCCGATGACGACATGCACCTGGCCTACGGAAGCCTACCCCCCGACCTGGCGCAGAGGAAAGACTTGGACCCGGTCGAAACGGTGGATCAGGTCGAGCAGGCGCAGAGCCTGGTGCACAGGATCGAGGACCTCCTCGACGAGGTGGAGTGCATGGAGCACACGGCCACGGAGATGATCAAGCACCTGCAGGAGCGCCCAGACGCGGCGGCGGCCGTCGCGCTGACGCTCGCGGAGCTCTCGGCCTTTGTGGGCAAGATGTCGCCCGCGTTCCTGAACGTGCTCAAGGGCGGCTCTCCGGCCGTGTTCGCGCTGCTTGCTTCGCCGCAGTTCCTGATCGGCACGAGCATCGCGGTCGGCGTGACGGTCGTCATGTTCGGGGGCTGGAAGATCATCCAGCGGGCGACGAGCCAGCAGGAGCAGCGCCAGGCGCTGGCGTTCGAGGCGAGCCCCGCGCCCGCCGCGGCCCAGCCGGCGAGCCAGGTGACCAACGAGGCCGAGGAGGCGCTGGTCCTGAAGAGGGTGGAGGAGGAGATGAGCACCATCGACACGTGGCGGCGGGGCATCGTGGCCGACTCCAACTGGGAGAAGGAGACGGCGGAGATGGAGCTCATCACGCCCAAGGCCAAGACCCGGCGGACGTGGGGCCGCGACAGGGGAGACGACGACGAGACCAAGTCCCACCGGAGCTCCGCGACGCACAAGTCGAGCAGGCCGAGCGCCTCGCACAAGCCGAAACCGTCGCACAAGGAGGACCATCACCACAAGCAGCAGCAGCAGCAGCAGCAGCATCCCTTGTCGGCAGACAGGAGGAGCAGCAGACGGGGCGACGAGGGCGCGAGCGTGGCTTCCAGCGGGGCGAACAAGAGGTCGAGCAGCACGAAGAAGCCGAAGGAGCAGAGGGATCATCGTGATGACCGGAGCACGAGGGGCGGCAGCAGCAAGACGGAGGAAGCGCCGGCGAAGGCGAAGGAAACGCTGCCGAAGGCGGTGGGCAAGGCCACCACCAAGATGAAGGGTTGGTTAAAGATCGGGGATAAGGAGAAGTAGGGAGACGCCGGGTTTGCGTCGCGGCTTGGAAGAGGAAGGGGGATTGGATGTTCTTGTCATTTTGATTTCGTGCTTCGGCATCTTTGAAGGCGACAGCGTACTGGTTGAAGCTCCAAGCTCCCCTGGGATGTGGGATATGGAATATATCAATATCATGCGAGGATTGGGTTGGGAAGCCTAATGTGCATACGAGACGACGACGGCTTGGGTCTAGATGGATCACTCGGGAAGCATCAGCAATGAGATAATGGTGTTCACGGTCTCTGGGTTAAGCCCTGACAAGTCGTCTCTTCTGATCGCCGCTAGCCATGCTCAGTCAGTCATCACACCCGCCCCTTGATCGCCCTTCAGAGGTCTTCCTCCCTCCCTTCTTCTCCTCCTCCTTCTCCTTCACCCAGCCGCAGCGCCTCCACGACAACCACCTCCGCGCGCTCCATGCCCCTCCCCCTCCACGCGTACTGGAACTCCCAGCCGCACGCGGCGCCGGCATGCACCCCGTCCCTGCTAACGACGACGAGCCCGGCCCTGACGCCGGGGTACCGCGCGGCCATGCGGGCGACGGCGTCGCGGGCGGCGTCGCGCGGGGCCATGCCGCGGCGCATACTCTCGACGGCCTGGTAGCACGGCAGGAAGCGCATCATGATGTCCCCGTCGCCGGTGGCGCCGCAGGCCCCGACGTCGGAGTCGGCGTAGGCGCCGCTGCCGGGGATGGCGGCGTCGCCGGCGCGCCCGGGGATCTTGTGCGCGGCGCCGTTTGTGGTGGTGCCGGCGGCGATGTTGCCGCGGGCGTCGATGGCGATGAGGGAGAGGGTGTCGTGCGCGCGCGGGGCGGCGGCGGCGGCGGCGGCGGCGGCCCACTCACCGAAGCCGAGACGGCATGAGGAGGAAGTAGAAGAGAATGTGGAGGTGGGAGAGGATGTAGAAGGAGGAGAGGTAGAGGAGCACGGGTCGTCGGGATCAGGCGCCACGCCGGCCCGGAAGTTGGGCAGGCACCCGCGCGCGCGCCAGGCGTCGCACGCCGCGCGCGACTCGGCGCTGCTGAGGTCCTCCTCGGCGAGCCCGTGCCGGACGGCGTACGCGGTGGCCTGGTCGCCGACGAGCAGGGAGTGGCCGGTGAGCTCGAGGACGTGGCGCGCGACGGTGGCGGCGGCGGCGACGCGGCGCAGGCCCGCGACGGCGCCGACGTTGAGGGTGCGGCCGTCGATGAGGAGGGCGTCGAGGGTGGTTTCGCAGGCCTCGTCCGGGGAGCCGCCGGGGCCGACGGTGCCGTCGCAGCGGGCGGCCTCGCAGGCGGTGCAGCCGGCGTGGACGGCGTCGATGGCTGTGGCTGCGGATAAGGAGGAGGGGTCCGAGGAGGGGTCCGAGGAGGAGGATGAGTTGCCGGCGAGGGCGAGGAACGCTGCGTCGGTGGCGACGGTGAAGGGCCCGGCCCAGGTGTTGACGACGAGGGGGAAGGGGGATGGGGATGGGGAGGGGGATGCCGCGAGGACAACGAGCGGGGAGAGGAGGAGGAGGAGGGGGAGGGGAAAGGGGGCGGTTGGCGGCATGGCGGGCTGGGCTTGTCTTGATGCTGGCGGGAGGTGAAGGAGGAGAGCACAAGATTCAGATCTCAAGATCCGACCGATTAATCAAGTGTCGACGTGCCGGCTGCGAGGGTTGGAGGGCATGACGTGATGCCGACACGGGATTGGATGCTGCCAGTGCGGATAATATTGAGCTGGATGGAGCATCTACCTTAATACCCGGAGCAGTGCATCGCTGAGTATTCTGGTATCACAGAAACATCCATTTGATGCTCCTACAACTCCACTCTCCCCCAACATGCCTCTCCCTTCGTTGTCCGAATCTGCGAATAGCTTCATGTCTGCCATCGGCCGTGCTGTCATCAAATCGGCCTGCCATCGGCGACCGGCGCCCCGAATCCTCCGCGGCCCGTGCGTCCCCGCATTGAATGCGCGCCACGCGATGGAATGCAACGGAGGGACCTGAAACGAGTCGATGCTGGTACGGAGTAGTCATACTCATACTCGTCCTCGTTCTGGAGATTGATGCCTGCCACTGCCCTGCCTCGGCGAGTCTGGGCCCCCCCGCCTGTCCGCGGAGCTGAACAGGTCTGCTGGTCGATCAGGGAACGAACGGGCGTCAATGCCATTCCGCACTCGCACTCGCACTCGCACTCGCACTCGTATGTACGAGTACATACTCGTACTGGCATTCGCAACTCCGCACCTGTTGGGGAACAAGAAGTGGATTGGATTGCTCGCAGCCGCTCCCGTTCCAGACTCGGAGCTCCGCCGGCTTCGATAACTCCAAGGCCCCTGCAGACACGAGGTGCAATGCAGAGGCATCCATTCGAGCACGGACTCGGCCGACTGGTATCGAACTCGCTCCCTCTGCCCACGATGCAGATTTGCTGATTGCAGATTGCAGATTGCATAGGGGGCGAGGCACGCGTCCGAGCCGGCACGATAGGGAGCGCCATGGTCCGAGCACGATGCTCCAAACGGAGCACTGCTCCATACTCCGTAGAGCCTGGAGAGATCAGTTCATCAGCCAAGGCCCTCGGCGAGCAGGCTCTCGTTTCATCAGCCGAGACCGACGCGCCCGCTGGTTCAATGGCAGGCTCTTACATATGAATGGAGTCCTTTATGTACATATGTACGAGCGCTGGATCGGGTCACGAATCCGCCGCCCTCGCTCGGCCTGTGCATGCCCGTTCGACAGCATCCGCGGGCAAAAGCACCCGGGGCGGGCATCTGACAGGCCAACGGGGCGCGGAGCCAAGGGACAGCACCCCGTGGCCCTGAGGCTCAGCCTCACCTGGTATTGTCCATCTCATACCTACAGAGAAGTCAGCAACTGCACGCTCACTGGTACAGGTACGACGGAGGACAGGTACTCGAGAACGAGTACTCGTCCACGATCGTAGAGGAACGGGCATGTACGGAGTACTCACATCAAGACATCACGGCCTCACGGCACAGGTGGCGCGAAGAAAACGAGGCAGCCTGGAGCCTTGAACCGTTGAGCCCAGCAACGCAGGGGAGCCAAGGCCCCCCCTCCCCCCTTCGCCTCGCACGTGGGGGTTTCATTGTTGGACGGGCCCGGCCCCTTGCTGCCATGGCCCATGGATTCGTCGGCGATGATTTCACGGCCCCAATTTGCCAATGGTGACCGAGCCAGGGGTTTGATTCTCCTCGAGTGGGGGGCTCCCTGCTTTTGCTAGCCTGCCTGCCTGCTTGCTTGCTTCCCATGCTGGAGGCGAGAAACTCGGCACATGCTTTTTTTTTTTTTTTTTTTTTTTTTTTTCCTTTTCCTTTCTTCTTCTTCTCTTTAGGCTGCTGCTCTTGTGATGTTTTGCTTCTGCTGGCTCTGGCTCTCGCTCCCTCTTATACTCTCTTCTCACTCATGATGGGGCCCGTAGATCGCATGGTACTCCGCACTCCGTGATACAGAGGTCCTGCAAATCTCATTCCTCGGGGGGCTGCTTTCTTTTTATTCCTTGTCCACCTTTGTTTTTTTTTTTTTTTTCTCCCTTGCTTTTTTCTTCTTCTTGAAGCCAGTCTGGACCTGAGAGAGCGAGCGACTACCAGTAGCTCGTCTTTCCTCTTGGATCCATATTTTCTTTTTCTCCCTTCTCAAGTTTCCCCTCCCCACGATTTTGAGCAGAGCAGGGGCTCCGTGGCAATATTGGAAAAATAGACGGGCCAGGCATGGCATTGGCATGTCCAGATGGGCCGGCTGCCGTCCTGTTGATAGTCTGATCTCTCGTACTCGTACGAGCACGGAGTACATACTCCATACCAGTGGTAGTACCGGTATCTCCAGTGACCAGGCCCTGCTCGATATTCATCCATCTTTTTTTCTTCCGTGACGGACAAGGCGATAAGCGGAGATCCAGGTTCTGTCACAAGATGGGCATGCAAGGGCCGGCCGTGGGCATTGCCAGCAAGGTTGAGTGCGAGTCATGCCCAATTGCCACTCTGTATCGTCCGGAGTATCTTTTTTTTCCTCTCTTCTCCTCCTCCCTTGTTGTTCCTCTCTTCGTTTCCCTTTGCCAAGGTCAGCGGAGACCATTTCCAGACCCCCGAGCAGCAGCTACGCGTACGAGAAGTACGGAGTGCCTGTGCCTGGACTCGAAATCGCCAAGCACGCACGATGCTCGAGGGGCGGGAGGGGCGGAATCCATTCCTCAAGAGACTCGCACTTCGCAGAGCATCAGTCAGCGTTGATCAGAAGTAGTACCAGTATGATGAGTACGAGGACATACTCCGTACATACATACGAGTACTCCGTACTCCGTACTGGTAGTTCACTCGGGCCCGTTGTGGACGAGCCCTGATCGACTGATCAACAGATGCCTGCCTGTCCTCGAGAGGGGCGCGTGCGTATATGTATGTATCTTGCGCATCGTGCGTGCGTGCGTGCGTGCGTGCGTGCATGCATGCGTGCTCTGCTAGGAGCTGCTCGCTGCTGGGAGCTGCTGCAGGTCACATGGGGAGGGATCCGAGAAGCTGCAAGAAAGCGAGAGAAACATTGTTGATGGAATGACCTGCATCTGCTCCGGTGCGTCGGCCTCTCGGCGGATTCGCTGCACGCGCCATTCTTCGCCTTGGACCTTTCCAGGCGACGGATCTCTCTAGTACATACGGAGTACGGAGTAGAATCTGCCTGGGAGGGTCGAGGGTCCTCTGGGTCCTGGGTCCTGGGGTCCTGTCCCGATATGCAGAGCATCTCCAAGGCGGCGTCGCTAGCGCCGGCCTCCCGTCCTCTGCGAAGGGTCCGCGCCCAACTCCGTTCTCCGTGATGCTGGGACCCGAAGCCTCGTCAACTCCGTATCTTCTCCGTCGATAAGTGATGGATCAGATACCAGTAGATGCCGAGGGTGTCCCGCTGCCAACTTCAAATCCACGGTAGTCCAAGATAAGAGAGAGGTACGGAGTACTCGTGGGAGGTAGAGAGAGTGTGGCACCTGCGGGCGATGAGATCACAGATGGAGCCTCCTAAACAGCAATCAGCCATGGGTATTTGCCAGAGTATGTGCTCGTAGTTAGTCCATCCTCATTTCTAACCGGCTGGTTTCCCCCAAAATTTGGCAAATTTGCGCGCTGCATGAAGCAGCTCGCTCCCATTCGAGCGCGTCCCGTCGTCCTCCTTAGCGAGATGCCCAAAATGGGCAATGGCAAGCATCGTTTGTTGGCTACGGGCACTCGTCGGGCCACGGTAGACATCGACCCATCGTCAGAGTGGGCAATATTGGTCACGCTGCACTCTGCACCAGGAAATTAATAAGCCAAGACATTCTCTTGGGCCTGCCACTCGCGTCCATAGTGTCCTTTTGTCCTTTTGTCCTTTGCCCCCCTCCCCTCGCTCTCTTCTCCCCCCCCACCTCTCTTGCCCTTGCCCTTGCCCTTGGCCAATCCCCATCCCCAACGGCAGTCGGAGAGAGCAAGAGCCTTAACTCCTTGCCCCGGGGGGTGCGAGACCACGAGGCTGCTCCGGAATGGACCAGTCAGAGCGCACGGAGGCGACGGGCGACGAACAGGTTTCATAGAGCATGACTGGCACGGACTCCGGGTGCTAAATTGCGCCCAGCGTCGATAGCGAGATGCCGGCACGGGCCCGTCAGAACGAGGCGGAAATAAAATTTCCGCTCTGAGACTGCTTCACTTCACGGAGCAATGTGCATTGTGCAGTACGGAGTACGAGTACCACGCTGCCCTGGGCCCGGACATCGTCATGAAACTAGTCGAAACTTGACGACCCTCCATCATCTTTCGCTACGGCACTGCGTGCAGGCCAGCCAAGGGGGAAGTCGACTTACCTCCAGGGCCCAGCGCCCGGCGTCCAAGTCTCTCTGTACTCGTACTCGTATGTAATCAAGATCGGTCATCGCCCGGGGTCAGGCGCTAGAGCGGCAGGCCGAGACTCTGGACCCCCGAGAGCTGGATATATCTAGGAAATAAAAGGGCCCGCGCCGTGGGCGTGAGGAAGGTACTCGTACGAGCCCGGAGTACTCCGTTACGAGTGCAGGTAGACGGATGCCGAAACTCCGGGGCCCGTCGAGAGGGCTCGGAGCAGATATTGGAGGCGCGCCTCTCGATTGGCTGCTGGGGCCTCTGTGGGAGCTGTAGCTTGCATTTAGCGGCCCATAGCCTATACGGGTTCTCCGTGAAATCTGCAGCTCACCACATGGGAAATCAAGGCCTGCCGTGTGCCGATGTCGAGTATTGTAGAGAAGCTGTTGAGGCCATTGTTGGCGTTGATGGCGTTGCGGCGTCTTGGATGGTGGTCGTCGAGCATTTGGGAGCTTGATTCCGCCAGGCTCTTGTTCCGAGAATGGTCAATGGGTTGGTAGTAGCCCGTGGGAAAAGAGGCCCGTCTCGGTGTCGAGGCGTTGGCGGTCTTGCTTTTGCGATATGTATGCATGTTTAGAGTAGGTACTCGTACTCCGTACTCCGTACTCCATAGTTAGTAGTAGCACCCTACTAAGATGAGGGAAATACATACTACAGATGCCTGCAGTCCGTAGAGAATGCTCCGTACGGATTGATGCATTGAGAGGATCGGAAACAAGGAATTCGAGGCGAGGCGAGCGTCGCCGACACTCGGGCTGTGGGAATCGGCAACCTGGCCGGCGATCGGGATGGTGTGCCGGGCCGTGTGATTCGTAATGACCAACTCGGGATCGGAATGTCTTTTCCAAGGACCAGGTGGGCTTCCGATCTTGAATGCTCCAAGACGGTGATGGTGGGCTTGAATTCGATCGATTGTCTAGAAGATTCAGTTCAATTCAAGTCCGTCCAGTTTAGTTGGGTCGGATTGGAAATGCATCGTCGCTTTAGTCAGCGGCGGCCGTGAGTCAAAGGCGGGAAGGAACTTCTTGGAAGTGCCAGCCTGGTGAGTCATCTGGCATCATGGAATCATGGAATCACTGCACCTTCCCTGGCTCAGGTGTGCCTACGAGTACGGAGTATGAGTACGACTTCCTCGGCGTTAGTGGTGCCTTCCCCAACCTCGGTGAGCATGCCGGAGGGAGGGAAGGCGCGATCACAGCAACCGAGAAGGCTAAGGCTAAGGTACGAAGAGGTACCTCTCCGTGCAGCTGAGGCAGGCAGGCGCTGCCCGTTATCGCGCAGCCTGAGCACAGGTGCCAGGTGCTTGATTGAAGCCTGTCGTACTCCGTACTCGTACTCCGTACTCCGTAGAGGGAAGGAAAGTCGGAAAAGGAAAGCGAGTTAGTACCTCTAGAGGAACCTAAGATGATCAACGGGCTGTTGGTGTCAGGTAGTGAGTACTCGGTCACCCGTGCTCCGCACTCCGAGGAAGGTCAAGGGGCAGGCCCGGCAGCGTACCCCTGCTGCGTGCGGGGCAGAGCAAAGGTACCTGCCTCGGCCATGCGCAATACCTTGCCGGGATTCCGCAGGCCGTCTTGCGGGTACCCGTACACAGGCCTGTAGCGCCTCTTAGTACCTACTCGTAACGGCTGATGGAGGGAGGTCCCCACCCACACCTCGCATCGAATCACTGCCCGCGCTCGGGTCCGGCGCAGAGGCCAAACTCCGCCCAGCCCGGGCAACCGCGACCATCTATCTCGTCAGGTACTCCGTGGGACTTGATTTCCAAGGCAAGGCAAGAGCCATCAGGGAATACTAGTACATGTAAGGCAGGGCAGGGGTCGCCCAGGCGGTGGAGCCGCTAATCCAAGGACTCCGTGGTCCGTGAGTCTTTCCTGGTCCGTCCGTCAAGTCAACGCCTCCATCCCTCCCTCCCTCTCAGCCCGTGGGCCTAAGAATGCTTGCTAAATCCTAAATCCACAAGTCCAAAGTCCCACGCAAGTCCCAGGCAAGAAAGACTCCAAGCTCCGAGCGTCGATCCGGTATAAGAGCATTGCCAGACCCCCCCTTCGTGGATTCCTCTCCATATCTCTTTTGGGAAAATCTTCAAAGACATCAATCAATCCGATCCTCTCCACCAGACCCGATCCATTACCTCTCTTCGACTCGTCCATCGTCGAGCCTTCGTCCGCAAGGCATCTTCACATCATACGAGCACAGGTACTACTACTCCGTGCATCGCAGCGCCACCACCACCACCACCGAACAAAGGCTCCCTCCCTCCCTCGCGAGACCACAACACAGCCACCAGCGTTGCACAGCATCCGGCCCAACGCCAGCTCCAGCTCCAAATTAAAAAAAGAAGAGACATCCGCCTTTTACCGCCTGTCTCTCTCTCCCTTGTCGTCGTCCATCGTACTCCGTACATCACTCGAGCACGACATACAGCAAGCAACTTGCCAGCAAGCCAGGCGGCTCCCTCCACCATATCTGCACGCAGCTCCTCTCTACCACATATCAATCTCCTCTTCTCTCTCTCTCCCTCCTCCTCATCTACTACTATCATCTTCTCCACTTCGATCTCGTCACGGTATCTCACCGGCAAGCCGACTGACTCATAACGACTCACCGGGGGCGTGCATCCAATTCATCTTGAGGCTCCCTTATCTATCTCCTCATCTCAAGGCTCCCGCTGCCGCTTTATAAAACAATCCATTACTCCCTCGTCTCCCTTTCCCCTTTCTTCTTCTTTTTCTTTCAACATGCATACCTCTGCTACATCTCGACCACCCGCCGTGGAGTCTGTTCACCCTCACTTCCGGCCTGCCAAGAGAAGCAACATGTCCATCACCCAGACCTACTACCTCGCCCACAAGGCCCGGGCCAAGCTCTCTCGCGAGGCTGCCCAGCCCGACCACGACCTCCGCCTTCTCGTCGGACACGCCAACCTCCTCGACTCGTTGATGCTCGAACTCGCCGAAGCCGAGCGGGAGCAGGAGAGCTGGTTCAACCAGTCTGTCCGCCGCGCCGACCAGGTCAAGAGGGGCCCCCCGCCCACCTCCAGCCGACACATCCAGTGGGTCGACCAGGTCGTCGACGACGCCATTGACTCGGACGAGGAGGACGAGGAGGAGGTCGAGTACGACTCCGACACATCCGAGTCGGACTCTGAGTACGAGGAGGAGGCCAACAGCAACAAGAATCTGCACCACCACCACAGCAACGGCTCCGTCTCCTCCCTTGCGCCGAGTAGGACACACGGCGAGGATGCTGACCACCACGACGACCTCGAGGAGGACTACGCCCACCTCTCGCTGGTCCGCACATCGTCGCGCGGCAGCTCGCCGCCGGAGCTCGTCGACCACGACTCGGAGTCGTCGGACGAGGAGGCCATGCCCCCCTCGCCCGCCGACGCCCAGATCATCATCCTGGAGAAGGAGGTCGGGCTCTCGGATCAAGAGGACTCGCTATTCGAAGAGGAATTCTACCAACCCACACCAGCCGGTCTCGTGTCGGCCATTCCCGTCTACTAGAGGGCACGGGCTCGACAGCGCCGACCTCGAAACCATCTTTCCTTTGCTTCTCTTCTCGTCTCTTACCATCTACCACCACAACGAATTCTCTCTTCCTCTTCGAAACGATATCCCTTGATTTTGACAGCATAGCGTGGCGACGACAAATGGCCTTTTGGATGACGATTGTTTTTTTTTTTTTGGCATTTTCTTTGCGATTTCCTTTTGTACATTTCTGTATTCTTTGATACCAATGGCTGAAAAAAAGTCTCCTATCTCTCTCTCTCTCTCTCTCTCTCTCACTATCAAAATGAAAGTACAGAAAGCAAACATGCATGCACACACCACTCGGCACATTCTTCTCTTGACTTTTTTTTTCTTTTCTTTGCTTCTTTTTCACATATATCTACATACATACTATGTATATCCTGGGCTCTGCATCATGGGAGAAAGAGGTGTTTCAGGAAACGGGGCCACCGCTCCCGACTCTAGACAATCGGTTGAGTGGATTGGCATGGATCTTGGTGTTTTTTTTCTTTTATTTGTTGTTTCCATCATGTACGAGTAACACTACATACGATATAGCACAATTGGATCGGGGCGAGGGCCAGCAGGCCCAAGCGAATAAAGAAACAAAGCAACATAGCATGAACAGCAAATTGTCCCGTCGTCGTCGCCTTAATCTCAATGTGATGTGTGAAATGAGCGACCTTTTTTCCCCTCCCGCCCCCTCCCTTTTTCCTTATATTTTCTGCCTTTTCTTTTTCTCTCTTCGTTTTCTTTCGTTTTTTTTTTCTTTTTTTTCTTTTTTCTTGGGCCTTCTCTCCTTTGGATCTCTGCGGTGCGATTGGCCGGCTTATGCTCTAGAGCCTCTTTTTCTTTTTCTGGGGGGGCCTTACTTTTCGTCTTTTCTTTTCCTCGCTGTTGCTCTTCTTCTTGTCCTTTTTTTTTTTTTTTTTTTTTTTTTTTTTTTTTTTTTTTTTTTTTTTTTTT
>NIGB01000001.1:989715-1005363 GCA_003055145.1 Escovopsis weberi | reverse complement strand
TTTTTTTTTTTTTTTTTTTTTTTTTTTTTTTTTTTTTTTTTTTTTTTTTTAGAGGCACCCAGTGCTCCGACGTGCATCTCGCACTCTGGAGTCATTACTTGGCGCTCTGCTTCTTGCTTTGCCTTCAGGATCTCCCGTCATCCATCCCGAGGCCTCGATCGATTTGGATTGATGGACGGAAACATCGTGCTCAACACCTTCACCTTGACCTTCGCCTTCGCCTTCACTTTTCATTTCATCTCATCGAATGCGAGATTCGTGCCACCGCGCTCTGCAGTGAGTCACCGTCGGGCCATTGCGCTGCGCGGCTGCGTACATTGATGTATCTCGTGCATCACGGTGCTTTGCTGGAGTACATACTCGTACATACATACATCAATGCATCAATACATCCCCCATCCTCCATCCTCCGTAAGAAGCCTGACAAGAGGGTGATGGATGGTTACATGTGCGCGGTAGGGCGGCCTGGGGATGGCGGTGAGGTGCTCACGACAAGCTCCGTGCAGCTGGCTCTGATCGGTCACCTCGATCACTTTGGGGCGTCGATTCGTCGAATTTGTAATGTACGGAGTACTGTGTGGTTTTTCTTCTCTGAATTTCTCGTTTCCTTTCTTTTCTTTCTTTTTTGGTGCTGGCGTGAGTGAGATTTGCGAGCGTTGGGAGGGCGCTGGCTCCGAGGCTGGACATGACGAGAGGTACTCCGTATACAGAGGAGTACTCGTACTCCGTGCAAAAGGTCTCAATGGGATCTACGGGGAATCCGGACATGGATTGATGGATTCTACGAAAAAGTAAAGGCCTCGAGTGGGGGAAAAAGGGGGGGGGGGGGAGCAAGCAGACGCTCCGTGCCTCGAGTCGCCAGCTCGTGCAGACTTGACCTTCGATTGGGTCCATCCATTGGCCTCCCTCGCCACTTTCTTCTTCACCTTGGCCAGACTCATCCGGCCTCTACTCCGTACTCCGCACTCCATGATTCCGCATGTCTCTGTCTGCACGCTACTGGACGGCTCGCTGATTTCTCACTCCCGTGTTTCCTTTTCGCCCTGGGACGCTACGCTCTTAAGGTTTCTTGCCGTTTGCGATTGTGCTTTTTCTTGGCGGATCCGGCGGTTTGGGAATCTTGGGGCGAGGCTTGGCCAGGAGATGGATCGATTGGGTCCATCGATCTGTTTGGACTCGGTCGATCCAGGAGAGCTCAGAACTAACTGCCTGGTGCTGCGCCGCAATGACTCGGCGCGGGTCATACATGTACGGGGTGCAGGAGAGAGCTGCGGAGGTGACGTCTGCTGCTGCTGCTGCTGCTGCTGCTGCTGCTGCTTGGGGCCCGATCATGGGCGTCGGAGAGAGAGAGAGAGAGGGAAAGACAAGGAGACGCGATTCACGGGAGGTCGAGTCGAGTCTGTCGGAGGAGAGATGGGTATCTTGGTCGGGCTAGCGGGCACCACCAGCCCTCATGCAGATACACGTCGACATATGTACTCTGTTGATGTGAGTACATACGGAGTACTCCGTAGACGTATGTAGCTTGGAATACCTCCTGTAGCTCGACGACGACGAGATACTCCTACATACTCGAACAGGCAGATGGCCCTAACGAGCGTGTGGGTGGATGGGAGATCGCCCCTGACGTGCCACCCGTCGGGAATGAGGCGGGCCAGGCGATCATGGAGACCGGCAACTCTCAGAACTCGGATATCCCCCCCCTCCTCTTCAGGCTCCATGGAGGGCATATCATCTGAGATTATCTGATTTCTGCCTGTGCTGATCAGCCCACTCCCTTCCAAGTTGGGGTCGCCAGGCTCTGGTGACAAGAAAAAAAACGTCCAAAGTCGAGATCAAGATCAAGATCAAATGGTCAAGGCCAAGGTCAGGATCAGGGTCAGAGTCCCTGCCTGAAGCAAGAGCAGGGGCGCAGCATGGATTCAATGGAGATCCCAAACGCACAATGATTCACCCTGATTCACACAAAATCCTTCTGCTTTTGGGCATTGAGCTTCAAACGTGTCTCGCCACGGGCCTGCATTCAGCCCGGCCCAACAATCCCACCCCGGGTCGAAGGACCCCCTCCCCCCCCCCAGGACCTCGACGCGGCCCGGTCTGAAACAGACAACATACATTAGCACTCGTACGAGCATGTCACAGCGTCCAATATCTATCTCGTCTGAGTGAATGTACCTACCTGGACCTGGACCTGGACCTGGACCTTGCTACTCCGTAGTATCCACGGGCACATCTATCCACGGGCACATCGTACGAGTACTCCGTACGAGTACTCATACTCCGTACTCATACTCGTAATGAGCTCCATCGTCAGAGCCAATCTCGTGAGGGTCTCGCCGATGTCTTTCGTTTACGCGTAAGATTGTGAACGGCGGCCACGGTGGGGCGGGCTTGTGGGGGACCAAGATTTCGAGATCCAGGGAGACTGGGGGCCGCGGCCAGCTGCACTGGGGATCTGGGCGGGAGCATGGCCTGTGCTGGGGCTGTGGAGAGGATCAGCACCTGTACATACCCGTACATACTCGTACTACTCGTACATCAGACAAGCCGGCACACGAGAACGAGGTATCTGCATCGACGCTCGGGGTACGGAGTACCTGGCACGGGCCCAGAGATGCCAACTTCATGCATCGACCTCGTACGAGTACTCGTACTGCGAGTGGATGTTTACCCCGTACGGAGTACTCCGTGCTGCGCTGCCGTGCATGGAATGCGGAGCCGCTCGCCGTTGTCCAACAGCCGTGATGGGGCACGGGCGGCCTCGCGCCCGGTGAGCCCAACTGCCGAGGGGCAGCTCGCACATGCGGATCACTCCGGGACGCACAGGCGCCCCAGACGCATCCAGATCCGGCTCGCCGTAGTGGGAAGTACAGAGCTTTCCCCCCTCGATCCGGCATCTGGGAAGAGAAAAGAAAGGGGAAAAGAAAAAAAAAAGCATTGAAGGCAGACAGAGTTCTCACGAAACGTGAGGTTTGCATCTGCATCGCCGTCGCGGATAAGCTTCAAGCTCACCGCAGCTGCGCGCCCCTCGCCTTCTCCCTCGCCGGTATCCCGTACTTGGGGAAGCTTCAAGCCCTGAGAGGAAAAAGCTAGGCTCGAGAGATCGCCTGCCACGCCTCGGAAACCCTATCCGTTGTTGGCAGCGAGCATCTCCCGCGAGCGCTCGGAATCCCCGTCTCGAACCGAGAACACCTGCAGTCGTGCCCGGGATTACTGGGTCCGATTTGATGTTGGCTTGGTGTCGCGGGACGCCCGGCCTGCCCAACACCCAAGCCCCTTTTCCCTCGATCAGGACGTACAGGCATATACTCCGTATTCCGTGATTCGTTCCGTACGGTCGATAGACAGACCATCAAGCAATGGATCGCTGACCGAGCAGCACAATCCCGGAATGGACGGCGTCTCTCGCGCCCGTCGTGGGAACATGTAAGCACTGTACTCCGTACAATGATAGTCAGGCTTGCTTGATCGCCAAGCTCGTCGTGCCTGTAGATCAGGCGCAAGACCTTAAACCGAGGGGGACGGGCCCAAGCCTGCGCGGACTTCGGAGTTGAGGGCATGCACGGCCTGGAGGGATTGCCCCGGTTCGGAATGCGGAAACCGGCGACTCTGCCCCCCTTCGGCCAACGCCACCGAGGGCGCGCCGGCGAGACGCTAGAGACGATCAACAGGTGATTCCGGAGAAACATGTTCACCTCATGAACTCACAAGTACTCCTTTCTGTGCTCGGTACTCCGTACTCGATAACGAACCTCTCGTAGCTCGGCCGTAGATCCAGGGCTTTTGAGATCTCGAGATCCGATTGTCTGGATATGCATGGCCCCAGATCGAGCTCGCATGACCCCGACTTGCCGAGGCCAGTACCCGCGGCATCCCTCTCGAGCCTCTAGCGCTCCCTCCCTTTCACCTCCCTCAGCACATGGATACATACCTCTTTCTCCAACTAGTACCTCCCACCTCCCAGATCAATTGGCATTGCCAAGGTATTAGGAATCGTACGATACGATGGCAAGGCTGTGCCTCGCTTGGAGAGCTTCTCGGAGCTCCAGCCAGTTCCAAGTCCCGCCGCGCGCCACTCTGGCCCTCAATGGGGCTCCTTGTGTGCGCCAGATGCGCCACCTCGTCGTCTTGCCGGTTTCTTGCCAACCCCTCAGCGGGCAGCGGGCCCTGATTCGGCCGGAGCAAATCTGGCATCCGGCAACGACGACGAAACGGCTCCCGAGATTGTCGATGCTGCCGGTCCAAAGGCTAGGCAGCCCGGCATGGGCCCGGCGTTTGCGGACTTTGCAGCCCTCAATTCCTTGCTAGCATTGACCAAGTTGTCTGCCAAAACAAGCTCACCTACCTACCTGTCCCTACTCCGTACTCGTGTGGCACACTCGAGGAGAGAGCTGTCGGCCCCTTGCATTGTCTGTAGCAACTCGCATGGAAACAAGTTCGCCCTTTCGGACCCCCTTTCCTGGGCCAGCGCCGGCCGGGCACAGGTCGAGCTCTGCAACACGGCGTTCTCCGAGGCCCGCAGTGGGTTTCGTGGGGTCGTCAGCATCCCGGTACTCGTACGGAGTACAGATACGAGACAAGTCAGCGGGCCTGGGCCGCATGATCGGCGAGCAGCCCTGCGAGCGTCCCCGCCTGACCCCGGACACGAAATGGGGGCTGCCGATGCGATGCGATGCGGTGCGGTGCGGTAACCCGTCTTCCGTAGATTGAATTGAAGATACGGGGGAGCGTCGAGATTGGACATTCGCGAGATTCTGGGGGGGACACGTTGCGGCAAATGGATGACTAAACTGGAATCTTGAGGAGACGGAGCGCGGCGCATGATCCTCCGTGAATCGGATGTCGGTGCTTAGATGCTCCGAGTAAGGATTAGTCATCTTGGCCTCGATGCTATACCGCATGTACTCCGTACAGGTATGCCTTCTCGACGCTTGACGAGGCGTCATGGCAGAGAGGCAGCGGAGACGACGATGGTGATGATGATGATGATCTTGCAATGCTCCGTGCCATTGCTGACATTGTGTCCCACAGTACGCCCTACTCCGTAGTCGAGAGGAGGTTCAATGGACCACAATTCGATAAAGCCACACGTCGCGGGCTCTTGCACGGACAAGTCCGCGACTGTAAGCTGATGATGATGTATCACCTCGGACCTCTCGAGTGCAAACTCTTTCCGTAGATCGCATTACGCATCTGACGTAGCCATCGCACTCGGGCTCCGCAAGTGATATGTGACCGCGGCTGGAACTGGAGCCTTGGCTTCTAGCCCGTTTCCGCCAGCGTCGTCTTGCTCGCCGGGAGCCGCTCGTGCCTGGGCCATCCATGGAGGGCCTGGCCGGGAACCACGACGGAGGAGGGAGCGGACGGACGGTGGGAACCTGTGCTCCATTGCTTCGGACCTTGAGTGCCGTTCCTGCATATCCGTCGGGGTGGCGTGCTTCTAGATTGTACGACCTAGATGGCCATGTCCGTGGGTCGGTGACAGTAGAGGTGGTGGAGGGTCGCTGTGGCCTTGTGCGAACAGGGGTAGGTCCCCTTGGACCTTGTTCCCCTGAAGCAGCAGCAGAGGTGTCGAAGCCTTCTGAAGTTGATCGAAATCCAGGCCCGGAATGAACCGTCATGGAGTGGTTGTCGTGCTGTATACTGAGTTTGTTTACTTCGGTAAGGGGGACGGACGTCTCCCGAACAACAGCGGGTCTGCCTGTATATTTCTCGCATTCACTTCGTCTAATTTAGTACTATGCCTATGAGGTATATTGCGTCGTCCATCAATATGGGTCGTCCATCAATATCCCTGGGCCTGTTTGAATGGCGTGACATGGGAGTCGGTCTGTCTCATTCGGGACTGAGCGTCCTTGATCTCAGGTGAAATCTAGGTCCATCCATGATGCAAGCGGCACCGAGACTAGCCCCGTATGTTGCTGTTCGTCGGGCTGAAGCCTTAGATGAGGCCCATCGAGACATCATCATCGTGATATCGGGCGACTAATCGACGACTCCTGTCGAGCCTCCTCGCTTCTCGTCGCGAGCGGGGAAGCGTCTGGGCTGCAGCCACTGTTGCCTCACCTGTCGAATGAAAGTGCCCTGCAATCCCTCGCTTGGACGCACAAGCGGGAGACCAAGGAAGATAAAAAGTGCCGGACCCCTTCTCAACGGACTATGGACTTAGACAGCCGATTTTCTTCCTTCGACTACTTCATGCAACGCTCTTTGATTCCTGCAAACAGTTTCTCCGGCCTTCATAGCGGCCAGCCCATCTCTCCCTCGTGCGCCAACTCCATGGCAAGCACCGACACAAGATTCCGAGCAGTCCAGCGATTGCCTCACGCCCAAAACCATCTCCACCAACCTCAACACCGAGGACGCCCCGCCCCCGCTCCAGATGTCCCAGGGCCAGGAGCACTTCCCCCAGGCCGAAAAGACCTTCCTCGTCCGCACGCGCGGCGACAAGGACCTCGTCCTCGAGCAGGCAGAGGTTGAGGTGCGCGTCTCGCGGCGACGCGACACGAGCCTCGGCGTCGCGTGGCACTGCGTCAAGTCCAAGAACTGGCTGGGCTTCAGGAACACCGTGTCCGGGCACTACCTGCAGCGGCCCGACCCGAGGAGCCCCAAGGCCCAGGGGGCGAAGTTCAGCGAGCTGGCGTGGTTCGTCGTCGAGAGGCACCAGCGGGGCGGGGATGTGCTGATGGGGCTGAATCCCGATGAGACGGTGAGGACGGCGGGTTCTGCTCCAGGTGGCGATCTCGCTGGACGGGAAGGGGCTGACAATGGTGGAGGACGGGGGGACGGCGTGGGACTTTATCGAGATTGATGATGTGGATGTGTCGTACAATATTGCGAAGCTTACGGAGTACTACTGCTCCTCCTTCCTGTTGAGATCGTTAGGAGAGACTGCACATCAGCACCTGGTGGGAGCACGGGATTTCACTGCGAGACACTGAGGAGCACTGAAAAGGCAAGTTGCAATGGGTCTATGAGAAAAATGCATCTCTATCGCTTATAATTCATGATCATGCCCTTCTAGATCCCTTCAATGCTTCTCGGAGGAGAAGCCATCCGAGTGGACGTCTGAGGCGTCATTTGCCGCGGGATCCAGCCCAAGCGCAGCATTGTCGACGCCGCTGAGCTCGATGACTGGCCCCTTGTAGTTCTTGCGCCCGTCAATGATCCACGTCGAGCCGGCTATGAGGAGGATGACGCCGAAAGCGACGATGCAGTAGTTCATGTTTGTCGCTGTCGCGGGGAACTCGGGTGGGAAGACGAACAGCACCGTGGTCAACAACGTCCACAAGATGCCGACCTGGACCCGATTAGCTTTGTCTTTTGGCCATTGACCCAGTAGATTATGATCACGGCGGACTCACAATATTGGAGATCCAGCCGATGGGCTCGGGGAGCTTGAATGGCCGGTTCTCGGGCAGGAGATGCCGGCCGCGGATGACCAGAATGCTTGGCGGGATGGCGTACGTCACGCCGAGGGCCACCACGGACGCGGACGTGATGGCGTTGAACGTGCTGCTCGAGCCGAGGAAGATGCAGCCGAAGATGATGACCCACGCCACCGTCCACAGGAGCGCATTCAGGGGCACGTCCAGCGTGGGGTGCACGCGCGCGAAGATGTGGCTGAAGGGCATCCCGCGATCCCGGGCGAAGGCGTAGCTCATGCGGCTGCTCGTGCACACAATCGCGATGGACGTGAACACCATGCAGATCAGGGGGAACATGAGCAGACACGTGCTGCCGGCCCGGCTGTTGGTCGCGTCCATGAAGATTTGCAGCAGGGGACCCCAGGGGGCGTTGATGACGGCCTCGATGTCCTTGACGACGAAGAGCAGCGCCGTGAGGAACACGAAGCCGGTGAACATGCCGATGCCGATGCAGTAGAGCATGATGCGGGGGCCCTGGATCTGGGGCCTGGGGATCTCCTCAATCATGTGGGCCGTCGCGTCGAAGCCTACGTATAGTACGGTTCATGTCAGGGGCCCAGACTTTTCAGCAATTGAAGGACGGGGAGGGAGAAAAGAGGCGTACCTGTCAGGGCGAACGCGCCCTGGAGCAAGCCAAGGAGCCACGCAAGACCGTCTGGCCAGCCGACCTCATTGATGAAGCTGCCGTAGACGAACTCTCCGCTCTGGTAGTTAGGCGACGCGCAAGCCAAGAGCGTGATGCTGATGACGACGAACCCAGTCACCGACCAGAAGAAGGCGGCCTTGGTGAGGTAGGGCAGCAGCCTGGTGAGGAACGCGTTGACGAGCAGCGCAAGGACCGCGAAGGCAATGTAGATGAGAAACTGGTGCCATGGCTGGGGCTCGTACGTCGGGTGGAGGAGCGAGATGATGTTGACGATGAAGGTGCTGCCGAGCAAGCCGCCCGTGGCACTCAGCGCAACCCATCCGGAGACGTTGATCCACCCCGTGACGTAGCTGATGCCGCGACTCCAGCGCTTCCACGAGACGATCGCCGCCCAGTGGTACTGGCCGCCGGCGGTGGGGTACGCGGAGAGGAACTCGGCGAGCGAGGCGGAGAGGCACATGTTGCAGATGCCGGCGAGCATGAGGCCCCAGATGACGGAGCTGGCGCCGCCCGAGGGCAGGGCGAGGGTGATTGAGGCGGCGAGAGCGGTCCAGGTGTTGAGGATGGCGAAGGCAAGGCCGAGCATGGAGATGATGGAGAAATTGCGCTTGAGCTCCTGCTTGTGGCCCAGCTGCGCCAAGGCAGCGGCATCTTCGGCATGGACGCCACCGCCGCGAGACCCTGTCTCCTCCATGTCTGGTCCAGAAGAGCGAATTCGGCGGGGTGAAGGGACAAAGGATGCCTCTTGGTTCGAGAGGGAGAGGCGAGGCGGGCTTGGGCAGACTTCTTATACCGGTACGCTATCCATCTTCGCGACAGGGAAGCGTGGCAGCGGATGGGACGGCCAGGAAGGCAGCCTAAGCCAATAGCTCGGGGAGACGCGCCGGCTGCAGGAGGACTTGGGCTGGGCGAGGAGCAAGATGATGACGGCGGTCTACTCGTGAGTCGTAATCGCAAGGATTGTGGGGAATAAGCGGGTGCTCCGTACTCCCCACGGGGCGAGCGGATTCCGCCGGCATGTCCTTTATGATGCGTGATTCGAGGAACGAGGTGCCTTTCCGGACCTTCTCATCGAGGTAGCGCCGAGGGCCACTGGACCCATTGCGGGGGTAGAGAGCGAGCCTGCGCAGCGAGATCAGCGTTGAGCAAAGCCATCCAGACGGCATATCCAGATCATCAATCATACCGGTACTCCGTACCATGAGCAAAGCCTGAGATGAGGTGAGCGCCGCTTACTTTGAGGGAGGTTCAGGGCGAATGACGGTTGGGAGCCGGGAGTTTGACGCCGGCGTGAATAATCGAGAAGGGGAGAGGAAGGCCGCTAAGACGAAATAGGAATCTTTCTGGTGCGAGAGCTACTACCGGTAGAGGGGAGGGGGCACAGACATCGCCGCGCTAGAGCCCTTTGGGACTAGTCTGCCACGGAGGAGGGCAGTTGCGATGCTTGACTCGACCAGCCCGAGTCGATCCTCTGCTGCACGATTTTGATGGCCGAGTCCCAAATCGATGGAGGCCCCATTGCACAATTAACTTCCGTGCCGGTAATTATCGGCAATTCATCAAAGTCTCCGATGTTTAAGGTACTGGCATTTTATTGATTCCTGTTGGAGCCTCGAAGCTTGGGGCACGCGAGGAGGACTCGAGCAACAGTCTCCACTCTTTTTATCTTCAGTCCAAAGTGGATCCGCGCATTTTCCCCGCATCCCCGTCTTTGAGGCAGGCACGTCCCTGCGCCGTTTCCAAGTCGCTGATAAGAATTGGCCTCATTGATTTGAATTGAGTCTTATCCGTAGTATGAGTACGAGTACAGTATGTACATGCCTGTATTGAATGGCACCAGCTGGTCCTCGAGGCATTTGGTATTTCACTTTGAACTTTGATAAGGAGCGGGAAATGTCTATCTTGGCTGATGCAAACGATTGATCGCGCAGGATTCTTCCGTGACTCACAATCCACGGAAGAATCACTCGTTTTCGACTCAATCCCTCCTATCAGACTCCACCTCCTGCCATCTTGGCAACGCTCGATAAAAGACTCGGACGAGCATCGGGACACTAGCCGTTTTTGGATGCAGCTTATCAGCGAACACGCATCTAGAAATGCATTCCTTCCTTATCGATAACGTCGTCTTCGAAGTCCCCTGATGCCTCACGAGATTAGTAAGCGGATCCGACTCGCGACGCCAAGGCCAAAGCTTCAATGCAGCTGCGTCATCAGATCTCCCGACAAAGATCTCTCTCCAAACCTTCGAAAAGACATTGACTCCAACCCCTGGGGACACGGAACTCCGCCCCCCCTCCCCTTTCCTTCTCGACTCGAGTGGCCATGCGAAGCCTTTCGAGGCGCGCCCTGGCGCACGACTTCTCCCCTCACCGCGTCTGCCGAAGCTGCCTGCTGCAGAGCCGGCGATCCATATCCGTATCTTCAACAGCGACACCACCCCCACGACCCCCGTCCGCTGGCCTCGCCGCCCTACCCTCGAGACAGCTGATCTCCGTCGCCGGCACCGATGCCGCCAAGTTTCTTCAGGGCATTGTGACTGCCAACGTCTTGTCCAAGGAAGGGCTGCCGCGGACGGACGGCTTCTATACGGGGTTCCTGAACGCGACAGGGAGAGTCCTCCACGATGTGTTTGTCTACCCGTTTCAGAAGGATGGATTTGGGGTCCTGGGCGGGGAGGATGGCTTCCTCATCGAGGTCGATGCGGCGCAGATGAATGCTCTGGCTAGGTTCATCAAGAGGTACAAACTCCGAGCCAAGGTTAATGTCCGAGCATTGACTGCCGACGAGGCAAACGTCTGGCAGGCGTGGGATGACGCGGCGCCGTTGGAAATTGGCGGAACCGATTCCCGGATCGTCCTGAGAGACCCCAGGGCACCGGGACTAGGGTTTCGAATACTCCAATTCGGGTCCTCGAAGACGCCCGAGCTCGACCTCGATCGGAGCACAGAGGACGCCTACACGATTCGCCGCTATCTGCACGGCGTCGCAGAGGGCCAGGACGAGATCCTCAAGGAGCAGGCCCTCCCGCTCGAGTGCAACATGGAATACATGAACGGCATCGACTTCCACAAGGGCTGCTACGTCGGCCAGGAGCTCACCATCCGCACCAAGCACCGCGGCGTCGTCCGCAAGCGCATCCTGCCGTGCGTCATCTACGAGGAGGACAAGGGCGTGCCGCAGGCCCTGATCTACGAGCCCGAGGTTGCCAGCCCGGAGAGTCTGACAGCGGACATGATCCCTGCCGAGACGAGCATCGGTCGCTCAGGGAAGCGCGGTCGCAGTGCTGGGAAGTGGCTCAAGGGTGTTGGCAACATTGGGCTCGGGCTTTGCCGCCTGGAGATCATGACCGACGTCGTCCTTCCGGGGGAGCAGGCCGCGGCGACGTTCACGCCGGACAACGAGTTCAGTCTCGAATGGGGCGAAGTTGATAGCAGGAAAAGCGTAAAGGTCAAGGCCTTCGTTCCGGACTGGTTGAGGCGCGGCATGGACGGGCAATGACAGAATCTTGTTTACCGCGCACCCATTTCTCGTATACCATTGTCTAATACTGCAAATCATGGAAAGCATCAATGGGAAAGAGAATCAAATTAAAAGCAGGCAATTTGTCAATTTCATCTTCCTCGATGAAGACGTGAATGGAAGATCAAAGTCCATTTGCTTCGTGGTTTGAAGGTGAAGGTCACGTGATCTCGCTCCAGACGTCGATCGCGTGAGCGCGCTTTGGGAGGTTTCAGAATTGGCATCAAGATTCGACACATCACCATCCCCCAGAGGCCAGAGACAGCGGCGCTTTGAAAATCGTCAATCCCAACCGCCGCCATGAGCGACGAAAAGCCAGATCTATTGCGATTCGCCAATGAATACGCCGACCAAGATGTTGATCTCTACGAGCTTCTGGGCGTGGATGCCCTCACGCCCAAGGAAGACATCCACCGTGCCTGGAGGAAGCGATCGTTGAAGTACCACCCCGACAAAGCCGGCGAGAATTTCGACGCCGCCAAATGGGAGCTCTTCGAGCGCGCCAGGGACGTGCTCTCCGACGTTGTTGCCCGCGCGGCCTACGACCAGTCCCTCAAGGCCAAGCTGCTGCGCAAACAGGAGCGTGAGGCGATGGACAAGGAGCACAAGAAGTTTGCGGACGATCTCGAGGCCCGCGAAAATGCGTTTAAGCAGCAGAGGCAGCAGCAGGACCAGAGGAACAAGGAGGCGGTCGAGAAGGAGCGGGCCCGGCTCGCCGAGGAGCAGCGCATGCACGAGGAGGAGCGGCAGCGGCAGGCCCACGCGGCACAGGAGATGGAGGACCTGGCAGAGGCTCGGCGGCGACTGAAGGAGAGAAAAGAAGAGAAGGCCAGGCGCAAGCAGGTCAAGGAATCGATGAAGGCAACGGGCGCCGTCGGCAAGGCCTCGGGGCCTGCGAACGGCGTCGTCGCCGTCCCGGGCGACTACATTGCGGATCTGGGAAGCGTCAAGAAGATGTACTGGGAGCTCGTGTGCGACAAGCTGCGAGCGGTGCAGGCCGTACGAAATCTCCAGAAAGCAGGCTTCACGGACCCCCAACAACTCAAACAAGCGGAAGATGGAGTTTTGGAAGCGAGACGGATGATATACGAAGCGGAGATGAAGTTTCAACAAGAAATGGCGACTTTCTAGCGACACCGTCCAGCGCGCATCCACTGCATTTGATTTACAACTGCCTATTGACCGATGATGACTCAGTACGCCCTCATCACTCTCCTTGGAGCCTGAGGATGTTGATGGCATTGGCTCCCATGATGGCCTCTGCCTCCGGCGATGCCTCGCCCACGGCCTTGGTGACAGCTGCGGCGTTCAGGCTGACGCTCTCCCACTCGCCCTGCTCATCACTGGTGATGGGGGGGAAGAACGGGTGGTCGGTGCCGAACATGAGCCTGTCGGCCCCGCTCGCAGCAATGGCGGCTTTCAATCCAACCTCCGAGTACACGACCGCGTCCAGATAGATCTGCTCCTTCAAGACCTCCCAGATCGTGCGGCGGCCTTTCCCGGCCTTGCCCTCTCGCACAAGCTGCCCGTCATGCACAATGCAGCTCTCGATTCTGCCGGCCAAGAAGGGAAGAGTGCCTCCGCTGTGGGCGAGGAGCATGCGCAGATCCCGGACCTTGTCGAAGACTCCCGAGAGATACATCCGCGTCACCGCGATTGTCGTCTCCATGGGGAAGCCGAGGGCGAGGGGGAGCACGTGGCCGTACTCGTCGTTGGCTCGGGGGCCCCAGACGTCGTTGGGCAGGCCATAGTGCGGGTGCAAGAAGATGGTGAGCTGCGCCGCCGCAAGCGCCTCGAAGATGGGAAGCAAATCCGGGTCATCCAGTCCCTTGCCCAGACCAGAGGTGCCGAGAATGACGCCTCTGCAGTACTTGAGGCTCTTTGCGTGAGCGATGGAGGCCTGGATGGTGTGGAGGGGTGCAGTCAGAGGCAAGGCGGCGAAGAAGTAAAGGCGCCCCGGGTGGTTCGCGCACAGTTGCGAGAACTCATTGTTGCAAGTCTCGGCAACACCGCCCGACTGGGCGGCGTCGACGAAATCGAACCAGGGGTTGGCGAGAGAGATGACCGAGATGTTTATGCCGTGTGTGTCCATGAAATGGATCTTCTGGTCAAGCGATGTGAAATGCGACGTCAGGGGTCGCCCCGGCGGTTTCGCACCAGGATCCCGAGTTGCCTCCTCGAGCGCCTTGAGCTCAGACTCCAGCAAGATGAGTCGGGGTTCATCCGCTTGAGGGAAACTGCGCACGAGCGGGATCGTGGATCGCGATTTGAGGATCTCGATGTACTCGGGAGGATACATGTGCGTGTGCACATCCACGACGCGCATCTTGGAGGATGCCATTCTTGCAAGTGGCGATGAAAGACTGCTGTGAAGATTCTCTCGTGTGACGGACAGCTCGAGGCCAGCAACGAGTATGGCTCGATGCGATCTCGGTCGAGACCCGAGCTCATCAAATACTAGAGCAAGAGAAGCTCGGACGATGATGTGCGGGGAAGGACGGCTAGGCCACCTACTGCAGGAGGTCACGCTCGGGGGATGCTGGGAGCCGGGACTGCATGATCATTGAAGATACCAGTAGTCTCGGACAGGGAGGGGAAGACCAGGCCTGAATCGGCATCAACCCGGTATGGCCTCCACCACGATGCGACCTTTTCGGCCCTTGTGAACCCCTCGGCCTGTTGCAATATCATCCGACAAGAAGAATGAAACCGTCTCGATCCATCCTGCGCTGGCTGAGCGAATCGGTACGTCGGATGCAGCAGCCCTGCCAGCCACCAGCGGGCTAGGAGAAGCAAGGGCGGGGCCGTCCGGCATTGAGTGCCACACCGGCCGAGATGGTGTATAAAATCCATCTTCCCATCGACTCGGAAAAATAAGATATTGCTCGAAAGCATCTCTGTCGCCGAGTCTTGAATAAGTCGGAGGTTGTATCTCGCCTTGAGCTTTGCCGTGCCAGACGAAATGGCGAACGACGCTGCCGTGAACAGCGAGGGGGTCTTCATCCCTGTGAGTTGAAGGCCATGGAGGAGCTCTCAGTCAGAGCGCATGCTCATCTTCCGACTACCCGCTCTCTAACACAACTTCTCCACAGCTCATTGACTTCTCCGAGTTCCTGGAGGGCAATGATGAGACCCGCCAGGAGACGGCCAAGGCTATCCTACACGGCTTCCAGACATCGGGCTTCGTCTATCTCAAGAACCACCCCATTCCCGCGGACAAGCTGAAGCATGTCTTCTCCATGTCTGCCAACTTCTTCGCGCAGCCCAAGGAGGATAAGCTATCCCTGGCATGGACCACACCCAGCGCCAACCGCGGCTACTCGGCGCCCGGGCGCGAGAAGGTCAGCCTGGCCGCGGAAGCCGACAAGGTGGATGAGTTGCGCAACTCGGCTCCCGACATCAAGGAAAGCTTCGAGATTGGTCGGGACAACGAGGAGGCGCACCCCAACCAGTGGCCAGCGGAATTGGGACCGACCAGCGGGTTCAAGGCCACCATGAAGGACTTCTTCGCCGACTGCCAGGCTGTCCACACGGAGGTGATGAGAGCCATTGCTGTCGGCCTGGAACTGGAAGCGGCCTACTTCGACCGATACATCGACGTCGGCGACAATACCCTGAGATTGCTGCACTACCCTGCTGTCAAATCCGAGATCTTTCGAATCAACCCGGGCCAGGTCCGAGCCGGTGCACACACCGTAAGCGTTCATTCTCAGCGGAACAATTTCTGTTCTATGTGAGATCCCCCTGACTGATCATTCATCGGCAGGACTACGGTTCCGTCACATTGCTCTTCCAGGACAACCAGGGTGGGCTGCAGGTCCGGAGCCCGACCGGCCAGTTTGTCGACGCCACTCCTATTGAGGGGACCATTGTCGTCAACGCTGGAGATCTCCTCGCTAGATGGAGCAACGACACGATCAAGAGCACCATCCACCGTGTTGTCGAGCCTCCCCGGAAGGCAGGCCAGAATGACGAGACAAATCCTCCTCGGTACAGCATTGCGTACGTCTCTCATGAAAACCCAGACCCGACCCCCTTTTCCCTTCCCCACCC
>NIGB01000001.1:971685-989703 GCA_003055145.1 Escovopsis weberi | reverse complement strand
CCCCCCCCCCCCCCCCCCCCCCTCTTTTCGAACTATGACTGGCGATGCTGATGGTGTGACGAACACAATGCAGCTACTTTTGCAACCCCAATTTCGAATCCCTGATTGAGGTGCTGCCCGCGACCTACGCCAAGGACTCGGAGAAGAAGTATGGCGGAATCTTGAGCGGAGACCACCTTCGTCAAAGGCTGAGTGCCACATACCTTGAAAACCCGGCCTATTGATGGGAATCGGAGCCATGAGCATGATACAACGCATTTGTCTACACAGCAGAGCCTTGGCCATCAAATCTTGGGAGTGTGCAACCACTCAGTAATTCCAAGAATGAGGAGATGAGCATGGGCTGGTACTATCGGACTTGATTGCGCGTCCAATAGTGAGAGATGCTCAGCTGCAGTGCTCACGAGACGCCGACCGATTTTCCTAGCGACGCAGTGCTTGTGAGGGGTCGCCGGGGTGGTGGAGGGGGCTAAGGAAATTCGCCCTTCTTGCTCTGGTACTCACGAATAGATCGTCAATTTGTACCATTGGAGCAATCATGCGCAGCATTGATGTTCAAGGACGGCCCTTTAATTATGGCTCGACGCCCTCGCTTCCACCCTGCATCAAGGATGATACCTAGCCATCTCCGCGAAATAGAGCCACGATGGTGACGACCGACAGGCAAGGAGAGAAAGACAAGCATCTCGCCGAGGGCAGCGGGGCCTGGTCCTCGCCATCCAACGGGCATCATGAGCAGCAGCAGCAGCAGCACGTCGATCAGTTTTTCGCCAGGAATGGATGCGACGCAAGGACGAGAGAAGCATGCGATCAGTTTGCCCGCCTTCGGTTCCCAGACACGGAGATAACGCCATGCCAGCTACAGGGATACTGCTCCTACACGCTGATCCTCTCCACCGGGCACTTGGTTCAGTTTCGCCCCGAGGCCTTCAGGTTGGACATTGACCGGTGCAATCAGGCAAAAGCCATCTACGGCCACCTTGCCCCAAAGACGTCCTTTGTCGGGACACTCGAGGCGATCCCTCGGCCCGGCTCGGCCACCGCGGGAGCACCCATACTGCGTGTCTATCTCCTGGAAAGAATCCTGGGCGTTCCCTATTCGGAGTTTCGCGCCCGGCCCGAGTTCGCCAACAATGCAAGGGAGTTCCGCGAAAGGCTCCTCGGGGACCTCGCGTGGGCTCTCGCGCTCAGCTTCCACAGCAGGAAGTCGCCCGACTCCATACTACTACTTGACGGTACCGATGCAGACACGGGAGCTGGCGCATCGCGCCTCGCGCGGGGCAGGGTCGGCTCGTCGCTGCGGGCGCGGCTGGAGCTGCTCGAGGCGCTGCCAGCGCACGCGCAGAGGCATGTCTCGGAGGTGGCCCGGCGGCTAGACGCGGTCGAGGGTTCGCCGTGGTGTCTCACCCACGGGGATCTCGTGGCGGGGAACGTGATGGTCGACCCCGCGACGGGCCACCTGACGGGGCTGGTCGACTGGGCCGAGGCGGAGTGGCTGCCATTTGGCGTGGCGCTCTACGGCGTCGAGGAGGTGCTGGGCGAGGCGGGCGAGGCGGGTGAGGCCCCCGGGTTCGCGTACTGCGCGGGCCACGAGGAGCTCAGGCGGCACTTCTGGGACAGGCTGCTCGCGCTGTCCCGCTGCGGGGACCTGGGCATCCGGCCGTGGCTGGGGGAGGTGGAGGCGGCTCGCAAGCTGGGCGTGCTGCTGTGGGTTGGGATAGCGTTCGACGAGGGGCGGATCGACCGGGTGATTGAGCCGGGACGGGACGAGGCGGAGATGCAGAAGCTGACGCCGTTTCTGGAGGCGGCCTGTCCCGTGGATGCGGCGGGAGATGGGGACAGGGAGCGTGGTCGGCGAGGAGGCCGGGTGGGGATATGGCTGCGGGAGCTTGGAGTTGCGTTCGGGCAGCTGTGCCGCTGATGCTATGGATCTTGACCTTCCCAGGTAAATGCCGGTATGGATGGTCATGCCCCTGAGATCCGAAACAGACATAATGAAGGGGCTCCCGGTTTCAATTGAAGAGGTGTTCCGAAGAAAGTAAGCCGGCCTCGATGTGGAGGTATCCCCATGGTGTTGTGAACATAGGGAACAAGTATGTAAATGCACACCCCGACAAACACCAGATGGCGTTTCTACTACATACAATTCAAGCTGTTGATGAATATCTCATGAGAGAAAAATTAAAATGAGATGTTTTTTGAGCTCAGTGAGTGAAGATGAGAAGTGCTCGGAGCATAATCACATGCCGAGGCCCAATGTTGATTTAGTCCAGAATAAATCAAATAAATAAATAATAAATGAATAAAACGGAATAAAATAAAATAAAATAAAATAAAAAATATCCCCCCCCAACAACTTCATCTCAACAACTCATCCGGCATCAACACATTGAAAAGCATCAGAAGCATCACGACCATCCCATTGCGCCTCTCACGCGCTTCATCGCCAGTCAGCAACCCATTCCAAACATACGGAGTGCCACCCTTCAAATCGGCATCTCAGTCAGATTCCCGAATAAGCACAAGCACAATGGCTGCCGCCGCGTCCTCCTCTCTGAGGACGGCCTATCTCGTGCTCTACAACGCCGCCTCCGCAGCCGCCTGGGCCGTCGTCCTCGCCAGGACGCTCGGCGTCCTCAGCCTCGATGGCCCTCGCGCCGTCTACGCCGACGTCAACGAATGGCTGACGTACACCCAGAGCATGGCGGGCATGGAGGTCCTGCACTCTCTCTTCGGTGCGGCCCATCCCTTCCTCCTCCTCCTCCTCCTCCTCCTCCTCCTCCCCCTCCCCCAGGACCCCGAGTGATCTGATCGCGTGAATGATGAGCTGACAGCACCAGGCATCGTGCGCGCGCCGCTCCTCACCACGCTCCTCCAGATCTCGTCGCGCCTCCTCCTCATCTGGGCCATCCTCTTCCCCTTCCCCGCCCTCGCGCTCTACCCGACCTACTCGTCCATGCTCGTCGCCTGGTCCGTCACCGAGGTCATCCGCTACTCCTTCTTCGCCGTCGGCTGCCTGCCCTCGGGCAAGCAGCCCGCATTCCTCACCTGGCTGCGGTACAACACCTTCTTCGTGCTCTACCCGGTCGGCATCCTCAGCGAGTGCTCGCTCATCTGGCTCGCCGCGGCGGGGCCCGCGGGGGGTCTGGCGTCGTGGGCGCCGTACGCGCTCTACGCGATCTTGGCCATCTACGTCCCCGGTATGTCGCGCGTTGCTCTTTTCCCTGGCTCTGGCTGGTGATGATAGGATTGATCTGTGGGCTGACTGATGTGTGGCAGGCACGTACATCCTTTACACTCACATGATGGCTCAGCGGAGAAAGGTGTTGCGCGGCCTCAAGGCCCAGACGGCCAAGGCTCAGTAATGCGGTCTGAAGGGTATTTCTGCTCATCGCGGGGGCGTCTGCATTTGCTCGGAGGAGCATGGAGAGAGGCGCATTTCGGCGTGCTAATGGCTGTGGAAGGGAGGGTCCTGGACATTACATGGAAACGCATATGGAATAGACAAAATCAAATCATGATATATGATATATAGATAGACATTGGGGTCAAAATACGGAGTACAGTCTGGCGTCATGAGTTTGTGGTCTCGTCCAAGCTACGTATTGATCAATGGCTTGCTGTCTATCCCCCGTCTGCTCAGCTCGCATCCATCATGCCCAGTCGCTCGCTTTATACCAGTCTTTATCTACCCACCCGACGATGAGATCCTTCGCATCCCGCGACAGCTTCTCGTATCCCGGATTCTCCCCCGGCGTGAACATATCTAGCCGTGTTGTTAGCCCGCACACTTTTCTTATACTTCTCTGCCTTGGGAGAAGGACTCACTCATGTGGGCACCCGTCTCCTCCGAGGCCTTGTCGTTGACGGCCTCGATCCACGTCCCCGCAGGCTGCTTGCTCGGCACGTTGCAGAAGGTCCTCTCCCGCCCGAGCACCGTGCCGACCATGCTGACGTACTTAGTCTGCGCGCCCCGGCCGAGCCGCGTGTACACGTTGGCGAAGCCCACGTCCAGCTCCTCGCTCACCCGCACCATGCGCGCCACGCGCTGCTTCAGCGCCTCCGGGCGGGCCAGGCAGCCCACGAACTCGAGGTGCGACGACACCCACGTCCACCCGCGCCCGATGTGCTCGCGGTTCGCCCACGCCGCGGCGCCCCCGACGGCCACCGCGCCCGCCGCGCCCGCCGCGAGAGCCATCTTGCCCCAGCTCCACCCGGAGGCGCCCGTCGTTGTCGCCGCCGCGATCTGCGACACGGCCTGCTGCGGCGCGCCCGCCACGGCCCTGCTTCCACCGCCGGCGCCGCCGCTGCCGTTGCTGTTGACGACCCTGTTGCTCGCCGCGGTCCACATGGTTCCCAGCGCGCCGAGCTGCGCGAGCGCCGACTGCGCCGTCTGGTAGTGCCCCTCGGCGCCGTGCGCGACGACGCCCGGCGAGACGCCGAGGAAGGGCGTGTCGAACGCCAGCACGCCCTGCACGCGGGGGAACATGAACGCCGTGAGCTCGGCGGCCTGGTCCGTGTCGACGCCGTCCTCGGTGTACCGGATCGGCGTGTCCGAGGCCAGGCCCGCGACCGTCTCGGCGGCGACGATGCCGCCCATCGAGTGGCCGACGAGCACGACGCGCACCGACGGGTCCACCGTCGGCGACTGCGTGCCCGCGGCGACCTCCATGTCGATGACCTTCTCCTCGAGCCAGTCGCGGAAGCGCGACACGCAGTCGCCCAGGTCCCCGCGGGTCTCGTACTTGGGGTACACGAGCACGCGCACCTGCAGACTCGGCAGGTCGCGCGCTACCAGGTCGCGCAGGTCCTTGGTGAACTGGTAGTTGTCGCCAAACGTGTCATCGCCGCCCTGTTGCGCCCGGTCTGTCAGCCGACAGCGTTCATCATGCCGCGAGGGAGAGCCCGAAGCCTCGAGCCTCGAGCCTCGAGCTCGGGCACCGTCAGACGGGAGAGAGCAGGACTCGCCTTGAAGCCGTGAATGAAGCATAGTACTAGCGTTCCCTTCATTTTCGCTCACCGACATCGCCCGCGCGTTGTCTATCTGTCGTTCGGTCTGCGAATGAGCTTGCCGGCTCGCACCACTACCATGGCGCTGTGGAATCAGAATAGCGTGGAGAGTAGGACGTCAAGGTGCCCGACGTCTCGGCATTTCTGCCTCATAGGAAAATGCTCAATGTATTGATGCAGAGATGGCAATCGTACTCGTAGGGCCATGCATACAGAGGGTTGTAACGGGAGCGATGCGGCATGTTCGATGCGCAAGTCGTTGGCGTCAGCCTGTCCGAACCTTGTGCGAACTTGAAGTGGTGGGTGGCAAAATGCGGGAGATCAAGTTATTCTGACACCAGGAACTAGCCTCTTTTAGCGCATATCCAACGCTCCCCTTCTCCTGAACTCGTACGGAACACGAGTATGTTGCTCTGCTGGTCGACGGCATATCTGTCATCTGAGGGATCGATATTGGCTGGAAATCGAGTGGTATTCAGAACTGTGGACTTGTGGTATGAAAGCTTCTGACACCGATCAGTCGAGGAGACATCTGCGAGCATCCGCCCAGCAGGCTCAAGATTCGGAGTAGAAACCCATATCAAGATCATTATTAACCAAGGCATGCAGAGCCACTGCCAGACCTTGGATTCTCTCGGATTCTCTCGGGCCGGGAGTCAAAGGAATCGTCCGGGGCGCCTGTCAGGTCAGCATTCTCAGCAGCAACTTGACGAGCCCGCCTCGAACCCCAGATACCGGCATCAGGGTCGAGTCCAGTATACTCCGTACGAGCACTAGACATCCACCCCCCTGCCCGTGAGAGTGTCTTCCTGGGAAGCATCTATAGCCGAGGACCGCTTCATGTCCTCGCGGCAGCGCCGCCGCAGCCTCACATCCGCATCCGCTCCCACTCCTTACGCTCCTTCTCCCTCGCCCTCGCCCTCGCCAACTCGTCGGCCCTGTTCCCCCAGACATCCCTCTCCATCTCCCACAGCGGCTGCAGCGCCCTGTCGAGCACCTTGTCCATCCTCTCCCTCACGAGCTGCGGCTCGCGCCTCATCCTCTCGGGTATCCTGCCGTGCGCCCAGAAGGGGGCGCTCGGCTCATCATCGCTGTCGCGCCGGAACATGAGGTACTTGATCGTCGCCCCGCCGAGGTACTCGCCCGCGCCGGCCGTGAAGAAGCGGATCTCGCCGACCAGGTGTCCGGTTTTGTTGTTGATGGACAGGGCGGTCCACGATTCGACGGGCAGGCGCCGAGGCCCGGAAAGGGTTTGCTGCGATGTTGAAGCCGCGTTAGACCCGGTCTCTTTTGCACCCCTCGCCGCCGGCTGATTTCGCTCCCTTTGCTCTTTCGCTCTTCCTCCTCAGGTATCGTGACGTACGTGAACAATGCCGCTCGGTTGTGGGCCTCCCGGGACCACGATCTCGATGTCGCGCGTGTGTATGCCCTTGACCGCGGGCCTCATCCCCTCCACCCTCTCCTTCAGCTGCTCCTTTATCCTCGCCTTTGCCAATCTCATCACCGCCTCGAGTTTGAGTATCCCAACCTGCAGTCCAGTTAGCGGATCAACGATCCTCCCATTTCGGGCCCCCAAACCAAGCCGTTCTTGATTCAAGCATGTGAGAAAAAGGGGACATGGAGACTTGCCCGTCGGTCCAGCGGCTCCTGGAGATCCTCCCCGCGCACGGCATCCGCGGCTTCGGTCGCCTTGTAGAACTTGACCGTCCTGTCATGCAGCATGGAGACGATGCCGCCCGGCCCTCCCCAGGTGACGACCTGCCGCAGGACGTCCCCAATGCGGCGGACCTGCGCGGCGGAGCAGCCGGCGAAGACGAGCACGCCCAGGTCGTGGTAGATGTGCAGCGCGCTGCGCCGCAGGTCCGCGAGCGAGGCGTCCTCGCCGCCGCGGAAGCCGATGGGGATCTGGTGCAGGCGCCGGGGGTTCAGGGCCGGGAACTTGGCGAGCGTCGGGAAGACCTCCAGTGCCGGCGGGAGGCGGGCGGCCGACATGGCGTGCGCTTGCGTCTCTCTGCCTTTTTCCTTTTTTTTTGGGGGGGGGGGGGGGGGGCGCTTCTCCCACCAACTTGAATTTCGTCCGATAGCCGCAGGGTGAATTGCAGAGGTTCCCTGACCCCCAGAAAAAGGAAATATCAAAAAGAATGCAGCTTGAGGTTTCAAATGCAAAGCCAATCGCAATCATCTCCCAGACTGGCTCGAGGCAAACTACAAAGCGACGGCCTGCGATGACGTGTGAAGCCCGCGAGCTGGAGGTGTGGCTTGACCGGTGAGGCTCAGCCGCCCTGCACAAGGCCGCCATCCATCGGTGGCTGGGGCTCAGCTCATGAGCATCTCACGAGTCACCACCATCATCAAAAATCACACAGATCGATCCAACCTGTCCGTACGAATTGATCGATCAATATTGGTTGCCCATGCTGAGTCTGCTCCGAACCAAGCACCGGCATCTGGTAATGACACTGGCCTTGACGTCCCTCAACCCCGTCGAGCAAGCCCCGCGTGAGGCATACGTGTACAGGTAGATGGCCGGCATCAACCCAGAGCTGAGGCGGCAGGTCCTGGCCATTTACAAAGGTGAGTTCGCCGATCCAGCCACCTTATCATCCCGGCACTTGGTCTCATCACCCTCCTCCTCCACACGTTCGCGCCTCTCGAGGCTTCTCTGCCCTCTCTGCCCTCTCTGCCCTCTCTGCCCTCCCCAGAGCTCGGGCCGCTTGCATGGATGCAGTGCGTTCCATCGACCTCGAGCTTGAGCTTGAGCTTGAGCTTGGATGGGTGAGTATCACCACAGTGTGTAAAGTCTGGTTCTGCACGGTACATCCGGACAGCTTCAAGCATTAACAACCCACTTGTTCAGAAGGAGTTCGAGTACGCTCTGATCGATAATCATGGCTTCCCACAAACAGACCTCCTCTTCCTCGGCAGGGAGTATCCCGCCGGCTACGACTACTTCCGCCCGCGCCTCCATAGGGCCTTCATGGCCCGCGCCGCCGAGCGCGACGAGGACAAGATCCGCATGGGCATCGAGCACGCCAAATACGTCAAGAAAGGTGAGGCGCTCACCACCCTCCCCATCCATCTTACATAGTATGTACGGGTCCCACGATCGTGCTCCGTTGTCCGTATTATACTCCGTTAGTCCTGGACCGCCTCGTTCTTCCCGCTGCTGACCAAGAATCCCAGAGATCGAGGCCATGTGAGTTTGCTCAATCTCTTTCTCCGTACAGCACAGATCCCTACTCCATGGGCCCTCCTTTCGTGGCCCTACGGCGAACCTTGATCCCACCGACCATTGCGCCTCATACCTCATCCTCAGGCCAAGCTTTCGCAGCGCTTCAGCTCCTTGTCACGCCACGTTTACTCTTTCAATAACCTTGTTTTCCCGCTAAGACCTCGTGTTTCAAGGTACTACCTCAAGAGATATCGGACCCTGAGAGAGCGCTACTCTTAATCATGCCGCTCTGTGCAAGGATAGAGGCTGTCTGCTCGCAAATTCCCAGCTCACCGAAACAATTTAGACCAAGAGATGGATTGCATTTATGAAAATCAAATTCGCCGGGCGCGCTCCGCTGAAAATGAGAATGGTGTCAAGTCGAATCGGCTTGTGTCCGTCGTGCGACGCATCATGCAGGAGATATATACCAATAATAAACACACCAGAAACAAAATAGAGAGAAATGGAGAGAAAATAGGCGGAGTAGGGAAAAGGCAAAGGAAAGGGAAAAGGGAAAGATCAAGTCAAAGGGAAAGGGGCAAGAGGAAGAAAAGGAATCCAGTTGAACCAAAAGCCCCGTCTAGCTGTCCCAGGACGCCACACTGCAGAGCGAGCCCGTCTGCGCGTCCTCCCGTCCCGGGCAAAATCAGGAGGAAGGCGCAGGCTTCTTTCTCGCGCTCCACGCACCGACCTCGAGGCACTCGCCCCAGCTCGTCCCGCCGTCGTTGATGAGGTCGCCCATCATCTTGCCGAGCCAAACGTCCCACTCATCCTGGCTCTTCCCGCTGGCCTCGCGCAGCATTGGCTCCAGCGCCTGCACCATCTGCACGACCGTCGACATGGCCGCCTGCCGGAGCGCCATCTGCCCCGCCGAGAGCGCCTTCTTGTCCGCCTTGATAGTACTCTGCTCCCTGCCTTCCCATCCCTCCTTGCCGTCCTTTCCCCTGGAATCGGGGCTGGACTTGCCGTCCTTTGTGATGACGCCGCCGACGCCCTCGCGCTCCCAGCGGACGTCGCTGAGAGGGATCGCGAGCCGCCGGCTGCGCACGTCCCCGAGCACCTCGGACTCCTGCCGCAGCAGGGGCTCGATGAGGGTGCAGGGCACGGCGCTGAGCTGCCTGCTCTGGAGGGCCGTGTTGAGCCACTGGTCGTACTCGACGAGGTAGGTATTTAGGGGAGCGGACAGCGGCGTGTTCGCCTTGACCACGTACGCGCCGAGGCTGGCGGCGGCAAGCTGCTCGTCGGCGTCCTCGCCGGAGACGGCGGCTGGCTCGTGGGGTCTGAGCATGCGGACGAGGTGGTCCGAGTCCCAGATCTCGAGGACCCCGCCGGGTTTCAGGATGCGGATGTACTCGTCGATGAAGTTTTGGTTCTCGAGGTTGCGGCAGAGGAGGCTCATGTCCTTGGCCATGACGAAGTCGTACTCGCCCGAGGGTAGGGGCCAGGGCCACTGGAGGAGGTCGGCCTGGATGAACCTCCAGTTCATCTCGCCGTCCATGCCCTGGCTGGTCTCGGGGGCCAGCGGGGCGATGTCGATGCCCGTGAAGGAGATGCCGCTGTAGCCGCGGGCCTTGTAGTATTGGTGGCACATCATGCTCCAGAAACCGGAGCCGCAGCCAATCTCGAGCACCCGCGTGGGAGGCTTCTTGATGAGCGTGGAGCAGGACGTCGGGGCCCCGAAGAGCTGGATCATCAGCAATGTGCGCATGGTCTGTCTGTGGAGCTCTGTGATGTCGGTGGGCAGGGGATACGGGTTGGTCGGGTCGCTGAAGTAGGACCGCCCATTGCGCTGGACGAAGAGGCGCGAGGGGTCCACGGCGCTCGAGGGGGGGCCGGACGAGCTCGCAGTCCGCGCCGAGGACGAGGTGTGGGTGTGGGCGCCCGAGGACGACATGAACTCGGGGCGGTAGACGTTGCTGAGCATGCTGCCGCTCATTTTTCTGACGGTGGAGGACTTGGCAGTGTCCCCTGTTGGGTACGACGATGCATTTCTGTGGTCAAGGGAGAAGGGGCCTTCGCTCGGTCGGATGAAGGGCTGGCGTTGCGAGGGCCGAGCGGAAGCGGAGGGGGCCGACGAGGGCGAGGAGGGCGAGGAGGAAAGAGGAGGAGGAGGAGGAGGTAGTACTAAGCCCACGGGCGAGAAGGAGGCAGGACGAGGAGGACGAGGAGGACGAGGAGGAGGAGGAGCAGCAGCAGCAGCAGCGGCAGCCGCCTTGGCCGAGGAAGCGGCAGGTGTCGCAGTGGCAGGAGTCGCGACGGACGGCGAGAGAGAGAGGGAATCGTCGAGGTGAGAAAAACGGGAGAGGCTGTCGTTGTTGTATCTGGTCGAAGGCACGGCGGCGGCAGCAGGATGAGGAGGAGCAGGAGTAGCGGCGGCGGCGGGGCCGTCGTTGCAGCGCAGGAGGCGGGCAGAGGCTTGATCAAGATCCCGGCCTGCACAAGGACTATGCAAATGCAACCCGAGGTCTGCACAACAAGGGTGTGCACAATGGCGAGGGCCTGCACAATGGCAGGGGCCTGCATTACAGGTACCCACCGGTGCTGCTGAGGGGACGAGGCAGGGAGCTGCATGTGCACAACTAGTAGTCGAGGAAGCTGCATGTGCATGTGCATGTGCGTGCGCCTGTGCACGACAGGGACCGCCTGCACCGGAGCCTGCGCCGCGGGCAGGAGCTCCCGGTACGATCTCGAGCTGCTCCTGCTGTGCGAGCACCGGTACGATTCCCTGGGGGCAATGATGGCAGCAGCCTGAGTAGCACTTGCCTCGCCCAGGACACCCACGAGTCGATTTCGATTTCGATCTCAATCTCAATCTTGATGTCGATGTCGATGTCGATCGGGAATCAACAGGAGCTTCAATTCCCACTTCTTCGACCCGTGCCAGCGGAGGGCTTCTAGCGCTCTCCGCGGGCGTCTGCTGCGGTGAATGCGTCGCTGCTGCACGGGAGGCGGGCGCGGTCGTCGTACTCCCGGTAGGTTGAAGTCCGGTACCGCTACTACCTGCCTCGGCGACAGTGCCCCAGCTGCTACTCGTGCACTGGCCAGCGGTGCTGCAGGTATTCTTGCTGGTGCTGGTGCTGCTGGTGCTGCTGCTGTGGCTGTTCCAGGGTAGGAGCTGCGCGGCGGCGGAGCTTCGGCGGCGGCGGATCGAGACAATTGAGTCCAGGTGCAGCCCGTGATGGCGACTCGTGCCGCCGCTCTGCAGCCTCAGCGAGCTGATCGAGGGCGCCTTTGCCAGCGGTTTCTTGGCCCGCCTGTGATCGTCGTACCCTCCAGATTCTCTGCCCTGCCTCTCTGCCTTGTCCGGCTGAACCGCATACCTCTCGAGCGGGACTGGAACGGCAATGAAGCTCGAGCATTGGAAGATGTCGTCGAATCCGAGCACAGACGGCCCCCTTGCCGATGCTGCTGCTGCTGCTGCTGCTGCTGCTGCTGCTGGAGTCCGCTGCTGCATCATGATGGATGACGGCCTCGAGGTGTGTGCACAGAAGAAGCACGCTGCCGCAACGAGGATACAGCGCCTGCATACACACACCACATCAGCGCATGCGGCGGCTGCGGAGCAAAGGCCCGCCTGCGAGTTGAGGTGTTGCTTCTTCGCCCTGCCTGAGCCTCTTTGATGACTTTCTTTCGCGCAAATGAGCTGTTTCGCTTTCTCTCCTTTCTCGTTTTCGTGTCTTCTCTTCTTCTTTTTTTCTCCTCCCTGTTGCTCCTTTCCCCCCCCCCAATGTCGCCTCTGGATGATCGTCTTATCTCGGTGTTCGCCAGACGGGGACGGAGACCCGGAAAATCGCTGGCCCTGGCCCGCGATAGTGGCCCCCCTCCAACCCTGTCTGCTGCAGACACAGGGGATCAAGCTGCCCTTCTGCGACAAGCGTCCAGCGCCAATGCTGCCTTCAGGGGCACGACCGAGACTTCCAGAACCTCTTCCTGCGGGCCTTGAGCCGTGGAAAAAATCAATCGGATCAATTGATCAATCCAATGCCCAAGAGTGGGAGACAGATTCGCCGAAGGAATCGACGAGACGCACGAGGATGTCTCCAAGTGGGGGAGGGAAGACACGACGCTGCGGAGCCGGGAAGGTGCTCCGGCGCTCCTGCCTTCTCGTGCGACCAGCCGCGGAATTGCAAAGGGGAAGGTGCAAGCGGCATGGATCGATCGATCGATCCGATGGAAGGAGACGGAAGCGGAGATGGGAAGGAAAGATGGAGATGATGCCTGGTAGGGGAAGGAGGTATGGAGAGGAGGTATTGATCTCCTCACTTCAACTTCGACTTCTCGCCTTTTTCTCTTTTTTTCTGTTTCTTGCCCTCCCCCCCGCCCTTTGCTCTCCACACGCACAAACGCGCAAACGTCGGAGCAATATCAGCACTCGCACTTCCGGTATGAGCGCACGCCGTGGATTCTCTCTCTCTCGCGCGCGCATTCAGACACACACACGTGCCTGTGTCCTATGGGATCGGGGAGAGAACAGAGATTCGGGAGGGTTCGGATAGACCTCCAAAGCGGCCGTCGCTCCCAAGCAGCGGGCTCAGACGACTGCTTGCCGGACATTCAGCTCCTCGATCAAGGGGTGGCGATATGTGGCCGCAGCGCTCTCTTGTCTGATCGAGGCCGGGACGACAAGATGCCGGTCAGACCCAACTTGTCAAACGGGCTCCTCAAAATCTTCCCGGCAACCCAACGGGCCCCCTATGTCAAGATCTTGGTTCGCTCCGATCGACCGCCGTGTCACAAAGGAGGAGCCTTGCGCACAATGTGTGAAACCAGCGCTTTCTCGTACGGAGGTGCAGAGCGCCCGCGGCGATGTCGACTAGGAGGAGGAGGAAGAAGGGGTATCCCGACTTCTGAACCTAATGGCTTTGCGACTTGTCAGCTTGCTCCGCGGCAGTCGAAGCCCCGTCCTCCTCAGCCCTGCCACTCCCGACTGTCGATCGACCGCATCCTCCTCCATCCTGTTTCACAGTCTGACAAAGCGCAGGCAACTTTTGAGACTGAGAATCGACTGAGAATTGGGCGAAGCTGCCGTCCTAGTTTTCCAAGTCGAGCATGCGGCGCCAGCGCGTCTTGGCCTCAGCATCTGACCAGCGGCTTAGACGAGCTGCGAGGAGAGCGTGGCGAGAGCTCTCCAACAAGTCGCGTCCCACCACACGCAAGGGCAAGAGGCGTTCGGGATATCAAGAATCGCAAATGACTCGTCGAGGCGGCAGGTGGACTTACGTTATACGAGCATACCCATCCGCGGACGGCAAGTTGCTGTCGATCTCGAGCCTGACGATCAATCTCAAAGAAGTCGCTGAGACAGTATGTAGGGAGGCGCTTATCTTCCGTCTCTTGTCCACGAATCAGCTCTTCGTCGGTCCAAGTGCCTCAAGAAAGGTTGTCAAAAGGAACGATTGAGCCGGGCAAGCGAACAACGATACCCGAGGGTCGTGAGGATGGCGAGGGCCCGCCTTGATAAAAGGATGTGATGACAGGGCATGCAATTCCTCCTACCCTTGGGGCGGAGACCAAAACCTCCTCCCACCCGGCCGGCGACCATTTTCTTACCCGGGCAGTAGATGCAGCACATGCTTGGAGGAACAAAACAGCGCGGGCGGGCCTTTTGATCGAGACATCGCCGAGCCACGGCATATAACGGGTACGGGGCATCCAGTCTAGCTACTCGAAGAGAAACATTTGACGTACGGGTTGCGCCTTTTCGTGTGCCTCGTCAAACGTCGACCCATATACTCTGTACCGGGCGAGTCCGAGCAGCAGTTGGTCTGCAGCGATCAGCCACTGACTCGCCCGAAGCGGCCACCCGACGCCCTCCTCCGCCATCAACAGCGAAAAACGGCAAGTCCCAGGATCGCAGCCGTGCGTCGGTGGTGTTGGATGCATGTGGTTGAGCCGTCACCGGGCCGGGTTGGTGGCTCCGCCTCCCTCCCTCGTGCCCCTTCCAAGATGCAGGAGCTGCATGATAGAAGAAGAGTTGATTCTGGCTCTCCGTCATCACACAAATCATGGATGTGCGAGTTCTTGGACCGACCAGGACGGGGGGAGTTCCTCGGTTCTCTGCTGTGTCGGGCTTTTGCCGCGAAGTCAGCGCCGTCACTAGCAGCGTCCTGCGACGGCTTAATCCGCATCTGTTACCGAACTGAGTTCGTGCCCGTGGCCCTCCCCCCGCGCGAACAAGTCCGGGGTAAAGCTGGGACCGCCCATGTAGCTAGGGGCTCCGGTTTCAGTCGGACCCTAGCGTGTTGAAGCCTCCAGATGTCTGATGCAGGTTGGACGGGGAGAAGGCGGCGCATACGCGGCTTCAAGGCATCCTTGGTCACCTTACAGAAGACTGGAGGCGTTGGATGTCGCTTCGCCCGATGATTCAGATGCCTACTCACGTTTAGGTGCTTATAGAGTTCTCATAACAACATCGAAACGCCCGCAGCTCGAGCCAAGGTCGTTGCACCTGCTGGGTGTCGACCTCTCGTTGGACAGCAAGAAACGAAAGAAAAAGGCGCGAAGCTCTCTCTCTGGAATGCGGCCAACGACGCATCAAGGGCCGTACACCTGATGTGCCTCCGGCATGTGCAAGCAGGAAGATCAAAGATGCAAGGTAAGACAAAGTCTCGGACAAACTAACGACTTGAAACCGAATTGTTGCGAGATTGGAGTTAAGACAACTCTGTGGAGAAATCAGAACCCTGGCCAGCTCATCAACGACCGTGACACTTTCCTCTTCCTCCAGGAATCTCCCTCTCCACCTCTTTCGACTGCTTGCCCCATGGGATAGGAGGCCGGAACTCCTGGCCGTATCGGATCCCAAGAAGAGTTCCACAGTCGTAAGCCCTAGGAACCTCTTGTTGAGGTCTATGTCGTCAGCGATGTGCACGAGCTATGGAGTACACGCCTCGAATTCCTAAGAGCAAGCTTCTCATATGGAAGATCCCAACCGGGATGAGGAGCATCTCACGGAACTAAGTCAGACCTATACCAAGAGCACGCGTCATTTGCGTTGCGAGCTTGCCCGAAGCAGCGGGACGACAGGCAATATATGGCGCTCATGCCCGACTTGGTCTCCGACGTCTTCTCCGCAATTCATACATCCTACATACATACGAGTATGTGCAGGTATGCGCCTGAAAGTTGGCGACCGTCTTCTGCCGACCCTGACGTGCATGACCGTGCAAGCAGGGTCTTGGATGCAAGTGATGCCCGTTGCGGCGGCCGCAGAATCTCTTTTCTGGAATATGCAAGACCCCGCCCAGGAAGAAGAGTGCATATAGTGCTGTATGTAAGAAGGGTCAATATTCGATGCAGGAACTTTTCTAAGATCTGGAGAAGCTCTCCATTCTTACTGCTTCCGCTGCTGATGATGAGTAGAAAGAGTAGCACAACTTAGAGCGATCAATATTTTGATGTTGCACCCTCTCTGACTGTTACTTTTTCGATGCAGGCTCCAGCGACCGGTACCTCTTCATTCCTGTATATGAATTGAGTCCCCGTCTCGCAAACGCATCGTCCTCGTGATCGTCTTCTCGCTCGCCATCCTTGTTATCATATGTATGTCCGTTCACGACAACTTCAATCCTAAGGGGCGGGTGGCGTCCAGATCCGGTTAGCGGATGCAGGGGATCAACAAGGAGATGATGGGACGACGGCTCTCATTTGAAGAGTGGAAAATCCTTCGAATACCTGGCAGGGCCACGCGAGCAATACCCGAGGTTGGCTGGCCGTGGGCAGAGCCGTGGCCGCGCTGGTTGGGCACAATCTTCACCTCGTTTATTCGAAGGATTCTGCCGGCAAGCAAAAATGGTAAATTGACCCAACAAGAAGAGTCGTGAATGATGGAGACGGCCCCTGGGATCCCGGTCTGACGAGATGTGACAGCACGTCGTTTCGAAGCCACAGCTCTCGCTCGGCGAGAAAGTTCGCCTGGGGCTCAAGGTCCTGATCCTCGGTTCGTTCCCCAAGAGAGCCTTGTCTCTGGCCCTCAATGTGTTTCTCGGAGAAGGAGGAGGAGAAGAGAGAGAGAGAGAGAGAGAGAGAGAGAGAGAGAAAGATCAGGGGAGATTAGCTGACAGAAGCGACTCTCAAGGCCCCTATGAATTCATCGTCAACTCGGTTCAGCTGCTATCTTTTGCGGCTCTCCGGGGCCTCCCGCTCCGTCACTACTTCACCTGCGCCAAGATTAAATGCTTCTTCTCCTTCTCGGGCCGCCAGCTTCAATTCCTCCTGCCAAGCGGCTCGGAGGCCTACCAGCAATGGATCGAGAAGAAGAAGAAGGAGGCCAGCGGGAACCCGGCGGCACTGCTACGCATCAACAATGACATCCAGCGCGTGCCCGGGCGCCAGGCGAACCTGCTCTGGATAGGAAACCGGAGCGCCGCGAAGAAGGTCGTCTTCTACCTCCACGGAGGCGGGTACGTCATCCCCAACTTCGACGGCTACTTCCAGGCGTGCTGGAACTGCTACATCGAGCCGCTCCTGGAGGACGAGGACGGGAAGGCAGGGGCATCGAGGGATGAGGTCGCCGTCGCCATGCTGCAGTACGATCTCGCCGAGGCGGCCCGGTTCCCCAGCCAGCTGCTCGACGCCGCGGCCGCCCTGCCGGTCCTGTTCGAGGACGGCTTCCGGCCGCGGGACATCATCGTCGGCGGCGACTCGGCCGGCGGGAACCTGACGATACTGCTCCTGCACCACCTGCTCAGGCCGCACCCAGAGGTCCCGGCGCTGACGCTCGAGGAGCCCTTCGCGGGCGCCTTCCTGGTGTCTCCCTGGCTGAGCCTCGACTTTGCCTCGCCCTCGTTCCGGAGGAACGCGCGGAACGACATGATCTCGCTCGGGATCATGGAGTCGCTCGCAAAGGGCTGGATCCCCGAGCCGACGCGCAAGGCCATCGCGAGCAGCAGGGACGAGGGTTCCCAGGACGCGTGGGCCATCAACCCGATCGGCGTGGAGGAGTCGTGGCTCTGCGACCTCGCGGGCGTGACGCCCCGGCTGTACGTCCGGGCGGGCAAGGAGGAGATCCTGCTGGACAACTCGATCGAGCTTGTGGAGAAGCTGAAGAAGGTGGACTCGGCGGTCGACGTCAGGTTCGACGCTGAGGAGGGCGAGGCGCACGACTGGATCGCGGTGGAGGGCGTGTGCAACGAAGTCGGCAGGGCGACGAAGCGCTTAGGGAAGTGGGCCCGGGGTGCGTTCGAGGCTTGAAGCACAGCAGATTGGTCGAATCAATCAATCGATGCATATTGCAGGTCTCAAGATCAAAGAGTGATTGACGACGACGACACCTTTCGCAGACTCGTACTCGTAGATCCCGTCGTGGATTCGGTGCTCTGGTGTTGTGGCTGTGCGGAAATCTATCCATCCATATGTGGCTGGTGAGAAAGCACCGCCACGTCTGTCCCAGCTTCCCCAAAGAGAAGCTCGCAAGAGCAAGATTGGACACGATGCTGGATGGACGCTTTTCCCCAAAACACCACACATGGATCAATCAATGGATCCATTCCCCTCTTCGCATGCCTGGCGATCTAGAACCTCCGAAGCTCCATCTTGCTGCAGGCCATGGCCCTGAAGATTGCCGGGAAGACCAGACGGCGCTGCCACACCCGCCGCGGAAAGCGGCATGGCTGCTCCCCACGACACCCTCATTGGACGGCCCGCGACGCCACGCCGAGGGCCAGCCCGAACGCCAATCGCGATAGCTCACGGCGATGGATCTAAAATCACCATTCTTAATCCTGTGTTGGTGCCAGTTGTCACCGAGAAGCTGAGGATCATCGAGTCAAAGCTCTGCTTGTTTGGTCCTTTCT
>NIGB01000001.1:958256-971673 GCA_003055145.1 Escovopsis weberi | reverse complement strand
CCCCCCCCCCCCCCCCCCCCGCGTCTGCCGAGGAGATCGCCGGTCCGTTGTGCACACCCCGCAAACCGAGCTGTTGTCTGCCACTGCATTCGGATCAATCTCATCGCAAGTGTGTGCGGCTGAGACGGCTTGGCTGGCCTTGTGCTCTGCCCGGCCACGAGCCCATGCATGCGCTCATTTGGACTCGCCTGCAGTCACACAATAGGCTGTTGGGTCGTTCGGGCACTGGAGGCTGGCTTGGCGATGCCGTGCCTCGATAAATAGGGTGGACTGCGCAGCCTCGTTCCGCAATCTTGCTTACATCTCGTGTCCTTCGCCGCCGCGCTCTGGCTCTTGCACAGTACGAGTAGGCATTGCCCGTCATGAGGACAACAGCGAGCGCAGCGACGCTGATCTGCATCGTGGCCGGCCAGTGTGCCGCAGAGACGATCGCGAAGCCGGTCGACACGCCGTCGTTGTTCCCTCGAGCCGTCAGCGGAGATGGGTTCCTCTCGATTCCCGTGGATGGGGTGAAGCAGCCATATAGCCAGGTTTCGAGGCGACAGCGAGCAGAGAAGTCTGTCGACGTGACGCTGGAGAACCTTCGGACCTTCTACTCCATTGAAGGTGAGAGAACCACGAGCAACGAGCCCGTCGGCTTAGCACGGCAAGATGCGAGAAGAGAGGAAAGGAAGAAAGACTCACAGGTCGTGGAATCGGATTAGTTGGCCTGGGAACCCCGCCTCAGAGTGTGACCGTCCTGGTCGACACCGGATCTAGCGAGCTCTGGGTCAACCCAGACTGCGCCCATGCTCGATCTCCAGCATTGACCAAGCAGTGCCAGAGCTTTGGCCGCTACGACCCCTCGCGATCGAAGACGCCCCCGATCGGCCCCTTTGGCGGAGAATCGATCCACTACGGCGACGTGAGCGACCCCTCGACCGTGACCTCGGTCAACGTCCGCTACTTCCTCGACAACGTCTCCTTTGGCAGCGCGCAGATCAAGAACCAGACCTTTGGCGTGGTCGTCTCCAGCCAGGGCCAGGCGCAGGGCATCCTGGGCCTGGCGCCGGACGTCCATGGCGGCTTCAACGGCACGCTGCCGTACAGCCTGCTGCTCAACACCATGGCCGAGCAGGGCCTGATCAGCAGCCGGGCCTTCTCCCTGGACCTGCGCCATTCCGACTCCCAGACGGGCGCCATCATCTACGGAGGGCTGGACCGCAGCAAGTTCATCGGCTACCTGACGAGGCGGCCCCTCGTGACCGGCATCCAGGGCGAGACCCGCCTCGCCGTCAACGTGGACAGCGTCGGCCTCACGAACCAGGCGTCGACGGCGAGCTTCGCGCTCGCGCCTGAGGACGCCGGCTTCATGCTCGACTCCGGCACGACGCTGAGCCGCATGCACTCCGCCGTCGCGGCCCCGATCCTCGACGCGCTCGGGGCCCAGGACGGCGGCGACGGCATCTTCTTCGTGCCGTGCAGGATGCGCAACATCCAGGGTTCGGTGGACTTTGCGTTCGGAAACACGACGATCCGCGTGCCCCTGAGCGACTTCATCTTCGCCGACGACACCGCGCGCGACACGGACTACTGCCCCGTGGGGATGGTGATGACGACGGACCAGCAGATCCTGGGGGATACGGTGTTGAGGGCCGGGTATTTCGTGTTCGACTGGGACAACCGGGAGGTGCACCTTGCGCAGGCGGCGGACTGCGGCGACCAGGACGTCGTGGTCATCGGGAGCGGCGCGGGCGCAGTCCCGGCCGTACAGGGGAACTGCAATGCAGACGGCTCTCCGAGGGTCACCAAGACGCTATCTGCCACCCAAAAGCCCTCGGCGACAGGTAGTCCCGCGGTAAGCTCTTCCTTTCTCCCCCCCCCCCCCCCCTCTCTTCTTCCCATATGCTCAACGAGACTTGACCTTGGAACGAAGGCTGATAACATCCCTTAGGCGGGCAAGAATGCCGGTGCGAGACCCGAGGCGTCCTTGATGTGGGTTGGCGTCTCGACCATTGTGGCGAGCGCTATGGGCATCTGGCTTTCCCAGCTTGGGTGGTGATACTCGGGCTTCCCTGTGTCTATGATAGACTGGGCTCAAGTCTGGCCGGAGGCGTATATGGATATGGCCTGGGAAGGTTCTGTATATGAAGGGGAATGTATATATGATCTTGACGATTTGCTCTCAGGAAAACGATGACACGATGTGACGATTCAAAGAATCTTTGTGCGGATATGATACGCTTTCAGGGGCTATCTTTGTCTGCTCAAAATGTCACGTACCTTGGAATTGATATACCTTCTGTGATGGTCAGAGACTTCTCCAGCTTGCGGAGCCCCTCTTTTTGCCTAGGGGGGATGAACTCTTGAGATTGGCATTGTATCCCTTTCAGTCAAAGAAGCCACGAGGTGCTTCAAGAGCCCGTTCGCATACATATTCAATGTGGCATCCGAAATGTAGGGCAAGACTAGAGAAGACGCATCTCGAGGCCAATGATGAAGATCAACAGAGTAAAGGCTCAAGTGTCCCAAGCCCGTGGATGTCCTCAGTCGCTCCCAGTGGACGAGGTTGACATCCAGATCGATGGTTGGCTCTGCTCACCGTGCCTTTACCCAGGCCAGCGTCACGGGAGCGTCTGGAGGGATGACACTATTCGCAGTCTATGCCAGGATCCGCGAGCTGAAAGATCAGGGGAGCTCCTGAGGAAAACAATCTGCAAATGCTTTCGACTACTCGTACGGGTACTCATACACTCTACTTTCTACGGGTATTGCTTGATCGTGCTAACTCATACGGGTATTATCTCGCTGGGGTGTTGATCAACGAGCAGAGAGATCTCAGACAGGAGGCGGGCACGACGTCATCGAGGATCACGCCGTGAATCTCTTCATTTCGCAGAGGCCGATCACTGTCGGCGAAGAGGGCCGGCAGGGCCTGATGGAGACCTCCTACTGGTAGTCTTAGATTTCACAGAGAAGGGGAAGGGGGGGGGGAGTAGCAGATCAGGGGAGGCGCAAAAGGCCGCAACGATGCCGCAGGCGATGTACGAGTACTCACTGGCACAGATATCCTCTCCGGGTCCCTTTGCTTGTTGGGCGAATAGGCACGAGTGGGTGTGCGTGCGGGGGAAGGGTCCTTGTCCACGACGGCGGTCGGACTGATTTAAATCGCCGGTGGAAGACGTCTGGGAGTCTTTGGCCAGGGTCCGTAGCTTCGGATCCTGACGCTACTGGGAGCAGAGGTACGAGCATGAGTACTATAGTCGGGAGGAGGTTCAGCTCAGCTGCTTCTGCTAAGCCTCGTTGGGTAGCCCTCTTCTCTTTCCCCTTCCCCCTTCCCCTCGCACGATGGAGCGATCGGAAGGAATGGTTGAACCGATCTATCCATGCGCGTGCTGTACTCGTACCGGTACCCTTCAGGGTCTTTTTTGTGCTCCCCTTCCGGGGACGGCGTGCGCGCATGGCCGGAGCGTTGACCGCACAATGAACGGAAGAAGGGGGGGGGGGGGGGGGGGTTCTCCTGCTCGACGATGGCTGGCGTGGAAATTGGCCCAAGGGTCCTCGCGATATCTCGAATCTGATACGAGCAGCAACCCGTGCCGGCCACCGTGCGGCGCGTGCCTCGTCGATATTCCATATTCCGAATTCCTCGCGCCTTTCCGCTATGACGTGGGCCAGGACCAGAGAAAAATGAAGCGTCGAGGCGTGGGCGTGTTCAGGGCGCGGAAATGGCGCCGCGATGGGCGTCGTCGAGACCGACTGACACACCGAGAGATCCCCGAGGGAGTTGCCAGGATCGCATCTCATATCGTGGGAAAAGGAAGATTGCCTTGATCCTACCGGCACGTATGATTTGGTGCAGAGCGTGGTCCGCGCGGGAGCGCGAATCGCGGTGCTGAGCGTCGCCGAGCAGGTATTTGATTCCTTCGAGAGAACGAGGAAAAGGAAAAAGCGTGAGTAATAATGGGCGAGCGTGAAGAAGATTGTCTTGGAGAAGAAACATCAATGTGATCTTCAAAGACACAACACACACACACACACACACACAGACTCGCACATCAGGGGAAAAAAAAAGCAAGCTTCGTTCACAGGGCGGAAAGAAGGAAATCCAAAGCCGCGGCGAGTCAGGCGGCAGGGTGGCGAGTCTGCTCCATGAGCAAAAGTGGCACACGATGGATGGGTGGATGGATGGATGGGTGTGCTTTTGATGAGGGCATGGCAGTGTCTCGACATGCCAGCAGGCCAAGCCAGGCCAGGGCGTTTTCCGCAGGGGACGGGCGAAACCGAGTCGAAGCTGGCGTGGCCGGGGGATGGAGCTCTGGGGCGAGCTGAGAAGCCAGGGTGTTGTGCCTGAAGGGGCAGGAGATGGCTCTTTTCGGCGCGGCGTCTGTTTTGATTTGATAAGAATAGACGAAGAGGCTCGATGACGGGGGAGCACGCACCAGCCCGACTCTGCACCGTCTCTGACGATGGCGTCTGCTGCTGCTCAGTACGAGCACTGGTACGAGCACCGGTACGAGCACTACCTGTATATGGCACGAGGAGGTGCCCGCGTGTTCCCGTTGATGGTTCCATTGGGAGGGTGGAGAGGCGGAGTGGAGAGGCCGTGGATGGATGCCTTTTGGAAGGCGAGGCAGAAGAAAGGATGCATGCAGGGGCGCGTCTCAAGTAGACGATGCCCCGAACCTGCGCAGAATGGATGGATGGATGGATGGATGGATGGATGGATGGATGGGTCCAAGGATGCATCCGAGGATGGATGGAGATAGTCATCGATGGAGACATGATCGATTGATGGATGTTTTCTTCAACGAGGAGGCATCGTGGGTGGTTCGAGTTTCGAGATTCCGTGGAGGAGCTCGAGGCCACGGAACCGCGCATCGTGATTGGCCAGAAATGCGGCCTGGGTGGTGCGGCTCGGCGGCGAATCAGCGCTCGCGGAGGCCGAGGCTGCGATACGCTTGCGTGCGAAATTTGAGCCAATCAGAGGCACCGGAGAACCCCTGCCACGAGGCTTTCCTGTCACGGTTTCAGCGGGTGGAATTGAATTGATGGATCAATTGATGGATCAATCCATCCATCCATCCTTGATCCCTCATCCATGCGGCGCATCATCATCATCATCATCATCATCATCATCATCATCATCATCAAGTGTTTCTGCTTCTGGCCTCAGAGCCTTGCAGCCATGCGATGCGACCCTGAGTGATTGTGATCACGGGTATGTACAATTGTGCTCTACCACCTTCTTTCGTATCTTCAAGGACAGATTGCCGGATCAATTAATGGATTGATCAATGGATGCTCACACTCACGCAGGCGGACACATTCGAGGAGATGCCCCCTTGGACCCCGGAGACAGGATGGGCTCCCCCCCCCCCCCTTCCCGGTCGCTCGCGCCGTTAGATGAACGGTCGGCTACTAAGATCCATTCAATCAAGCCAACTGCCAACACGACCGCCGCGACCACCGCCCCGATGCCCTTCTGCGGGTGCGCTTCTCCCAGCGCTGGCCTGCATCGCCGCCTGCTCCCGTGATCACTGGAGAGTCGGACACATTCGGGAGAGGGGGGGGAGCCTCAATTCTGCGCCCTTGGCAGCACAGCGCCGCTATCCTCCCGCCATCATCACGTTGGTCGCGATCCTTGCTCCCTACTACGTACATACTCGTATGTACGGGGTATTGCCTCCTCCTCTCCCTTCTCCAAGCTAATGCGGCCACAGCGAGAGCAACAAACCGTGGATTACTGTATGTATGTACATACGATGCGGCAGTGCGGATGAGGCTAAGCAGGGGCCTCGGGGCAACCCTCCCTGTCCGATTCAGCCGCACACCATCGATGCAGGCTGGGCGCCCTCACGACAGCCAATCCGAGCTGCCCGGACTTCCCTCCTGCACATCGACTCGCTTCCCATCCTGATGCCCTTTGGTTCCGTTCGCTCCACGCCAGGGTCCGCATAGCGATATGCCTTCTCTTTCCATCGACTGCTGGAGGGATGCACAGGATGGAGCGTTTCTCCCCTGGGCCAACAGGGAGATGCCACTGCCTTCCCGCCGGATATTCGACGTGGTACAAGCTACCTGTACGCCATCTTGCGACAATCTGCAGCCCTTTCTGGTCATGATGTTGTTCGATTTTTTTTTCTTATTATTATTATTATTATTATTATTATTTTCTCCTCCATTTTCCTCCCTTTGTTCGTCACCACGCTCCTCATCGAATGGGCTGGTACGAGTACGACGGCGCCGCCGCGAACAGCCGAATCAAAGGATGCTCCCTGCGTGGCACCTCCTCTCGTGCGACCTGCTGTTGGTTCGCACCGGCTTCTCTGGAACAAGCCTCCAAACACCTCCAAACTGCCGGGCGAGACGGGGCTTGTTTCGATCGGGATCCCTTCTCTATCTGTGTGGCAACCACTGCCAGATGCATACAGGCTTGTCCCGGCATCTTTGAAGAGGAAAAAAAAAACGGTCCTTGTCGAGCCTCCTTCTCTCTCTCTCTCTCTCATTTTTTATTTTTTTAATTTTCTTCACTCTGACGAGCCCGGCCGGTTGGGGTACCTAGTCTGTTTGATGAGCCTCATCCTCGCCCGGCCGACGCCGACCACCCATGCCTTTCTTCATCCGCTGTTTTTTGATTTGATTTTTTTTCTTCTCTGGTTGAAAAATACATGTTCCGGTATATTTATCCATTTATCTGATTTTTTTTTCTCTTTCTTCCGCCGCGTTTCTAGTCCGGTTCTTTTTTATCCACCCATCCATCCATGCCTGCTCGCTCCATCCATGCTTCATCACCAGGCCTGGTCTCCAGGACCGTATGTGGTCCTCAGCCCAGCCCAACCTGGACTACTCGTACGAGTACATTCCTCTCGCATCCTTGCCTCGCACAAGGAGATTTTCTCCCTTTGGGGATACCAAAAGGACCCGCCGCCGGGGTAAAACAGACTGGGATCGTGATACCTTTAATTCCTGCCCTACGGTGTACAAGGGGCAAAAGGTACCATTGAGTATGCAGAGCTTCATCTTGCTTAAAAGCGAAATCCCCCAGGACCTGATTCACTAGCTTCGAACCCGTCAAGTCGGTAGGACATTGATGCGAGCATAGTGGAACAAAGGGGGGGGAATATCAACGTACACGACCACGACCACAACTACTACAACCACGCTCTTTTTCTTTCTCTCCCCCGGATTCTGGTTGATCACTGAGACGGGCTCACATCCTCAGCAGTCACTCTTTCGTTCTCTGACGAATCGCTCTTTTCTGGTCTCGAGTTGCTTCTTTGTCGTCGTTTCTTCTCTTTCCACATCTTGTTCTTTGAGATCTTTTCGCGCTGGTTGCTCGGCATACGAATCATATACCCCGGATATCTTCCTCTTGGCGTCTTTGAACTTTTGCCTTCCCTCCTCTTGATTTCCCTTTCTTGAGACTCTTCTTCTACTACTTCTTCTTCTCATCTTCAAAGCGGCATTGTTGAATAGAGAGAAAGAAACAAAGGAGAAAAGCGATCTCGGAGCTCCGAAAACATCCTTGATGATCATGGTCTAGATTGCGGCCTCAATATCCAACACCCTCGCTTCAAACCATGGATACAGGGGATCTGCCACTCGAGGGCCAGACCCTCAGGCCCCTCCCGTCAGGTCTCCAGCACGGCCTGCTCGCCGTTTTCGTCCTCTCGGCCATCTCTTTCATCTCCGCAGGATGCCTCTTCATCTACCTAAGCTACAAGCTCATGCTGTGGTACTTCACAGTCAAGCGGCCCCAGGACAGGGAAATCGAGAGACGGCATAGGAACCTGATGCAGCAGCGCGATGCCGCCCCCGCCAAGGACACTTCGAAGCTCCAGCCGAACCCGGGGCTCGACGACCTGAACCTCTCGCCGCAGCACAAGCGGGACTTCGCCCTCGGCATCGAGGGCCTCTTCGGCAAGGAGGCGTCCCCGTTCGCCGACTCCGCCTGCCCGGACGACGGGGCCGTCACCGACGACGGCACGACCAAGCGGACGACGTGCCCCGTCGCGGCGCCGAGACCGCCGACCCCGCTCAAGCCGGCGAGGACCGCGCCGAACCAGTTCCTCATCCTCATCTACAACCTCCTGCTCGCAGACCTCCACCAGTCGCTCGCCTTCCTGTTCAACGGCCAGTGGCTGCACAGCAACGGCGTCATCGTCGGCACCCCGATCTGCTTCACGCAGGGCCTCTTCGTCTCCCTCGGCGACCTGTCGTCCAGCATGTTCATCCTGCTCATCGCCGTCCACACCTACCTCTCCGTCGTCAGGGGCATCCAGGCGCCCCAGCGGGTGCTCTACTACGCCATCGTCTCGGTCTGGTTCTTCGTCTACTTCATCTCCTTCCTGCCCCTGGCCATCACCAAGAACGGCGCCTCGTCCGGGGGCTTCTTCGTCCGAGCCGTCGCCTGGGTAAGCGTCTCTTCTCTCTTCCGATGTATTCAACCGAATGTTCACTGACAAGCCTCCGCTTCCGCAGTGCTGGATCAGCAAGTCCTACGAGCCCATCCGTCTCCTCACCCACTACCTCTGGATCTTCATCGCCCTCGTCTCCACGTCGGCCCTGTACATCGCCATTTGGCTGCACCTCCGCGGCCAGGCCCGCCGCAACCCGGGCCAGAAGGGCTACAACCCGGCCTTCCTCATCTACCCGCTCATCTACATCATGTGCACGCTCCCGCTCGCGCTCGGCCGTCTGCTCACCATGGTCGGGGTCGAACTGCCCGTGGGCTACTTCTGCTTCGCCGGCGCCATGATCTCCTTCAACGGCTTCTTCGACTGCGTGCTCTTCGGCACCACGCGCCACATCATCATCTTCGGCTCCAAGTTCCACCTCGACGACCAGGACACGGGCGTCAAGACCATCGCCTTCCTGCAGACCCCGCAGAGCAGGGTCTACGGCAACATGGTCTGGGTCCAGGGCGGCAGCATCAACCCGAGCCAGGAGCCCCCCTCCATGGGCGGCTGGTGGTCCTGGAAGCGCATCAAGAGCGGCAAGAAGAAGATCTTTGACGAGGAGCAGGGCGCCGCGAGGAGGGCCGCGGGCGGCGCAAAGAGGCACAAGGCCGGCACCAGCCAGGAGTCCCTCCGGGGCATCCAGATGGACATGGTCACCTCGGTCGTCGTGGAGGTCGACGACGGCAAGGGGTCTCAGGCCCACCCTCACCATCAGCATAACTCCTACGGTGCGAGCAGGGCGACGAGCGTGAGGAGCCCGAATCTGAGCCTGGAGTACGCCGACGCGAGACCCCAGACCTGAGGGACCATGGCGGGCTGTGGCCCCGTCGCGGAGACTTTGACGAGGATGTAATTGCTACGAGCTGTATATATATTGATAATCCCCGAGCTGTACATACGAATAGGCGCCGTCCTGCACATACATACATGAATCTGTACATATAGAAACACACGATGAGAGACACGAGTCCAACATGATTGTTTACTGATTGATCTCCGTGCCAATGCATTGTGGACGTTTGCAAGATAAAAAAGAAATGAAAGATCAAGACGCGTCATCGAATTCACCGCAGTGAGTGGCTGCCTCTGCTCCAATGTCACTCGGAGTTCTCCGATCCATCTCTGAGACTCCTTCTTTCTTTCGTGACATTCAGGCATGTCGATCAGTCCGCCTCAGCTGCTTCAACCATTGAATAAGACTCAGGGCATGTTGATTTCCTTTTCCTTGTCCTTGCCCTCAGACAATGTATCATCTTGCGTCTGTCTGAAGCTTATGTGGATTGAACTTGAAATTTTCAAAAGCATAGGAAACAGGAGGGGCTACAAGAAGTGGAAATCAGAGTGAAGAAGACTGATGAGGGGAGAATGAGTCTTTAGAGTATTAGAGATATCCCAGCTGAATAGATGGCAGGAGAGATGCCCAAGGACAGGGCGTTTGAAGGCAGCTCACGATGTATGGAGGAAAGGAGAATCAAACAAGAGAGCTTGGGGCCTCACATGAAGGAGTCCTGGGATCTCGAAGAGTCCGAATGGGTTGCACCTTTGACTGAAGCTTCTAAAGCAGACCCTGCCGCTCGGAGTGGTCACTCCAAGTGACGCAAGTTGATCAGTACCTGTACAATCCCAAAACAGGGACCCATAGTGTCAAGACTCGAGGAATTGTGTATTACATTTTACAGGAAGCGCGGTTCACTCTTTGTTGCTTGTCTGGTATTCTCCCTAGGAAACTGAGCTCGTAATGGTAGGCTGACTTTATTGCCGTAGAAGCTAGTTCAAGTCTTGACGGCATCACCAAAATGAAGGACTCATCTCCATAAAGTGAAGATTGATTTTACATCGTCATTATATCCGCCCTTTCTTTGACCAGACTGTTCGCTCTAGGCATTGATCGGGATTCGATGCAACTGCCGGGCGCTCTCTTGCACTCTCGCGTCATGGATGCTGAGTGATACTATGATGAGGTCCCGTGACGTCCTCAAAACACGCTAACATGGCTCAAGAGATCGGTCATAGCTCACTCGAGGAATGACATGATGCGATGACTTCAACTTGAAGACGATGGAAAAGGGGCCTCTGGCAGCCCCGGCCCTGTCAATGTTTCGGATATAGCGATATTGCGAGATGTCGTCATTCAGTCTAAATCAATATGCTTGTATCGGGGAGGGATGACGGAGCTCATGGAAGGTGCAAATGTGACTCTAGGGTAGGTGACGGTTTGGCTCGGATCAATCATTGACATACATAAGAACTCAAACATATTGATAACTTCAATCCAGCTTGAGTCAATCCATCCATCTTCACCTTCCGCTGGTGACCTCGATCGAAGCTCGATCGAAGCTCGATCCAACCTCTATCCAACCTCGACGATTACAAGTCCGCGACCGAGAGATCCTTCGATCGCGACTTCATAATATCCTCAACGTCGAGGCGCGACGACACTCGGCGCGACGACACTCGGCACGACGACACTCGGCGCGCATGGCCATGGCGTCCAAGGCGGCCGAAGAGCTGTTGCGACGGCCTCTATATGGCACGTCTACGATCTCTCCGCATCACCGGGCATATATCACATCGTACGCGCATGATCACGACTGACCACCGGCTCCTACAGTCTACGACCTTCCCCCCGAAGTCCTCTCGAGCTTGGTTCTGAAGCAAGATCTCGATGCCGATGCGAGAGACAGCGCCGCCGCCGATGACGACTCAGACGCCACGACAAGCCCCAGCCAGAGAAGCCCGAACAGTTCATCGGACAACATCGTCGGCGCGCAAGCATGTTCTCTCTGCGGCTTGACATTCGCCACCCTCCTCGATCAGCGCGGCCACCTCAAGTCCGATCTTCACAACTACAACCTGAAGCAAAAACTGCGCGGCAGGACCCCCGTGTCGGAAGCAGACTTCGAAAAGCTGATAGAGCACCTCGACGAGTCGCTCTCGGGATCCGACTCGGAAGAAAGCGAGGACGACCAAGGACGGCAGGACTCCACGCTATCGGCGCTCCTGAAGAAGCAGGCAAAGATCTCCAGCAAGCGGATCGAGGCAGAGGGCGGACACCCGAGCGACGAAGAGACGGGCGGGAGGCCGGGGCGGAGCAAGCCGCCATTGCTGTGGTTCAGCTCCCCAGTGCTTCCCGAGAATTCCTACTTCGGCATCTACCGGGCCTTGTTCACCGGCGAAGAGCAGCAGCGAGCCGACACCGTGGGTCTCGTCCGACAGAAGCAGCTCGAGCCAATGTCCAACGCCCTGTTGAAGCCGGGAAAGGATGGATCGCTCCCCCCGGCCGTCTACAAGGTGCCCCATTTCTTTCTCTGCATGATCGGCGGCGGGCACTTCGCGGCCATGGTGGTGTCCCTGGCCCCGCGGGCCACGAGATCGAGCGTCACCATGAACCGAGAAGCCACGGTGCTCGCCCACAAGACGTTCCACAGATACACCACGCGTCGCAAGCAGGGAGGCTCGCAATCCGCAAACGACAACGCCAAGGGCAAGGCGCACTCGGCCGGATCAACGCTGCGTCGGTACAACGAGCAGGCTCTCGTCGACGACATCCGCGCCGTTCTCCAGGAATGGAAGAGCCTCCTCGATTCATCGGAGCTCTTGTTCATCCGCGCAACCGGCACGACAAACCGGAGAACGTTGTTCGGCCCGTATGACGGGCAGGTCCTGCGACAAAACGACCCCCGGATCAGAGGCTTTCCTTTCAGCACCCGAAGGGCGACTCAGAACGAGCTCATGAGGTCGTTCATCGAACTCACCAGACTCAAGATCAGAGAGATCAGTGTCCAGACGGAGGCACAGGCAAAGGACAAGGACAAGGCGACAGCGACAGCCGCAAAGGCATCGACCCCGAAACCGGCCAAGCCGAAGCTGACGGACGAGGAAGAGACTGCGTCGTTGCACACCTCCCAACTCCAAGCCTTCATCCGCCGATCCAAGCTCCCCGCCCTCCTGTCGTATCTCGAAAAGAACAAGATCGCGGCAGATTTCGAGTTCTTCCCCCCCGAGCAGAACCGCCACGCCCCTCGCCCCCTCCACCTTGCCGCCGCACAGAACTCTGCGCCCCTCGTCCTGGGGATACTGGTAAAAGCACGCGCCGACCCGACGATGACGAACCCCGACGGGAAGACGGCCTTCGAGCTAACCGGTGACAGGGGCGTGCGAGATGCCTTCCGAGTCGCGCGCTCCGAACTGGGAGAGAAGGCGTGGGATTGGGACGCGGCCAAGGTGCCCTCGGCGATGACCAAGGACGAGGCGGATCGCCGCGAGCAGCGGGACAAGGCAGAGTCGGACAAGAAGGAGGCGGACAGGCGGAAGGCCGAGGAGGAGAGGCTCGCGGCAGAAGGACCGCAGGTGAAGGAGCAGAAGAGCAGAAACCAGAGCGCGCTCGGACTAGCGTTTCGCGGCCCGTCGCAAGCGCGGAGAGAAGAGGACATGCGTGGTCTCACCCCCGAGATGAAGATGAGGCTCGAGCGCGAGAAGAGAGCACGTGCAGCGGAGGAGAGGATACGGAAGATGCAAGCTGGTACCGGTAGATGACGGCCGAGGCAGCCGAGCAATGCATCTATTTCTCCGCCATGCGTGCTTCTACCGGTACAAAGGATTGCCTGTACGGACAGATTGCATCACGATGAGCCTTTCAGGCCTCGAGGACGCCAGAAGCAGAAACGTCGCCTCGTTGCACAAGACGTCAACACGCCGAAGACGACGCGCGGATGACACTGCAAACGCAAACGCGAGCACAGGTTTTCCGGTACCACCCCCACGAGTGAAGTCCAATGGTCTGTTGAGAAATGAGCAACCGTCCCACAAAGAAGAAGTGCATGGTGTGATCGAATAAGAAAGTTTCCGAATATTGAAGCAATTCGAAGCCGTGGATGAACTCTGGAGCCTGTGAATTACAGGTATCGTGGAGAGATCGATTCAGGGCAGGACGTGAGATCTTACCGATACAGGATACCTGGAATGTAACGACCCCC
>NIGB01000001.1:878203-942168 GCA_003055145.1 Escovopsis weberi | reverse complement strand
GGGGGGGAGCGAAAACGCACCGGATGGCAGCGTGCTCGCAAGGCTGCCTTGGCAGAGGGCGAGGGAAGCTGCTAGAGCTGGGACGGCTGCCTGGCGCTTCATGGCCGTCGAGTCTGTGCCGCGTTTCGAGAGGGAGAATGGGAGCGAGAGCGTTGCGTCCTCGAATGCGTGCGTGCGTCAGGACGTTCGTGGAACACTGAGACCGGATGGACGAGGTAGGTCTAGTCGCAGTTAACGATAGTCACCAAAATTTGGGAAGAATGGGTATGGATAGCAAATCCAAAAAAAGGAGTGTGATGTGTTCCAAGAAAATGTAGGCTTGAGATGTGCGTTGATGTGGAATCAGGGTCTAACGAGAGAAGACTGGAGAACAAGAGGAGAGGAGGAGGGATAGGAGGAGGAGAAAGAGAAGCAATATAGGAACGTGAAGTCCGTCGATGAGGAGAATATCAAGAGGTCTGGCGAATCCATCTCCATGGCGACGCAACTACTAGTAGGGTGGAACTTCCTTCCCGGAGAGCATGAAGCAGCCGCAAGGCGGCATAATGGAAAGGCGTCGAGCCTCTCGATTGCCTTAAGGGAAAAAGGTAAGATCGGAGAGTGCTATAGTATGAAGAAGAAGATGATGATGAAGCAAGCAGGAGGCGGATCTCGTGAAGCTGGATGTTGCCACGTAGATCGTGAAATAAAGAATGGAAGCCACGCGCGAGCTCCCTCTCAGGCTCCTTCCTTCCTCGAAATCCGCGATCATCCATCTTTGGCAAGTCGTATCGACCATGAAATTTGGAGAAAAAATAGGGAAAGTGCCAGGAGTTGCTGAACATGGCAGGAATCATGAGGTATTCTATTATCTTCAAGGAAAGAGCGAGCTCCTCTTCATTTTAGTATTTGATCAATATCTTCTCGCCACCGGAGATCAAAATGCACACGCAACATGCTCTCGCGAATCGCTGCGTCCAAGAATCAACCAGGGACCGCGTCGAATCAGCAGCAGCTGCTGCTAGTAGAAGAGCAGCGCAAGCGGCTTCTTCTCGTCCGCATATCGGTCCTTGAACTCCTTCCTCGTCAGGAACCGCGCGAGCGGCATCATCGTATCCTTCATGTCCATGACACCGCGCTTCTTCTGGTCGATGTGCGAGGCATCCACCACCAGTCTCGACAGCTTGTCCAACGACAGCGCGCCTGCATACCCAAGTCAGTTCGTGTCAAGAGGAAAGCAGCAGGTGCGGGCGCAGCATCAGTATCGTCCCCAGAGCACTTACCGCTGTCGATGAGCTCGGCCAGACGCGCGGGCGTCCCGACACCGATGCCCGTCTTCTTGTTCTTGAGCAGCGCGACTTGCTCCTCGACCTTCATGTGCTTTGCAAACTGTGATTGTATGAGCACCAATATCCTGGATCTCAAGGCACATATTGCTCAACCCCATTGACGGGCTGATGACTCGACCTACCAGCTTCGCCACCACATTGTCCTTGCTCCCAAACTTTCGTACGGCCCTAATCAACGACATCAGTTTTGAACTAAGTGAAAGACAGGCATAGCATCTCCTCAAGGTTGGAAATCATGGACAGTCATTACCTCGTGATGTCTGCTGCTCTCAGACCCGCACCAGTCACAATGATGGTATGGGGAGCCCCCGTCTTCTTGGGTACCCTCGTCAACTCTTCAGGGTGCTCCGAGAATTTCTCGATAAAACCAGGGAGCTTCTCCAGGCTCCTTGTCTCCTCCCACGAAGTTGTATCTCTTATGCAACTCGCTGTAAAAAAATTGTCAGCATTAGATCACGACATGAATATTCCTGTCCTCGCTTCGAGACACTAGGCAGAATACATGTGAAGATATTCCTGGCTTTTTTTTTTTAAGAAGAGAAGAGAATTGGCTTGATCATACCTGACAGCGCCATGTCCGAGAGCTCGACAGTACTCAAATCGCCCCCAAACTTGGCCAGCTTCTGCGCAATATGGTCCGCCAACAGCGGGCCGTCCATCTTGGCGAAGAGCATGTTGAGGCCGAGCTCGGCGTTGAGGTCGTCATGGTCGTCGGGGTGCTTCGCCTTTCTCTTCTTGGCCTTCTTCGCTACCGGGGCCGCATCCTCGGCGGCGCGCTTCTTTGGATTTGACATTCGACGGTTGTGGATCGCACTGAAAAGTATGACGAGCTCAGGATCGATCTCTTGCTTAGGAGATGCACAACTTTTTTTTTCCTGTTCAGTGAAGATTGTCTGAGTGAATCAAGATATCGAGATGGGATGAGTGACAAGGAGGCCTGGCCGTTGATGGAGAATTTTTGTCAGAGGCGCACGGTGCACAAAGATGACCGCACTGTATTTCTCCGGGTTAGGGTTGCATTCGATGACGCGACTCGGACATGGCACATTGGAGGCGCATTCTCTACAAGATGGCGAACATCACTATGTCCTTGACAGTGTTTTGAGAATCACAAATCAATTTAGAGCTCTCGAGGGGCTTCAGATTCCACCAATCCTCGTAGGCAACGTATGTAGACTAATCAATATAAACTCAGGGCGCAGCTCCTCCCAACGCCAATCCCTAGAACGCCTTGTGACACGCAAAAGACAAAAGCAATACGAACGCCTCCCAAGCGTCGGAAAACAGGCACTGGCGTAATACCAACGTGAATGCACGACGAATGGGTCCCCCCGGCTAGAAGATGCTGTTGACGAGGTTGCTACCGATCGTCGCTCCCGCGCCGAACACGGCCGCGTTGCCCAGCTTCTTGCCAAACTTCTTTCCGTACTCGCCCATCTTGCCGTGGCCCTGGCCCCCAGCCTCAGGAGCCCCCTGCGCCTGTCCGCCCTCCGCCACCGCCATCGGCGGCACGCTCGAGTTGTACGGGTTCTGCTGCTGCTGCTGCTGCTGCTGCTGGGCCGGGTAGCCGTACGCGGGCTGCTGCTGCTGCTGGGGCGCGTACCCCCCGGCAGCCGCCTTGCTCGCCGAGTCGACGAGCACGTAGTTCTGCGGGAAGATGCCCTCGCGGCCTGTGCGCGCGTTGCGGCCCAACCACCAGTCCGCGTTCATGTGCTCGAAGACGTGGATCTCGTCGTCCTTCTCGAAGCTGAGGTCGCGCGGGTCCATGCCCTGGTAGCGGTACAGCGCGCGCGCGTGCGAGAGGATGGGCTTGCCCGCGGCGCGGGTGGGCAGGCTGGGCGCGGGCGTGTCCTCGTAGGAGGGGGGAGCGGCGGCGGCGGCGGCGGCGGGCTGGCTGGTGTGGGGGAAGCCCTGGGGCTGCGCGCGCGGGGGAGGAGGCGTGCTCGCGGCGGACGACTGCGAGGGCGTCGCGGGGTTGGATCGCGCGGCGGTGGCTCCGCGGAGGGGCGTCTCGGCCGGGAGCGCGGCGTGGATGGCGTCGTAGGCGGCGTCGGTGATGACGCCCTTCTCGAGGAGGTTCTCCAGCTCCTGGCGAGGGGGAGGAAGGGGGTTAGCAACGCATACTGCGATTGTCACGAGAAGGGTGCTGCTTGGTGCAAGCCTACCGTCTTAATGGAGCGGAGCGACCGGTTCGTCTCCATGATGGTCTGGCGATCCATGGCTTCGACTTTTGCTGCGGACGAGCGCGTGAAATTATGTAGCTGTTTCGGTGTATGAATTGCAATCGGGGTTCTTCTGTCGCGCCTGAGTCTTAAACTTTTTGGAATAAAGACAAGCGCTTGAGACGCCGTGCGTGGATGTGGTCTCTAAAAATGATATTGAGATGATGTTGGGAGGAAGAAGTCTGGGGGAAAGAATGTCGTCGTTGCAAGAGGCGACTTTCAAGCTGAAATTGCGACGGCTACCTCACTTCACCAAGAGGCCACGGTCACCGAGGCTCCGCCCAAATTGCGCTAGAGAGCCCGGGAAATGGGATTTGATGGAATGGACGGGGCCTACTCGTATGGGGGCTATGAATCGGAACGCTTCTCCGTTACGGGATGGTCGATAGAGCACTGGATCTAAGCCACAGGCGGTTACGACGGGTCGCCCAGACACTGGACATTGCACGCCATCCAGTCTGGAGTCAAGGTGGAGAATTCCACTGGAGCTCGGGTTCTTGGGGGGCTCCGGCGACGGATCCTTGCAACGGATGGATGGATCAATGGATGAAATGGATGAAACGCTACCTGTACGAGTATGTATGTACGGGCTGCTGGGCAAGGCAGGGGGGCGAATGCGGCTGTTGATTCGATCAATGTCATGGATGGATTCCGGAACGTTGGCCGCTAGAAGTCCAACAGCGGCTTTGAGAAGGTGGTATCTGGTTTGATCCAGATGTTGGTGTTTCGATGCAGCTCGTGTCACTTGCCGATGCGTTGAGAGGACCACAAGCACCGCCAGCATCAAAGCACGGCTTGAGGCAGATCATCGTTTGGGGGCCTGAACACAGAGGGACATTTTACGAGGTCACCGACTTTTAGGCTTGATGAATTCTCTTGATGGAATAGAAGATAGTACTATATGACGCAACTGCCTTGATCCGGGCACCCGCTACTCAAGTTTTTTCTTCTTCTTTGTTCCGCTTACAAGAACTCGCTCTTCTCCACGACGTACTTGTCGACGTACTCGTCCACAGTCATCGCCTCGAGCTTCTTGCTGTCGAGACCGAGCTCGATGAGCTCGCTGACCGTGGCCGCGGGCAGGTGGGGAGCGAGGTGGCGCTTGTACTTGGCGAGGATGACGGGCTTGGCCTCCTCGCGGCGCAGGCGGTGGCCCAGAGGAGCCTCGACGGCGACCTCGGGCAGCACGGTGCCGTCGTTGAGCTCGACGGTCAGGGCGTTGGAGATGGTGCGCAGGGCCGGGTTGTGGTAGTCCTTGGTGTACTGCGGGTCCTCGACGCACTTGATCTTCTTGCGCAGGGACTCGACAAGCTCCGAGGTCGCGGCCTCGCCGCCGTCGACGTAGTCGGTGGCCTCGAGGCGGCCGAAGGTAAGCATGACGGAGCACATGTACTGGATGCAGTGGTCGCGGTCGGCGAAGTTGTCCATGGGCTTGAACTGCTTGTCGATGATGCGCACGCAGGCCTCGTGGGTCCGGCAGGTGATGGCCTTGATGTCCGCGGCCGACTTGCCCATGGCCTTGAGCTGGTGGAAGATCTTCTCCGACGCCTCGACGGCAGTCTGGGAGTGGAACTCGGCTGGAGGAGCATAAAAGTAAGCCTCTCATCAGGGAATTGAGGAAAAAAAGAAAAGGGGGGGGGAAAAGATCCAAGAAAAATGCTCAGATCATATCAAATCAAATCATTTCAAATCATATCAAATCAGCAGCAGCACGTACCAGGATAAGAGACCTTGAAGAGGACGTTCTCCATGACGTAGCTGCCGTAGGGGCGCTGGAACTCAAACTTCTTGCCCTTGAACAGGACGTCGTAGAAGCCCCAGACGGGGGCGGACAGGACAGTGGGGATGCCCGTCTCGCCCTTCATGACCTTGAGGGCCAGGTTGACGGCCCGCTGGCAGGCATCTCCTGCGGCCCACGACTTTCGCGACATGGTGTTGGGAGTGTGGCGGTAGGTCCGCAGGCTCTGCCCGTCGACCCAGGCCTGGGTGACGGCGTCGGCGATCTGCTTCTCGCCGAGGCCGAGCATCTTGGAGACGACGGCAGTGCTGGCGACCTTGACGAGGACAACGTGGTCGAGGCCGACCTTGTTGTAGGAGTTGAGGAGGGCGAGGCATCCCTGGATCTCGTGGGCCTTGATCATGGCCTCGAGGACGTCGCGGATGGTGAAGATCTTGCCGCCGGCCAGGTTGCCGCCGGCCTTGTTGGTGCGGTTGATCCAGTCGGCGACGGCGAGGATCGCGCCCAGGTTGTCAGACGGGTGACCCCACTCGGCGGCCAGCCAGCAGTCGTTGAAGTCGAGCCAGCGGATCATGGCGCCGATGTTGAAGGCGCCGTTGACGGGGTCCAGGACGAAGGGCGTGCCGGGGACCTTGGTGCCGTTGGGGACGACGGTGCCGGGGACGACGGGGCCGAGCAGCTTGGCGCACTCCTTGAATCGGAGGCCCTCAAGGCCGCAGCCCAGGGTGTCGAGGAGGATCCATCGAGCAGTGTCGAACTAGAAGGAAAGAGACAAAGTCCGTCAGAAGGATTGTCTTCCAACTTGATGGTATCTTTCATATATCCGATGGTCTCGGGTCCGTCCCGATTTTTTTTTCTTTTTTTTTTCTCCCACTCCCCCGCCCTCGTCTTTGTTTCTCTTCCTCAACCTCCTCTTCTTATTCTTCCTCTTCTTTCTCAACTTACAGCTAGCTCCGAATCAATCGTCTTGTTGGCGACATAGTCGGCAATGTCCTTGATCTCAGGATCGTACTCTCTCGACGACGAAGCCATGACCGGCGCACCCGAGAGTCTCGCGCTGGAAGTCGAAAACTTGCTGCTCGCAGCTCGCAGGGTCGTAGCGGCCGTGATGGGGGCGCCAATGGAGGCCGAGGAGCGACCAAGAGCCGGGAACGCAGAGGCGGCAACGCGTGATTGGAGACGAAGCTTGGATGCCACTCTCAGGCTGCGGGAGACGGCGGACATGGTTGAATTGATGACGATCAACTGGGAGCTCGCTCTCTGGCTTTTCCGCAGACTCCAAAGGGAGGGAGGGAAGAAGAGGGGACTAACAAGATGGCCTTGTCGACCTTTTGAAGGTGGGGGCAGAAAAGAGCTCGTACTCGTAATTGACCGAGGCGCGGGGCGGGATGGACGGCTGGAGGAAGAGCTGGCAGAGAGAAGGAGCTTCAATGCCGAGAGAGACGCATGAATCGAGCAGGTCTGGTTCCTAAATTGGGGCTTCAGTCTAGATGCAGGACATGATAAGCCGGCGCATGCCGCTTGCGTCTCCACCAACGGCCGCCAGGCCACGAGAAGTCAAGTCGGATTAGAAGGGCGTCGTCCTCATCACAATACCAGGAGTAACTGTCAGAGAAGACGGCATTGTTGATGGCATTGATATGTTAAGCCTGGAATGCGGCAACGATGAAATGGATTGTTTGATCAATTGATGCTTCCAGCTTTTTTGGGACTTCCATGGTGATGCCCTTGGCACACGAGTTGGAGGACGTCATGGATCAAATTAATTCGTGAGCATCAAAATTCCGAGCTACTCGTACCTGTTGGATCCCCCAATTGCTGCTGAGAATTTCCCGATTGGTTCCACGACAACTCTTGAATCTACTGGTACTCCCTCGAATCCGTGCAATCGTCATCGTCTGTGTCACAGAAGCATCAACTCGCATCGCTGAGCATGGCTTGCTGCCTGCAGCGCCCACTGGTCGAATGAAGCACGGATTCTCGACGAGAAGAGAACGAGGAAAGGACAAGTCACGAGGGGCGTTCCAATGCATTGCCCCTTGGCCGTCAAGAGTTTCTGTCTTCAGGCATCGCTGCATTGTCGACAAGTCTGGCGAGGGCATGAGGATCGACCGCGGTGAGCCACCCACACGCCCTAGGCGACTCTGAGACTTCCAGACAATATGTGCGTAGCGAAACAAAACGACATGGCTTCGATTCGCGTGGTTCGTGATCTTCAGGGGTGCTGGTCTGCCCCGATTCCCCAGTCGCCGACGCAGCGTACTCGTATATGTACATGATTCTTTATGTATGAGCATCGGTCGCGAGAGGACGAAGAAGCGTTCGACACGCCGTACATAGCAGACAAGCGTCGATGGAAGGCTATCTGTGGAAAGGTCAGCCATGCATGGCCCAGAACGAACATCATCCCCTCGCCAGGGCCACGGCTCGATTCCTGCTGAGTATGGGCAATCTGTCACCGCGGTCATGCGACCTGGACGCGCATCTATGCTTTCTTAGTGCAGACATTCTTTGCACTCTCGGGGGTTAAGAATGCCAAAATGCCCTGTGTGACCCTCGGTCTGAGAAGCAGGACGACGCCGGGAGGCAGCTTGGCAAGCAGCGAGGTGCATCCTTCACCCGTGGAGACAAGGGTCCCCAATATCGTCGGACTGCAGCAGCCAGAGCTGCCGCAGAGTTGCTGCCACATTGCGGCTGTTACTCTCCCCCTTGCCGACGCGGCCGGCAGACGGCGTTCGCTCACCTTGTGGCACCCACTATCAGTGGCGATCAGGGGGGCGGGCGGGCAATGACAGGCCGAAACGCACGAGCCAAAAGCATCAAAGCGTTGGGACGATGCGGGCAACGAGACCTGCGTCGCACTGAAGACGTCCAGTGACAATGACGGTGGTGGTGGTGGTGGTGACGATAACGATGCCGAATCCGAGCCCGATGCCGTTCGATCTTGACCCGAGGTAGGAGAGCATGATTCTCCGTCGATGTTGGAGACTTCAAGATATCAATGGATCTCGCTCGACTTCCGACATTCAGAGAATGGCTCGAGTCTTCATCAGGGCATCGTGACCCCTCGTGGGCGAACACGTGCTCTAAGCCCTACATGAGCTCGGAGGGAAGCAGCGACCCTGAGCATTGATCAATCTGTCTCTCAAAGTCGGGGAAGGAGCTCGAGACCCTCGCCACGCTGCATCGCTACTGCCTCGTGAGACCGGCTGTTGTCCGGGTCTCTAGAATGACTCACAGTCATCAACTCAACGGGGATCATGGATGGCTCACTCAATCAATCAATCCATCAATCAACGTTGATCAAGATCTCGCACCTCCTCCCGGCTGGCCCTGGTCTGCATCTGCCAGGATTCTTGGATGTTGCGACATTGATCCGAGCCACTGACACTGAGTCTCCATCCGGCCGTTCAGCCCTGGGCAGCAGTGTCCTCCTTCACCGAGTCGTCGGCCGCGGCGAGAGAGAGAGAGGGGGGGGGGAGGGGAGGGGAGAAGCAGGGGAAGACCTGACGGACTTGAGAGCCGCCACGGAAGATGGAGCCTGAATCCAGACCCCAAACCTGAGTACTCCACCCATCATCGCGATGTCTGCTATTGATCTACCTCCTTACCTACTATCAATCCATCAATCCATCAACTCCCCGGATGCTCCAGGTGCCTACTAACTAAGCGGTATATCATTGCCGTCGTCCTATGGATTACACGCCGCAGGAGGGCTCCGCTAACGGTTTCTGCTCGAGCTTCATAGGAACAAGTACCGATGTTCGTCCTCCCCTAGGGCGGTCCAATGGATGGATCTCCCACTGATCCATTGGATTGGATGAATCAATGTGTCTACTACATACCTTGTACAGGTAGTATGTACGGAGCACACATCGAGCGCCTGCATGCCTCTGCAGATGATCCTTACGAGTAGAGTACGGAGTATGTACTCTGTCCATGCTCGAATGTTAGTACATATGCTCACATCCAGCGCGAGTGCGTCTACGAGCACGACCGCTCAGTGGCCGATCCCCTACCGGTATCAGTCGTATCCTACTGCAAAGTCCTCAAACCTTCGACAACCGTGACGACCTGCTCCATGAGGCAGCTGGCCCGCCAATTGCAGCCACCCTCCTACGGTCTGATCCACCCGCTGGAGAGGGGGGGCCGTTGTCGACTCCATCTCTTGTGCAGCTCCCCTTAGGAAGCACAGCAGATGGAGCGTGGCGTTTGCCGCTGATTGGCGGCGCACGTCCTTGCTCCGCTGTCGACGACAGCCGTCCAGCATCAGGGGCTCCGGCGTTGATACCCCGACACCACAAATCGTTCGTCAACGATTGGGAGCCTCAGGCACAAGCACGCCCTGGACGATCCACAAGTATGTACGAGTACATACTCGTACTCGTATGTACGAGAAGTCTGGTGATCCGGTGCGTGCTCGCAGAGATCTGCCTCCACTCCACTGGTACCGGCACCTGCGCTCGACGAAGACAGTGGAGTCCTCTGTTTGAAGAGTGAGTACATACATATGCAATGCATGTACTATTGTGGTGGGTGGGATGGAGGCTGGCCCAGAAAAAGGAGGGATCAATCATCCAGCCACATATAACGCTCCGATCTCGACAGGTGTGGAGCGTCCCTGGCGATCGGCCTGTTGTGTGAGAAACCGATCTGGCAAAGGCACTGGTCAGCCAAAGGAGTGGAAAAGTCCGTGTAGTCGGGTGAGACAATATCGAACTACCTCCTACGGAGTAAGATTGTGGCCCACCATCCATCACATCGACCTGGTGGCGTGTCTGCTCCCGTTGTCAACGCCCCTCTAGACGTGGACTTTTTTCAATCCCCGCTCGGGACGTCCCGTCTGCCAAGGCCTCGCGCAATGATGATTCAAGACTCGAGCTCCAGCTTCGCACCTACATTACGCTCTTTTGCCTCAGGGCCCCACGCCCAAACAAGAAAGGCGAAAATGGAGGGCGCTAAGGCCATGACGATTGTTCCATTGAAGCTAAAGGCCTATGACGATCTAATTCGCGAATCTTTCTAGGAGGATCGTAGGCAAATGTGGCTTTGGGAGGGAAAAGAAGAAGCCATAAATAGGAGCCCTGATTCAACCTCCGCCGAATGAATTCTTTCCCTTCCATATCTATATCCATACTCACAACCTCCAGCGTCTCGTTGAAACTGGATGCCGAGTGATGACGGCACCGTTCTCAACGACGCAGACGACGATCTCCGTCAAGATATCGCTTTCTGATTCGCAGGTAATGTCTCTTTCCAAATATGTCATCACTCTGATGTGTTGTCTCCCTGTCTTGTTTCGCCCCCGTTGCCTCTGCCTTTCCATCAGATTGTGTCGCTATCTCTGTCATACCCAGTATTTCCTCTGGCTTTCAGCTCTTCATATGTTGTTTCACTCGTTCCATCACCCTCCTCTACCCTCTTGAAAGCTTTCCCTGAGCGTCTTTCCGCGGCTCGAAAGCCACTGTTAGTTGCCACGATTGGGGTTCTTTCAAGGAAAGCAAAAGTTGGGCAGTGCTTGACATCATGATGAGGAGAGAGAAAAGTACACTGAATCTGCCGTTTGGCACGACACAGCTCCCGATTCACCAGAATTTGGCGACGTCATCTCGAGTTCGCTTCAGCTGCCTCACACGGTCGGACTCCGTCCATCAGGATCAGACACTGACTCCTATACCAGCTCGACCGCCCATGTCGTTGAAGACTGCCAGTCTTCAGCCCTCAGGTCCGCCGACCGAAAAGATTGCCTTGTACCTGTTGACTAAGGATCTGAGGGTCTCTGACAATCCTATATTTCATTACCTGGCCGTTGGCAAAGACCACGGCTTCACTAGAATCCTGCCGGTCTTTGTGTGGAACCCCGTCCAGATCGAAACATCTGGCTTCCTGGCGCCCAACGAACGATCACCGTACCCCGAAGCTCGCAGCAAGGTCGGCGGCTTTTGGCGCACTGGTCCACATCGCGTCAACTTCACAGCTGAAGCTGTCTGGAACCTGAAGTTCAATCTCGAGCAACTGGGCAGTGGCCTTATCCAGAGGATCGGAAAACCTGCCGAGGTGGTGCGCCATCTCATAGACCACTACGAAAAGCAAGACCCAACCATCAGTGCCGTGTGGCTCACCGCAGGCTACGCGACCGAGGAGGTTAAAGATCAGAAGGCGCTCGAGAAACTTTGCACAAGAAAGCAAATCGATTATAAAGAATGGAAGGACGAGAAATATCTCATTGACGAGTACGTGTCCCTGTCTTTTCGATTTTGTTATCTCCCCCCTCTTCTCTCGTTTCTCCCCCCCTTTTCCCCTTTGCTGCTAATCCCCTCTGCCGGCTTACACTTTATTGACTCTTGATGTTCGGAATAGCGAGGAAGTTGGCTTCGAGAACCGGGACAATCTCCCGCCTGTCTTTACCACTTACTTCAATTCGATGAAGCCCCTCCGAAAGAAGCCGCGGAAGACATTGCCACGACCTGAGAAGTTCTCGCTGCCCACGATGCCCGATGCGGCTTCAATCCCGGCACAGTCGCATCCCTTCATCATGACGGACTGCCTCTCGGATGTCAAGGCCCGACTGCAGGGTCCCCTGAAGGAACTCGCTACCGAATGGGGCCCCATGCCCTCGGGAGCTACCAGTGTCCACTCGCTCCTCGGAGGCGAAGACGCCGCTCTGGAGCGATTGACGCACTTCATCGAACGCGGAATTGCTACGGCTTACCACGAAACTCGAAATGGCCTTCTAGGCACCGATTCCAGTTCCAAGCTAAGCGCGTACCTGGCTTTGGGCTGTATCACCGCTCGTCAAGTCCACGCAGAACTGGTGAAGCTTGAAGACGGAACCGACGAGAAGTACGCCCACGCAAGCGGCTCTTGCGAGGGGGAGACCAGAGGCAGTGCTGCAGTGCGATACGAGCTACTCTGGCGGGACTACATGCGCCTGAGTGCTATTAAGTTCGGCAACAAGCTCTTCCACTTGCACGGTTTCAAGGAGGGGTCCGGGTATGAGAAGCCTTGGCTCACGCCTAACGCAAGGGAGGCGGCTCCGGCCCAAAACCCTTCCCCCCAGAGGGTGGCTCAAATGATTGAGAGGTTCATAAAGGGAACCACGGGCATGGGGCTTATTGACGCTTCGCAGCGAGAGCTCTTCCACACGGGCTTCACGTCGAACCGCGCTCGGCAGAACGTTGCGAGCTTCCTCGCCAAGCATCTGAGTATCGATTGGCGCATCGGGGCGGAGTGGTACGAGTGCTTGCTCGTCGACTATGACGCCGCCTCCAATTGGGCTAACTGGCAATATGTTGCCGGCGTCGGCAACGACCCCCGGGACAAGAGGGTCTTCAATCCCGTCAAGCAGGCCCACGACTATGACAAGCAAGGCGACTACGTTCGCGGGTGGCTCCCCGAGCTCCGGGAGATCTCTGACTTGTCGAATGTCTTCCAAGTTTGTACCACGCCCGCTGGCGAGCTTCATCGGGCCGGTCTGACGGCCAATGAGATGGTGGTTGACCCGCTGAAGCGCATTCACTTCACGATCAGCCACAAGCGCCAGCGGAGCTGGTCCAAACGCGGAAACCATGGCCATCGAGTGTATGCCTCGCACCCAGACGATGGCCCCGGCGGCCATGCCCAGATCCAAGCCCAAGCCTTTTCCCAGAACTGCCACCTTCCCCCCGCGGACGGTGGCTTCCAGGAGTATGAAGCTAATGCGTTTCAGGCATTGAACGATGCCGCCGGTGATGTTCTACCGTATCCTGCCAACCAGGACAGCGGTGGGCAGTCCCCATTGAGGCCTTCAGGCGTCGAGCAGCATCATCACAACGCGCAAGTGATGATGCCGAGCGGGCCCCAGGTTGGTTCGCCACCGTACAATGGGGATCAGGGCTGGCATAGAGGCCTCTCGACGACACCATCCAGCAGCGAAGCATCTTGGTCGCGATGCGGCAGCTTCAGTCCCGAGCCGACTCCTCCAGGCCGCTTCTCCGGACCATCGCTGCCAAGGTTTTGGCCAGCTCGCGACAGCAGTTCTGGCCTGCCGCGAAGCAACATGATCCGTCTTGATCACATGTCCGGCCAAGTCTCTCCGGATGCTTACCAGTCGCTATCGGCTCCTTACCAGCCCATGATGGATCTTTACCAATCTATGCCGGTCCTTTTCGATCCTATGCTGCCCCCTTTTCAGCCATTGCCGGCCCCCGAGATCAAGAATGAGCCCCTTTATTTCGATTCTTGGCCACCGCTTTACGAGTCGCCATGGGAGGGACAGCCTTGGCTGGGACCCATCATTCATGGCGAGAACAAATCCAGAGGTTGGCAACTCAGGAAAACCCAGGAGCGAATGGCACCGCTGGCAGAGGTTTCACGGGACTCGCCGTTGATTGCGAATGGATCGAGCCGTGGCACAAGCAGCGCGCTGGCAAGGAAAGGTGAAGGAGAGCACAGGACCTTGGAAATCCAGGAGAATACGGAAGAACAGCCTACGGAAGAACAGCCTACGGAGGATCAGCCTACGTACAAACAGCCTCTGGGGAAACCGAATGTTGCCTGGTGTAAGGTCTTCACGATCCAACAAATTGTGACTCCTCCCTTCAGTGAAGATGACGATTCAGTGGAGTGCCACTCGATCGGTCACAGCACGATCAGCAAAGGGCGCCCAAGCAAGAGTGTGAGTCCAGTGTCTGAGCCCGCGGACGTCAAAGTTGCGGACGAGCAAGTCGCGGACAAGCAAGTCGCGGTTGAGATGACAGTCGCGGTTGAGAACGCCGCGGACAAGACAACAGCAGACAAGGACCCGAGTGCGATATTTGACTTCTTGAGGCCCTTTCATCAACGCACGCGGAGCGAGTGCAATCTTGACCGGGTGGGATTCAACTTCCCGCTTTCCGTGTGCAACGACAGCCTGCTGGGTGATGACCGCGACAGGGTAAAACCTGTTCGGCGAACCGTGTCTTGTTCGGATCTGAAGCAGCGCGTTTGTGAGGCCCCGCTCGGATGCACTGAGGAGCAGCTCGACGAGGAATTGTTTGCAAACTACTATTCGATATTCATGTATCTCAAAAAAACTCGATTATAGAGTTTGATCTTGTTTCTTCAAGCGAAGCGCGGAGTTTACGATGTATTTGAAGCGATAGCGAAGCGTCTGACTTGCTACTGATATAGTAGATTTTTTTCCCTCTGCTTTCCCTGCTTGGTAAGTAGATACGGCTCTTTGATTGACAGGTTGTGCATGAACTCTACTGTCTAACCGCCCACATACCGATTCCAGCGAGTCCTTACATACTCTCCTATAAAATCAATTTCACGATATTCGATCTTGTTTTGCAAAAAGGCATCGCGAAGGAAGGCATCCGGAGGAAGGCATTGCGGCGTCGTGAAGGAAGGCATCGCGGAGGAAGGCCTTGTAGAGCAAGGGGGGGTTCCGGGGGGTCTCCCCCTGGAGATAGAACAAAAAAAAACAAAGCTACTAAGTATTAAAGGAGAAAAAGGGGGGGGGGTTGGTTTGGTAGATACCATTGTATATGTTTGGAAGCACATTCAGCCGGGGCTGTTTCTTGTATGGATCCCCCTACTGGCAGTACGATGTCTGTTCTCTTATAATACATCAATCAAATGTACGCAGCGAGAGAGACACTCCTTCTGTCAGTAGGTTGGTGTTCCGATACTCGATACCCCTGGGGCATCATAAGCGGCGTTTGGATGTCTGGGTCTAGCGAGAGTGATCTACCTCTACCGGTATAATTTATGTTAATTTTTTTAAATTTTGTTTACTTCTTCTTGTCTCTATACAAGATAGACTCATCTTTAATTGCCTTTGGTAGGAATATAGACGCCCTCAGGCGTTTCATTCATCCTCGCTCTCCCGACTCTCAAAGTTCTTGAACGTGACGAGCAGGCCGACGTCGTAGCAGGCCTTGAGGCTGCCCGCGACGAGGAACGCGACCCAGAAGAGCCCCTGGTCGGACAGCGCACCCGTGATGAGCGGCCCGATGCTCTGGGCCATGGTCTTGACGACGTTGACGGCGCCCATGACGGCGGTGCGCTCCTCGGGCAGGATCATGGCTGCGAGGAAGGCGGTGCGCGGGGCGGTGTCCATGCTCTGGGTGCAGGCGCGCAGGAAGAGCAGGAGGAGGGCGAGGCGGGGGTCGCTGGGGATGCCGACGAGGGCGAGGAAGAGGGAGGAGGGGAGGTGTGTGAAGACCATTGTGCGGACGTTGCCGAAGCGCTTGGCGAGGGAGGAGGCCGCGAGCATGGAGAGGGCGCCGATGGCGCTGGTGAGGGAGAAGATGGAGCCGAGCTGGCCCTCCTCGATGCCGTGGCGCCAGTGGAAGAAGTAGGTGAGCCAAGACCTGGGAAGGGCAGTTAGCAGTCAGCGATGGAGTGGATGGATGGGAACGGGTTGGCTGGGAGCGGGGCCTGTCTGAAACTGCCCAGATACATCAAGTATGATAAAGGGGGACGTACAAGGAGGCGAGGCCCGAGGCGAAGGAGTCGATGCCGAGGAGGAGGCACAACGCGGTGACGATCTTGTAGCTCTCGCGGCTGATGTCTGGGAGCAGGGCGCGCAGGCGGCTCGGCCTCGGGGGCTGGCAGTCCTCGTCGCCGTCGTCCTCGGCGCGGGCGAGCAGCGGGGCGGCCTCGGAGAGGGTGAGGCGCGGCCTGGCGGGCTTCCTGTCGGCCTCGATGGCGGGGGAGAGGAGCAGGGAGAGGAAGAGCTTGAGGATCCCTGCGAGGGCGTAGCCGGCGAAGACGAGGCGGTAGGTGTCGACGGGCTGCCAGCCGAGGTTGGCGGAGAGGTGGTGGACGAGCCAGCCGGAGCCGACGAGGCCGAGGGCGGAGCCTGCGGAGCCGACGAGGGTGTGCCAGGCGTAGACGTCGCCGCGGGAGGGGGCGTCTGTGAGGTGAGCGATGGCGCTCTCGGTGATGGCCTTGAAGGGGCCGATCTCGTTGCCGCTGGGACTTGTCAGCGTGGTGATTCAAGTTTCAAGGGGATCGGAGGGGCATTCGTACCTCGGGCTGATGACGCCGACGATGGCGGCGGCGAGGAGGACCCAGAAGTTGTCGCAGAGGGCGAAGACGGCGCCGGAGGCGGCCATCAGGGCGGCGCCGAGGGCGAGGATGACCCTGCGGCCGACGGCGTCGGCGACGAGGGTGAGGGCGAAGCTGATGAGGACGTCGCCCCAGAGGGTGAGGGTCATGAAGAGGCCGATGTGGGTCTTTGAGATGCCGAGCGCCTGAAGGTGCAGGACGAGGACGAGCGTGGAGGAGCCGTAGGCGAAGAGGCGCACGAAGCGCTGGGCGCAGAGGTTCTTGACGTCGCGGTGGCTGTTGCAGAGCGTGACGATGCCGAGCTCCGCGAGGGCGCGGGAGACGAAGCCGCCGCCGCCTCCGCCGTCTTCCCGGGGGTGATCCATCGCTCTATCGTATGCTGTACGGAGGCGTGTCCGAGTATACGGATACAGAGCGCGCGTATGCTCAATGCCTTCCGCTCTTGATGTCTTGAGGCTTCTCGGACTGCCGCCTGCGAAATATGTCAGCGTTGGTTTTTTTGGTTTTTTTTACTACTCCGTATTCCTTGAACATACACAGTCGAGCGCGGTTCGTGTTTCGGGGCTCGGCAGTGTCAGACATTGATCAATGGCCGATGCCTCCTCCGAGAGGGCCGGAGCTGGCGTGCCGGGCCGTGGGGCGCTGAAACAATGGCTGAGGAGGCGCGGTACCTGTATCAATCCATTTGATCAATTGGATCAACTGTGCTGGGATAACTCCGCAGCGCCTCGCTTCCCGGGATGATGACGCCAGCAGTCCGAATGTGAAAGCGAATGCGCGTGCCTGGCCCGACGTGTCGGGGCGTAGATGCAATCGCCGAGGTTGGCCGAGGCTAGCTCGGACGTACACACGGAGCACGGAGAAGCCGTACGCGCAACGCGGGCCAGTGGCTTGGCTTGCGTAGATGATCGAGCTTGAATCTTGTACGAGTTCTCTCGGCGGCGGCAGACTTTTTAATCATCTTCCCAGACTGTGAATCTCACTGTCGATGATGCAATTGATTGATCCGATTGATGCTGCTGCATCGAGGCTTCAGGGGTTTCAGGGGTCAATTGAAGTCAATTTCAATTTATGTTTGGGTTGAGGTTCGGACCTACCCTAGACCTGCATCGCGCGGAAGGAGGATGATCAATCCTTTCTGTGATCGCGCCTTCCATCCGGGGAGCAGCAGGGCAGCGGTTTCCTATTTCGCGACGATCGCGCTGGGAGGCTCCTTCCCGTCGCAACCTTCGGATCGCTGCTTCCGTCCAGAAGAGACTCGACTGGGCAGGCAAGGCAGGCACCTGCATCGAGCGGAGCGACCAGACCGTGTCACATGACCTCGAGAGATGCGAAAGGGGGCGGATCCTCCAGAGAGACGGGGAAATGCAAGGGGATTTTGGGACTGGAAAACACCAAGATGCGTCGAGACTGCATGGACTGGCAGCTTCATGTCGTGTCGACTCTGACCCTCCCAACTTCTCGAGACGGCGCCTCCTGATGCTCTCCAGGTGCAGACAGTGATTCCTTGTCGGTCAACGTCGCAGCCCTTCAGCTGCTGACGCTCCGTGTGACCTGCATGAGCATGGCCGTCTTGACACGCAAGACGCCTCGCGCATTCAATGCAGTCGCCCATCTGACAGCAAACGATCCCGCCTCCCTGCATCCGCCGTTGCACTGCCGCCGGTGACACGAAATGGTGAGGCTACTCCGAGGTATGCACTGCTATGGGGGGAGCGAGGCCAGGTCGTGCCATCCGATAGCATGGGAGCTTGAAGTTGCGACGCTGGAATTCCCCGGATATTTATTACTCACGAAATCCCAGAGCCGCAATTTGAGCCCCACGGACACGGCAAGTCCACATCGAGCGATGGCAAAGTGGGTGAATTCGAAAATGGCATCACTCTCCTGCAAGGCTGTACGGCTTTGTATGTTGGATCGCGGCTACACCCCTCCTCCTCCTTGGCCTGGGCCATTTCACCGACATTCAAAGGCTGGGTCATCTTTGCTCGGGCGCATGCGTTAGTCGCACCACAATTAGTACCCCTAGTGATGGCCAGGATCTCAGTGCAGCGACTCGCATGGTCCTACGATGCCTTGCTGGTCTCTGAACAAACCAATCGACGTGGCGCTCTTGACAGCCGAGAACAGTAGCTCGCATTCATTGACCCAAGCAGAAGAAGGTGGGGAGGAGGATGGGGGGGGGGATTAGAGGCAATGAGGGCAACCGCGCCCCTTTATGAATAGCGAGCGTTTCGCCTTCCTCGACATGAGGAGACCCTCCAGCAATCGCACCCGTTCCCACATCATCATTCGCCAGACAGCATCGCGCCGTTCCGCCTCCACCGTCACCAATGGCTCCCGCGGATTATTCCAGTCTTGCCCCCGAGCAACTGTTCGACCTCATGGCGGACAAGTACAGCCACGCCTATGGGCACAACACAAGCCTCGACAGGACGCTGGACCGCTTGACGGGATACCTCGACCCCGGGGCGTCCGTTCTGGACGTCGGCTGCGGCCCTGGAGGGCCAGCCGCCCACCTGGCCAGTCTGGGCTTCCAGGTCACCGGCATCGACATCTCCAAGAACATGATCGACCAATGTAGAAAGAAGAACATTCCCGCCATGTTCCACCAAGTCGACATGAGGTCCTTCGAGCCGCACGAGTCGCTCGACGGCGTCGTCTCTCTCTTCTCCCTGCTCCAGGCACCCTACCGAGACGTCTGCTCCATGATATACAGCATGGCCTCCTGGCTGCGGCCGGGCGGCGTGCTAGTCATCGGGACCGTTCCTGCAGACGGCATACTGGATGACGCGGCCTTACAGGGGATGACGGGCGACTACATCGAGGACCATGAGGTCGATTTCATGGGGGGCGTGTGCCGCGCAACCTTGGTGACAACGACGGGCCTGCTCGGCATCGTCCAGCAGGCCGGGCTGTCGATCCTCAATGTCAAGCGGGAAGAGCTCGAAGTGAAGGGGGTTCCTGCCAGCGGCACGGAGAGCCAGATCTTCATCACGGCTCGCAGGACGTGGCTCGAGCCCCTTTTCGGGCCCTGGCCTTTGCCGCTCCAGCGACGACCGGCGCATCTCCTCAGTCAGGGCGGATGGGAGCCGTTCGCGTCGCGGCTCACGCGGCACGAGTTCGATGCCGTGCTCAAGGCACTGGAATCCAATAAGAGGGTTCTCGATGTTGGAAGCGGACATGGTGGTGAGTCAAGTTGCCCTCACCTAAAGCTCGTCGACTAGGCAAAGAAAAATAAAGAAGGAGAAGTAAGGAGGAAGAAGGGACGAAATGACGATGATGATGATAAAGAGAGGAGAAGAAAGTTCTCAAAGCAAGAAAAAGTTGAAGGAGAAGAACAAAAGGAGAGAGAAGTGACTGACTCGGATGATAGAATTACCCGTCCTCATCGCCAAGCAGCTCGGCAAAGCTTTTGCCATCGAGCCAAACGCGGAGAGGAACGAAATCATCTCCCAGAAAGGCCGCGAGTCCAACGTCGAGATCAAGCAGGGGACGGCGGAGAGCCTCCCTTACGGCGACAAGTCGTTTGACGCGCTCGTAGCCCTCTGGATCCTCCACTACGTGGACGACCTCGAGGCCGCACTGACTGAGATGGTGCGCGTGGTAGACCCGGCGGCGCCGAACGCGCGGCTCATCATTATCCAGGGCGCCCCTGACAACGACTTGGTCGACCTGCTGAACCGGGTTTGCATCCCCATCGCGGCAGGGGAGGGGGCGCCGCGCGACCACCAGGGCCTGCTGCTGGCGACGGCGGCGAGGGTGTTCAGCAGGCACGGGTTCGGGGACATTACGCTGTCGAGGGTGCTGGCGACGTGCGACTTCCCCGAGGAGGACGTCTCTGAGCGGTGCGATCGGGCGGCGGAGGTGCTCACGGACTTTTGGTACGCAGGGCACCCCCGGGCGGAGGAGATGAGGAGATCGTTTGGGCCGGCGCTGAGGGAGCACTTTGGTCGCGGGGCGCGCGAGGTCAAGGACCAGGCGGTGATGCTGGTCGCGAGGCCGACGAACCCTAAGAGGGTCCAGAATTACTGGTACTGATCCAGGTATGCATGTAGGAGAGATCCGTCGAGCGGCCAAGATGAATCGGGACAAGAGCGATGTGGACGAGCCAGGAAAGCAAGGCAGGTAATACCTGATATTGGGGAGGAGAATACAAGGACATCCATTCATACACACACACACACACACACACACATACTCGTACATACGAATACACACAACCAAGCATGCATGAATGTATGCGTGCACGAAGCGATGCGATTCGCGGGGGGGGACGGAGCTAGGTGATGCAGGGTGAAGGGAGTTTGGTGATGGATCAGATTACCAGGATGTCAGGGAAACCGGGAAGATTGTGCATGACGAGTGGGCCTTGGGGGATGAGGGGAAGAGAAGACGAAGAAGGGTGTTTGGCTTGGTACGAGTACATACGAGTGCTTGTATGTAGTACTGGTATGGCTTGGGAGGAACCCCCCCCTTTTCCCCTTGTCAAAGAGCGCTTGAGGAGTGTGTCTCGGGCATGGGCATGGGCATGGGCAAGGGAATGGGTGTAGTCGTACGTAGTCATACATGCTCGTACATGCTCGTACATGTGTGCTGAGATTCTGGGTGTTCGGATGGACGCGGCGGCGGCGGCGGCAGAGGAGGAGGAGGATGAGGAGGAGGAGGAGGAGGAGGAGGAGGAGGCTCGAGGTGAGGGATGATGCTGGGGCGGGTGGGCTGGAGGCTGAGAGACATCATGTACATGCGAGTAGGGCAGGTTGATGTGCCTGGTGGTGCTGCGGCAGGATGAGGTGTTGATGCTGTTCTATCCCTTGCCATGGGGTAGGAGCCGTAGTGTATAGAAGTAGAGTAGGAGTAGGAGTAGGAGTAGGAGAGTAGGAGAGGTAGTATAGTTGATGACACTCTCGTGCTGTTAGGAACGCGGGAGAGGCTCGACCTGGCCCGGAGACGTTGAATTTGATGCCTTCCCGTAGGGGTACTGCTCGCAGGTGAGGAGAGGATAGGAGAGGCCTGACGAACCCATGGATCCCGTGGCATCACAGCAGTGCCATCCAGATGGATGCTGAGCATGGCCTCCCGCATGGGCCATGGATGTGCTCGTACATACTTCTCAGCGATGAGTATAGTATTCCGCAGTCGTACTCGTATGTATGTACAGCCAGCTACTCGATGGTGCGTCGTCGTCGGGACCTTGATGCATGCTCGCGCATGTTGTGTGCTGTATGTATGTAGTCGGGATCGCGGTCCATTGCGGCGGAACTTTGGGGAGGGGGGGGGGGGGGGGGGCTACCGGTACCATATTGATCAATGCTTGTCGAGTACAACTACTGCGAGCCTGGAAAGATGGATCCGTCCGTCGGTGCCTCCGTCGATCGGGCCTGGCAGGAGGTTTCGATTTGGCTTTGCGGGCAGATAGATTGATCCATGGCATGGCATGATCCGGGTCTGGGTTTGATGGATCAATGAATCCTTCCAGACCGGGGCTGTTGGGTTGGCGCTGGCGAGCTGAGGGCTGCGAATGGCAAGATGGTATGATCTGAGCTCGAGGCGTCTTGTTAGCTGGGCATGAATGGCATGACTGATGATTCTGAAGAAGAGTACTCCGTAGATTATCCATCCATGGATCACGACTTGGTGCATTTGCGGCATCATGTCGTGCGGCGAGGCTGGGCTGGTGCGGATTGGGCGCGAACCAGCCGTCGGCAAGGAGCGGCCACATACATACATACATAGAGTACTCGAAGGAGGCAGCCGGGATAGATTGGCTCAAGGATCCTAGATCCATGATCCATGATCCATGATCCTTGATCCATGATCCATGATCCATCAATGGATTGATGGATATTCTATTTCTGAAGAAGCTGAGGGCGGGTGCTTTACTCCGTATTCTGGTAGGGATGCTGACTCGCGCGGGCCTGGCCTAGCGAGTCTGTCGCACGACCCCTTGACGGCGATCATCGCGGGCTGTTGCTTGATCCATTCGATCCATTCGATGCATCGAATCTGTTCGATTGCGATGGCTCGGGCTTCGGTGTTGGGCTCATGCTCATGCTCAGCTGCGGCGGCGGCGGCGACGAGGAAAGCGTCCGAAAGGGCAAGATGGTGCATAAAGGGCGGTCGAGTCAATCCATCAATCAACATTGTCGATGGCAGTGCCAGGCCAGAGCAGACCAGGCCAGGCCAGGCCAGGCCAGGCCGACCGCTTCGTCAAAGGCATTGATCCATTCATCGATTGATCCGTCGATATGCGCTGGTGGTTACGAGTACGAGTACTCGTACAGCTCGTCGGCGGACGCAGATGCGCAGATGCAGACGCAGATGCAGACGTAGACGCAGATGCAGATGCAAGATGCAGAATGGAGAATGGAGAATGGAGAATGGAGAATGGAGAATGGAGAATGGAGAATGGAGAATGGAGAATGGAGAATGGAGAAGGATGGAGAGTGTTGGATGCGGGTTGCGTCGAGTCCATCATGATCGATTCATCCATGGATCAAGATCAATCCATCAAATCCCATGCCCGAGTCGATGGAAGTATTTCTGTTTTATTTTATTTTATTGATTTGGTTTTCATTATTCTATTCTATTCTATATTTTATTTTATTTTATTTTATTTTATTTTATTCTATTCATCACCTTCCTGGCGTCACTCGCACCTACTCGCTCTTCCTCTCGGCTCTTTCCTCGCATCATCGATGGATTCTATTCAATCCTTTTATTTTTTTATTTTATTTTTTATTTTATTTCATTTCATTTCATTTTATTCTATTTTATTTTATTTTTTAATTCCTTCTTCTCCCCTTCATCGCCATGGATTCATTCCTTGCGCTGCGGCTGGGCGAGGCCGTCTTCTCTCGCCCGCCTGATCTCACGATCTGATCTGCCATGATATTGATGGATGGATCTGATCTGATCGATATCTTGATTTGATGCCTTCACCTCAGGCTCTTTTCCACCTCCCGCTTTCCTCCCCTTTTCCTCCTCCTCCTCCTCCTCCTCCTCCTCCTCCTCCGCCTCCTCTTCCTTCTCCTCTTCTTCTCCCTCCCCCCCTCGATCAATCTGCACATGTGCATATACACATCAATCACATGCATGGATTGATACATTCATTGATCCCGCTGGCGTATGTATCCATCTGTGTATGCGACCGTTTCTCCATCGCCGTGTAGCCAACCAGCTGAGCATCCTCCTCCTCCTCCCTGTCCTGCTTCCCCTCCTCCTGCTTCCCTCCTCCTCCTCCCCATATCCCGTTCGTCCCCCTCCCCCCTCCATCCCCCTCCCCCGTCTTCTTCTTCTGGAACCTCGTCTCTGACATTTCAATAGATCAATTCAATAATACCTGCTTGAGCCTGCCTGCCTTTTGTTTCTACACATTGATCTCACCCAGGCCCAAAGATGCCAGGGACCCGGGAATCGAAGATGAACCTCCCCGTCCCCAGCCTGCTCGACGCCACCCTCGAGGACCTCCGCGACGGCCTCGACGCCCACCTCTTCACCAGCTGCGACCTCGTCGAGGCATACCTCTCCCGCATCGTCGACGTCAACAGGCAGCTCGGCGCCGTCATCGAGCTCAACCCGGACGCCGAGGCCATCGCCGAGCGCTGCGACCGCGAGCGCTTCGAAGCCTCCTACTCCTCCCCCTCCCCCTCCCCTTCATCCTCCCCATCCGCACCTTCCTCCTACGACCCTTCGAGCTCCCCCCTCCATGGCATCCCCCTCCTCCTCAACGACAACATCGCCACCGCCGACCGCATGAGCACCACCGCCGGCTCCCGCGTCCTCCGCGACCTGCGCCCCGCAGAGCCCAGCACCATCGAGCTGCGCCTCCGCGCCGCCGGCGCCATCGTCCTCGGAAAGACAAACATGAGCGAGTTCGCCGGCCTCCGCGGCCACGACGTCCCCGAGGGCTGGTCCGGCCGCGGCGGGCAGACATTCGGCGCCTACTTCCCCCGCCACAACCCGCGCGGCGCTTCCTCCGGCGCCGCCGTCGCCGCGTCCATCGGCTGCGCATGGGCCGCCGTCGCCACAGACACGGACGGCGGCATCGTCATGCCAGCGGACGCCAACAACGTCGTCGGCCTCAGGCCCACAGTCGGTCTCGTCTCAAGGCACATGGTCATCCCCGTCAGCAGGCACCTCGACACCGTCGGCACCCTCACCCGCACCGTCACCGACGCCGCCCACCTCCTCGCCGCCATCGCCGGGCCGGATCCGCGCGACGAGCACACCAGCCTGATCCCCTGGGCTGGCGGTAAAGAACACAGCGGCAGCAGCAAAGAAGACAACAGAATCAACAGCACCACCGGCACCGCCAACGGACCCCCGGACTACGTCGCCGCCTGCCGGCCCTCCAGCCTCAGGGGAAAGCGCATCGGCGTCCCCCGCCGCTGCATCGCCGCCGTCATGCAGCGCAGCAAGCGCCACGCCCTGCCCCCCGGCGCCCTCGACGCCGCCCTCGACGTCCTGCGCGCCGCCGGCGCCGTCATCGTCGACGACGCGCCGGGCCTCGACCTCCCCGGCCCCCTCGCCTGGCTGGCCCGCGACGACCACTACCCGCTCGAGGCCGTCAGCTTCATGGCCGACCTGCCCTCCCGCTACCTCGCCCGCGCCGCCGCCAACCCGGACGCCGTCGACGGCCTCGACCGCCTGCTGCACCTCACCCGCGCCGCCTCCCCCGACGAGCGGCCCCGCGACCGCGACACCGCCGCCTGGGAGGCCGCCCTCGCCCTGCGCAAGTCCCCCGCCGCCCTCTCCCTCGAGTGGGAGCGCCACTTCCTCGCCCGCCTCTGCGCCTTCGACGGCGACGACGGCCTCCCCGGCGCCCTCGCCCGCCTGCGCCTCGACGCCGTCCTCGCCCCGGCCCCCGTCGCAGCCTGCCTCGCCGCGCCCGCGGGCCTGCCCGTCCTCACCGTCCCGTTCGGCCGCTTCCCCGACGCCACGCCCGCACAGCCATCGCCCTGGCCGGGCCTCGTCGACGTCGCCCCCAACAGGCCCTTTGGCGTCAGCCTCGTCGGGCCCAAGTTCGGCGAGCCCGCGCTGCTGCGCATAGGGTTCGCGCTCGAGCAGGGCGCGCGGGCGAGGCAGCGCGTGCACCCCATGGTCCGGCCGACGGCAGACCTCGAGGACGTCGTCGCGCGCAAGCTGGGCTTCTGGGAGCCGGAGGGCGATACCTAGCTTCAAATAGGCAGAGAGCTCAGTGTCAAACCCATGATATCTTTTCCTTGCATTTCTCTTTATTTAGTCCCTGACATTTCTTCATCTGATTTACGGCATCTTCTGCTGGCGGAGTCGGGCGTCACGGCAAATACCTACTAGGGTGATTTGATTGTTTCCACTGGGGCCTACGAGCACGAATACATAAATCTTTGAATGTAGACTCTTCTTTTCTTGACGACTTATGTGACCCGTGTATTGCCTGAGTAGTTAATGCCTGTATTGCCTGTATTGCCTCGAGGTGTGATTGCATTGCCTCGAGTTATTACAGATGTCCATTGGCCAATATTGAACGCGGCGGTGTCCTCGACACCAGAAAAAGGAAGAGAGAAACGTGCAGCTTGAAGCAAACATGCCGTGCTCTAGTGAAGCATGCGTCTAGTATTACAATGCAGTGTAAGCGCCTTCTCATGATAAGCAAGAAGCAACATGGAGAGAAGTTTGAAGAACAAAAGGAAAAGGAATCACTTTGGGCATCATGGCCCCATTATCTGCGAGTGCTTGTCATCATCGTGGGTCGTAGGTTGTCGTGCGTAGAGATTTGAACAGAGCTGTCGTGAGGCTGGCCCCCGGATGGAAATCTCGTATGACTTCTTCACGCCCCCGGGTTCAAGCTCAGGATGTAGCGGCCCCTCGCGACGTTGGCGTACGAGTAGGCGCGCGACTCGGGCGGGAACGTGCCGTCGGCGGCCCACAGGTCGATGAGGTACTGCATGGGCTCGAGCTCTGCGGGCTTGAGCATGTCGAGCGTGGTGGCTGTGAGGAGGAAGTGGCTGAAGCAGCTGTTGAGTGCGCGCTCAATGCTGAGGTGGTGGAAGGGCTCGACAAAGTGGTCCCAGTAGAGGTGGGCGTAGACGCGGAAGATCTGGCGGAAGATGAGCTGGCAGGTGCCGGAGAAGCCCTGCGGGAAGCCGCTGCGCTGGCCGAGCCACTCGGCGGGGGCTGCGGAGGAGTTGGAGGTAGCGGGGCCGGGGCCGGGCCCGCCGCCGAGGTCCGGGTTGGGCTCGAAGGAGCAGGTCGCCGCGTCGGTGGGGAAGATGGCCGTGTCGTCCGTCTTGCCGGACATCCAGCGGTGCATGAGCGTCATGTACTCGTGCGCGGGGAGCTCGACGGGCTCGTGGTTCCTGTTGAGCCAGGTGTACGAGTGGGATCTGGGACCATGTTAGCGGACGGGGGGGGGGACCTCGCCATAGGAGATTGATCTGATGGAACGGCGACGAGATGCTCACCTCCCCGCGGACATCTTGGGACAGGAGACCGGGTTGCAGATGGACGTGCCGTCCTCCTCCTTCTCGTGGACGACGCGCACAAAGTTCCACAGGTTGCGGAAGTGCTCCACCACTGCGACGGTCAGCACTCATCACCACTCGAGCCCTCCATCGTGTCTTCCACTCACCCTGGTGGGCCACCCACTCGCCCCGCTCGACCGTCTTAGGGCGAGTGCTCAGGGTCAGGAAGTTGCCCTTGACGATGTGCTTGGCGCACGCCGGGTTCAGCCACATGGGCAGCGGCCGCGGCAGGTCCACCGTCGGCGGGGCGCCCTCGATGGCCTTGATCAGCGAGAGCGTCTCCGGCATGGGCACCCGCGGCAGCGACGGCGGCGGCGGCGACACGACGGGGCTGGCGACGTACTGGGGCGTGCTGAGGTGCGCGACGGCGGCCCTGCCCGCTGCTGATGCCGATGCTGCTCCGGCATTTGCTGCTGCTGCGTGGTGAGGCATGTTGGGGCCCCGGGGCGGGGTGGCGTCATGGCCCGTCCTGGTCGAGGGGCCGGCGACCTTAGCACCGCGCACCCGGTCCTTGCTGCGTTTGGGATTAGCTGAGGTATCAGACGTGTTGAGTTGTGTTGATTTGTGTTTGTGCGTTGTGAACAAGGCTGGGTGGGGAGTGGGAGGGAGGGAGCTGAAGGCGATCGCGAGGGTAAAAATATACACGAACGAGGATGAGTACTCACATCCCAGAAAAGAGGTTCGACATGGCTGCGCGCGATGGAGAGGCAGAGGAGAGGTCAAGTGATGATGCTGCGACTCGCGGGTGGCGGGACAGGGGCAGTCATGAAATAGGAGCCCCTGAAGGTGGGAAAGCGATCCTGGATGGATGGATCAATGAATCAATGAATCAATGAATCAATGGATGCGGATGTTCGGTGTCGAAGGTGAACATGGAGGTTTGATGTCTGTAAGAATTGCTGCCCCGGAATGGCAAAGATGATGGATGGATGGAGAAAATGGAAAGGTTGATTCTTCCCTCGTCTCGGTATGAAGTTTCCAGGCTCAGACGATCCCCTGAATCTCGATATTGATTTGATTTTTCTTTATTTATTTATTTTTTTCCCCCCTCGGAGTCTTAGGTAAGCGAAATGTCGGTGCGGCCTCGCGTCTGGCCGGGGTCTGGCTGATGGAATTATTGACCACTACGAGCATTTTATTGAACGATTGATGGGTCAGTCTGCGAGTCAGGACGACGTGAGGCCGAATCATTATTCTTTCAAGTTCCTTGCGAACGAGTAGAGGTGATGGTGATGGGTAAGTGAATGGCAGCGAAAAGGATCGTGAGAGCCAGTACGAGCACTTGATGTGAGCAGAGTCCAAGTCGTGAGGTGTGAGGTGTGTCCAGGGGCACTCGGGGTCATCACTTCGTACGACTACGACTACTCCAGTACGACTCCTGCCAGGCCTCTGCTCCTCAGACATGGACTCAGAGCTGCCCTGAAAGATCGGGATGTCTGCCTCGGGCCGCATCGTGAGCCCAACAACCCCTGCACTCCACAGAGAATCTGCAGGGGTGCCGCCGCCAGTCCCTGGCCCGTCCTCGCCGCATGCGCCCTCGACTCTCGCGATCCGCGAGGTATATATGTACGAGTAGAATACAGGCACGAGCCCGAGCACGAGCACAAGCATCTGCCCCTTAAACCCCGCGATTCAAACCATCAGTCTTCTCCAGGTACGAGGCAGAGAGGAGTTCCCTATAGACCCTCTGGTCCTGGGGGGCTTGAGTCCCGCAGTTCTAGTCTTCCCGATCCGTCTCACCTTGATGTCATCGTCTCGCAAGGCCCTGAAAGCCTCCCCACAATGCCACTTAGGGTCCTGTCTGTCATGACACCAGGAAAAAGGGAGCTGAGAAATGGGGAGATAAGGGAAAGGGGGGGGGGGGGCGTGGCCGGATCGTGTGTCGTACCGAGATCTGACGGGTAACCGATTGTGTCTGGCGTCGCGAGCGCCTCCAGTGACATGACACAGTACTCGTAGAGATTGATAGATCAACATCCAATCGATCAATGTACATACTTTCGCGGAGGACCGCAGCCTCAAGTCTTTGTCATAGCGCTGCCTCGTGTCCCAATCAGAAGCCCCCGGGTTTCCAGGAACGGGAATGCTGGGACTGCCATCATGCAACCACCCGTCGCGAGTGAGACCCACAAGCACCGTCGAGCGGCCGTGATATTGGTGTCTCTCTCCAACAAGGCGAACATCATCTTGCTGCCATGTGGATTGACTGATGTTGGATCAGGCCTTCTCGCAGCGGCGGAAGAGGGGTGCAGGGTGACAGCCCAGATGTCTGCAAACAACCTGCTTGTATCCATGGCAGTTCTCCAGGCAAGCTGTTCGCAAGCAGAATCAGTACCAATCCACGTGTCGATGTGCCAAGCCCAGGTCCATCTCCTCATGACCCGAGACGCAGTCCATCTCACTCGCAGCCTGAGGGCAGCCCCCCCCCCCCCCCCCCCCCCCCGGCGAACAGGGACACACACCCCTTTCGCACCCGGAGTTTGTGCGCCCACACTCGGAAGAAGCGAGCTCGCAACGTGACCTGATCGATGGCGAAGCCCTAGACCTGCCAGACACTCCCGAAGCGAGGGAGCCCTCACCTGTGATTGGACAAGACGAGGAACTCCAGGGACCTCCAGCACTTCCCGCTGCCCCTTCCGCCCCTTCCAGAGAGCCAGAGGGGCAGAGGGGCAGAGGGCCAGCGGGTCAGAAGAAGCGACCCCCCCCCCCCCCCCTTCTTCACTCCCCCCCCCCCCCGGGAGGCCCTCAAGTGGTCTGGAAGTTGATGGAAGAAGATGGATCGATCCATTGATTCGATGGCTGAAGCAAAACCCCTAGAGGACGATCAGCAAATCAATGCCAGGTTGAGACTCGCGGGACGCACCTCTTTTTCCCGGACCCTCGCTTAGAACCCACCTCCCCCCCCCCCTCACCCTCACCCTCCCCTCCTCCACTCCCCTCCCCACCACCGTGAATATCATCTTTGTTTTTTCTCTCCCCTGCATCTTCCCCGTACATGCGCGCCCTGCATACTCGTACTCGTACTAAGGCAACTCTCCACACCATCTCGGCACCATCCACCCTTCTCCACACAACCTCCCCTTGGCCAACCATCCATCGTCTGCATTCAACATGCCCGCCAACAAGACTCGGCTGTATGTTGGCCTCTACGAGCGCTATGGCGAGCAGACCAAGCCCGGCATGGAAGACAAGTGAGGTCTCCTCCCCTGAAATCTTGATGCCCCTCCTCGTGATCTCTCGAGAGACGCACTCTTCCTCTTCTCCTTGCTCTGTCTCCTCAAATTCCGTATGCATCGATCCGAAGGCACTGACCTGTGTGATCGCCCAGGTATCACTGGGCCCTCATCACCGGCCCCAAGAACGACATCGTCAACTCCAAGGCCCCGACCTTTGGCGTCCACCACGTCAAGGAGCGCCTCGTCCAGCGGCCCGACTCCCTCGTGCTCGACCCGGAGTGGTACTACGCGCACTCCCACGAGGACGAGGGCCGCATCCTCGTCCGCATCCTCATCGGCAAGGTCAGGGACCTCGACCGCCTGCAGGACGCCCTGGGCCGCGTGCGCCCGTCCAACGTCCAGCACTACTGCAGCGTCGACTGGGTCCAGCACGCCGTCGCCGCCGTCATGAACGACCGCAAGACCCTCTCCTCGTGCGTCGCCGACTGGCGTCTCATCCGCGACACCGCGATGCAGTACGTCGCCGCCAAGAGGGACGCACGCCGCCTCGACTTCCGCGGGATGCTCTCCACGGGGCGGCCCGCGACCTGGGACCTGCTCAAGAACACCGAGCTCGTTGCCTAATCGAATCTTCCCGTGGGATCGACCACCACCCCCTTCGCAAGGCGTCCCCTTCGAGGGCTCTCGGGAAAGGGGAGAAGGGTGGGGGGGATTCTCGAAAAAGAGATCGAGAGACCGTCTATCGGAGACTCAGCCGCCAGTGAGGAGGAGCGTGGTGCGCGGCTTTGATGGTCAGAATCCAGTCCTTCCACTCCGTACTCGTTATGTTGATGGTGGGGTAACGGTTCGTGGAGGGGAGGGGGGCGCGACGCACGAGGACGGGAACAGGGGTCGATTCGGACCCGAGCTAATGACGCCTCCGTGGCGGGAGCTTGTGGACAGTGGAGGAATGCGGAGTGCACAATGATACCAATGGATGTTTCTGTCTCTGATGCCGCGGTTTGCGGAATATCTTCCTCGGGGAGGAATCACAATGCGATCTGATTCTCAAGCCGTCTTTCGCTCACTTCAGTCGCCACGATGACATGTCTCCCTCACAAAATGTCCGAAGAACTCAACCAGTCGACCTGGCAGTGCACAAAGTTGTGCTTGGATTCCTCGGCAGCTGCCCGACCCTAACCCTAGAGAAGTACTCCGTACATCTGGCATGTGCTTTATCGCCTTCAATTAAGTTGGCAGGTACGGAGTACTCGGTACGTCAGGCCCGCCTTATAAGGCCACCCCACCCGTTGCCCCACAGACCCCCATGATGAGTCATCAGGTCGCGTCACTCGATGCTTTTGACGCGTTTTCCATCAAACTCGAAGCCTCTGCCTGCAATTGAAATGAGGGCATCACCAACCAGCTCGCTCGACGTGCGCAGACGCTACCAGTACGCCGCCCTGACCCTGGGCCCGAACTGAACTCTTCCCGAGAATGTGATCTCAAGCAGAGCTAGTCAAGAGAGATTATTTCAAACGCAGATCAAGGCGGACAACCAAAGCCAAGATACATACCGGGCCCGTCTGTCGAGACTCACCAAAAAAAAAAAAAAAACACTCGAATCTCGAGGATGGACGCAACCCCAACCCCCGGCGGGCCCAGGTCCCTCGCGCGCACGCCCCTGCCCCTGCTCACCCCGAGCCGCCGCGCCATCAGCGCCGAGCCCCCCTCCTCGCGCCGCTCCCTCCACACCCCGCTCGCCCGCGGCCCCGCGCGCGACCTGCTCGCCTCCATCCGCCGCGGCACCCCCGCGCGCAGCAACGCCCCGACCCCGCACGCCCGCGCCGCCCGCCGCGCGCTCGACCAGCGCCGCGTCGCCATGTTCACCCCAGGCAAGAACAGGCGCCGCAGCCTGCAGGCCCAGCGCGAGACGCCCCGCGACATCCTGCGGCACCTCGGCCGCGCCCTCGCGCCCAAGAGCAAGCGCATCGTCACGTCGTCCTCGTCGCCCGACAAGCGCTCCCCCCCGGGGCGGACGCCACTCCATCATGAAAACCAGAACAATAAGGGTCTTCACCAGCAGCAGCAGCAATTGCCGTGGGACCTGGACGACGACGAGCTGCCCATCGACCGGCCGAGGCTGTCCCTGCCGCTGCTGGATGACGACGAGGACGGCGGTGGCGGAGACGACGACGACAGCGCGGATCTGCAGCCGCACAGGTCGTCCATGCTCGAGGAGGGGAACTACACGGTGCAGTCGGTCGAGCTGCCGCGGAGGGCCGCGAGTGAGCAGCCCTCGAGGATGTCGCTGGGCGGCGGGTTCGGCAGCGATGGCGGCAGCGACCTCGGCTTGCGTAATGAGCTGGGCGAGGGACTCGGGGCGGACTTCTTTCCGGGATTCCTGGAGGACTTAGTGGCCGGCGACGACCTGGATGACTTCAACTACGACCGGTACCGTTCATCTACCCCCTCCGCGCACACCACCCACTCATTGGTTGGGGATTCGTGCTTTCAAGCATGAGATTTCAGAGAAAAACTAGCTAACGCGGTCTAGCATCGAGGCCGAGCCGCCGCGGTGGATGGCGATGGAGGGCCGGGAGAGCGATTTCCATCTTGAGATGCCCGCGGGCCTCGACGAGCAGACCACGTTCATGATGTCCGACCCTGCCGCAGACATGCACGCCACCTCGCCCCTTGCCGATAACACCGTCACCGAAGCCCGCCAAGACCAGACCCGCGCGTCAATCGAGGGGGATGCCAGCCCTGAAGACCACACACACGCATCCATAGAAGATGGCGCTGGGCCCGACGATCAAGACATATCTGATGATAACCACGGCTTCGAATTCGAGCACTACGACAGCTTCGCGGACTATGGCGCCGCGAGCGACGACGACGACGATGACGACGACGGCGGCGGCGGCGGCGACGGGGAGGGCGACACGGGTGGGGGCCCTGATGTGGAGATGGCCTTGTCAGACGGTGTTTTGCGGGCAGACGACCACATGATGGAGGGCGAGGGCGAGTCTGGCGCATCGAAGAAGAGGAAGCGGAACCGCGTCTCCAGGCACGGGATCGAGTTCCCGCCGCTGCCTCCCTCCTTTGTCAAGAGGGTGGCGCAGACGGCGCTGCAGTCCTCTGGGCTGAGCAACACAAGGATCCCGAGAGACACGCTCGAGGCGCTCACGCAGGCGTCGGAGTGGTTCTTTGAGCAGCTGGGCGACGATTTGGGCGCATACGCCAGCCATGCCAAGCGCAAGACCATTGAAGAGAGCGATGTCATCACGCTGATGAGGAGGTAAGCCAAAGAAAATCCCCATGCTTTCCTGTTCCCGTGGAGACTGTCGTCGTCTAATCGCATCGTCACAGACAACGGCAAATCGGAGGGGACTCCACGACCTTCTCCACGGCTCAACGGCATCTGCCGCGCGAACTGCTCCAGGAGCTGAGGATGCCGCCTCCGCGGCCCGCGAAGCAGCCCCGGTTACGGCGCAAGCAGCACGGCGAGGAACAGGACTCGACAATGGAGATTACGTGATTGTATTGCATCGGGTCTACTACCAAAGCCCTTGGCTGGTCCTGATGCGACGGGCTACGCCTGACTGAGGCTTCTTGAGGACCATGTAGAGCATGACTGACGTTGCGGCGGCGAGCCCATACCTATGATTGTACGATTAGCGCATGAACATGGAGTTTCAAAAGGGGTAAAAGAAAAAGAAAGAAAACGAGATGCATGGGACGCGTTTACCATGTAAAGATGTACTGGGCGTGGTTGTTCCTCAAGTTGACCGTGGCGGCTCTTCCAAATGGGATCCCGCGCGCCTCGTACTCGACCATTTTCATATACTCGGGTTCTAAGCACCGGTCAGCAAGAGCTTTCCTGTGAGGTGACGAATGGAAAGGGGCAAAAAAAAAGTAGGGGAATCTAAGGGGACGACCGCACCCATTGTGGCCTCCACCCAGACGGGCTGGCTGCCCGTCAACTCGGCCATCTGCTTCACGTCCGGGAAGTAGAACTCGCCCTTGTCGGGCCTGTTCTCGGGCGTGAACATGTTCTTCTTCCACGGCTCCCTGAGCAGGCCCTCGATGGTGACGGTCCCCGCGGGCAGGCTGTCGGGCCTGGTCGCCTGGGCGCGGTGCCGCTTGCTGATCCACCCGCGGTTGACGAGGATCGTGGACGCGCCGCCGGCGCGCTCGAGGGGCGTGATGACCATGAAGCCGTCCTGGCCGTCGCGCATGCGGGGGCCGATGAGCATCTCCTGGTCGTGGCGCAGGCGGCCGGTGGCGAGGACGCGGCGGTAGTCGAAGTCGTGGATGGCGGCGGGGTCGATGTGCGGCGGGAGGGGGAGGGGGTCGCGCACGAGGCGGTCCTCGAACTTGGCGATGAGCTCCGTCTTCCAGCCGAGGCGCTGGACCTGCCATGTGCCGAGGGCGAACGCGGTGACCGGGATGAGAACTGGCCGGGGCGATTTAGCGGGGGAGACCAAGAAGGAGAACGAGGAGGAATACTAGGAGGAGAGGTTGGGGGGGGGGGGGGGACGTACCGAGGATGAGGACGCCGGGCCCGTGTTTCCGGCCGGTGCGGGTCATCTGGGGCGGCGCATCGAGGATGGAGACAAAGTCAGGGTCGTCGGCGTTGGGTTGGCGCCGCGGCCTGGGCGCGGAAGAGGTCATGGATCGAGGTCCGGGCGGTTGAGCGCATCGTGGGGCGGAGGGGCGAACGGGCCGCGCGCATTGCGGTGCCCGCGGGGGGCGGCAGGCCCGAAGGCTTCTCAGAAGGGAGTATGTACAGTTCGACATCTCGAATTCACGCGGGTGGGTAGTATGGGAAGAGGACGATGGAGGACGGGGAGTTGCGCGAGGCGATGCCGTCGCAGGGCTTGGTGGATTGAGGTTGGAGGTGTTGATGGATCTGGCAATTCGATGACGGCTTGACCGCCTGCCAAAGTGGGCACTTACGTAACCTCGCCCAACCGTCTGAGGCAATGGAATTGATATCAATATCATATGATGCAGGGCCAGGCAAGATCCTGCGCTACCAACTCGGGCAGCATGAAGTCGGGATGAGGCTCCGAGGATATGGGGATTGGGCCTTTCCTGTTCGAGCATTTCGTAGTATTTGTCAGAGACCAAATGCCATGCCATGCAATGCGCGTTGCCCGTTGCGCCTCGACTGGAGCAGCGGTAGCATCCACTCGCATGCACAAATGCGAATGCTAGAATAATCAGGCGGCCGACCAAGGAGTAATAAAAATAACATGATCATCAGCCTTCCTCTGACTAGTATAGATTATAGGTAATCACCGTCCAGGTCCACATGTGATGCTTCAGAGAATATCTTGATGGATGTCAGATTCCTCGAGGCAAAAGGACACTTCCAGGCAGTATTCGCACAGTGGATGTACGGAGAGATGGCTCACCGCCTTCCCAAAGCAGAGCGCGCCAATGCAGCTCCAAATCCCCCACTTGGCAGCAGCTGCCAGGGTCGCTCCCCCCCTTCCAGGCGGCTCGCGACCCCGGCGGGGCAGGCGCATCCATTGATCAATGGCTTCGGCACCTGCCCGAGCTTCATAGCTGCAGTGTCCATGTCCATGTACTCCGTACTCTGTACCTTCTTGTACCCCGAACAAAGGGACTCACTCACTCCAGGTCGGACCTGCCCAACAACTTCTGGCCTCCCGCCGTCATCGAGCGCTTGGGAACTTGAAGCTGTCCTTTCGTCATCATCATCATCACCAACGCCCGAGCCTCACACGAGCCCTTTGCCAGATTGCACTTCAGGTCGCAAGTCGGCTTTTTATCCAATTGGCAACACTTTTCTTTGTCGAACGCAGCGTCGAGAGGCCTTTTTTTCTCTCCCATTTCTGAGACGACACAGCTTTCTCATCCGGTAGCGCGCGACACCGATCCTGACTCGCCCCATCGCATCCATAGATTGATACCTACCTCTGAGGTAGCTGACGCACTCCCTACTACGCTCCAAAGATCGAATCACCGTCGCAACTACTCCTCTTCATCCTCGCATGCGCATCCATCCGGACGCCTCATATCCAATACCTTGAGCACAGGCACAATCGAAGACATTCCATTGCCCGCCATGTTCTACGAGGGAACGCTGCAGGAGGGCATCTCCTCGGCCGTCGGCCAGCAGAAGCTCGTGCTCTGCTTCGTCACAGGCAAGTCCCACGACTCATGCCATCGCTACCTGCTTGATCGCTCGCCCGCTTTTTTAGAGACTGACATTCGTTGCTGTTCAGACGACATGGAAGAGAGTCAGACCTGGGAGAATGAGTACCTCGGTGATGATTCCGTACGTGCAGATCCCCCACCACGCCCATCCCGTCGTCCCCTGAAATCACACGACTTCTCACCAGGCCCTTGCAGTTGCGAAGGCTCATCCAGAACCAAGCCGTCGCTCTGCGGCTGATCGCAGGCTCCGAAGAGGCTGGATACCTCGCACAGATCTTCCCCCTCCCCCAGACACCGACCATTGTCATCATGAAGCACGGCGAACTCAAGGAATACATCTCCGCCGGCACCAGCAAGGAAGACTTCTTCCGTCGACTCCAGAGCGCTTTCAACGTGTCTCCATCAGCGGCCGCCGCGCCGTCGTCCTCGTCCTCGTCCTCGCTAACAAACGGCCTCGCCGCTTTCGTGCCCATCAGAAGATCACCCTCGCCACATGCTGCGACCGCCGCACAGACCACAACCTCACCACTACCGGTACCGGATGACGGGCGGTCAGAGGCCGTCAACCGTGTCCTCGCAGAGAGGGTCGCCAGGCTCAAGGCGGAGAAAGAAGAGGCCGAGTGCAAGGCCAAGGAGGAGCGGGCAAAGGCCGCGGAAAGAGCCAGAGCGGCGGACCCGAGCAAGGCGAAGCAGGCAGAGGAGGCCAAGAGGAGAAAAAAACAGCAGGACGACGAACGCAAGCGCATACTCAGAAATATTGACGCCGACAAGGAAGAGCGCCGGCTGCGCGCAAGCGCCAGGGAGAAGCAGAGGATCGACAGCCAGCAGGTGGGGGATGTCGCTTCCGCCCTCACCAGCGCTCCCCGGACGGCTTTGCCCTCCACGACCAGGGCCACCGATATAGCCTCCCTGCAAGTCCGCCTGTTCGACGGGTCGACGATCCGGTCGCGCTTCCAGACAGCGATGACGCTCTTGGACGTGAGGCAGTGGGTCGACGAGAACAAGGGCGGAAACAAGCTCCCCTACACCTTCAAGCAGGTCCTGACCCCGCTTCCGAACAAGAACATCGACGAGACTGAGGAGCGCAAGACGCTGGGCGAGCTCGGGCTCGTGCCATCCTCGACCCTAGTGCTCATCCCCATCCAACGGCACTCGTCTGCTTACGCCAGGGGCTCTTCTGGGGGCTTCGGTTTTTTTGGCTTTTTCGCTCTGATCTTATCCTTCTTCAGCTGGTTGGCCGGCCTGTTCCACATCTTCACGGGGCGAGGATCCAGACAGGAGGATTCTGGGCCGAGACAACCGGACAATGAGGCCACGGCATCTGCCCGAGACGTTAATCACCAGGCCCGAGATCTGCGGAATCGGGCTGATCGACAGCGCGACCAGCAATTATATAATGGCAACTCGGTACGTATGGTGAGAGTTAGCGAAGAGGGACCGTTACCGAAGACATCCTAACAACATGATTCCCAGTTGAATTTCGAGCCACGGCCACTGGAGGACGATGATTGAAAGACCATTGTCCACTGAACATGCACTGCCGAAAGTCAAAGCAGCAGTGAACAGAATACGACCATCCGTAATGTTTTGGATCACGAACTCGGTCCAGGGACCAGTCTTTTTTGTCTTCAATCCTGTTGTATATCATGCCATTATTGTCTGTTCTTCTTCTTCTTCTCTTTCTTCTTCTTCTCCCTGTATAGTACAAATCCAATAGCCAGATGCAATCTCACAAAGCGGGTCGATTTCCCGATATTGCTCTTGGGCCACTCCCCTTTTCCTCCTCATTCTAACGTGAACCCGCAATCGCGCCGTCTCATCTCGCTTCATGCAAAGCCAGTCCCCCGCGGCCCTTCCATTCCTCATTCCTCCAAATCTGAGTCGCGAAGCTCTAGTACTGCCTCGCAGCGGCCTGGCACGCCTTGAGCTGCTCGAGGTACCAGTTGCAGATGTTCATGTCGCCGCCGTGGGTGTCCATGCAGCGCGTGAAGCTCTCGACGGCGCCGGAGCAGTTGTTGGTGCTGTTGTTGTTCGAGTACTGCGCCTGCGGGGGGGCAGCGGCCTGGACGGGCGCGGCGGGGGCGGGCTCGGAGGGGGAGCCCATGAAGAGGCCGGTGATGGCGTTGCCCATGGCGGAGCCGACGGCGACACCACTAGTGATGGGATGGTCAGCGAGGATGCGGCGGGGCAATCGGATTGCGCAGGGCATGCATAGATGAAAGAGAGGGACGCGAGGCACAGCAAACGTACGCTGCGGTGGTGGCCATCTGGCCAAAGAGACCGGGGCCCTGGGAGGCGACGGGCGCAGGCGCGGGGGGAGCCGCGGCGTGCTGGGGAGCGTATGTCGTCGCGGGGCGCTGCTGCTGAGGGGCGGGCGCGGGCTTGGAGACGGTAGGGCGCGAGGGGGCGCGGGCGACGGAGCGTTGGCGAGGCATTGCGGTGGCTGGGTTGGGAAGTAGGTAGGTAGTTGTCGTTGAGCGGGAGAGCAGGTGGACAGTGGTGGTGGTGATGCGGTTGTTGAAGATGGATCAATGGTGGATGGTGAGGATCGATGCTGGCGATGGATCGGGTGCTTTTGCGAGTCCGTCCCGCCGCGGTAAAAAACCGGCTGCCGATTCTGCCCCGAAACAGCAGGCGGTCAGTGCCTGTCAGTTGCACGCGGTCAATCCCAACAACTTAGAGAGCTTCATGAATGACGAGGATTATTCTGGATGATTCTACGGAGACGATCGATTTGACGATCATTTTGAATGGATGAGGTTTGATGACTTGATATTGAATATTCTTCTCCCTTGTTCAACAATGAGAACCCTTCTATTATCCTGGTGACGCCTTGAATGCCCTCTTATGAAATCATTGCCATGCAGACCCTGAACGCCGTAGTCTTTGAAAAAAAAAAAAAAAAAAAAAAAACCTGGAGGCCCCATCCATACTGCGGTCGAGCCTCGTGGGCAGAGAAATTCGGCACAGAGGCCTGATGAAAAGAGATCTGCTCTTCGCTCAGACTCGACTCGCCATCACTCATCATTTCCAGGCCGTTCTGGCTCGTTGGAATGGGAGGCGGAAAGGGTTGAGCCAAACACTCTGGACGCCATCAGCCTCACTTGCTGCCTTTCTTCTTGTTCTTGCCCTTGTGCTTCGCCTTCTTGCTCGCGCCGCCGCCCTGGTTGCTGCTCGCCGAGGCCGCTGACTGCGCGGAATCCTCCGCGGGCCTCTTCTTCTTCTCCGTCTTCTCAACAGACCTCAGAAGCGCCTTGGCGCGCTCCTCTGCTATTTTCTCTGCCAGCTTGGCACTGAGGGTCTTGTCATCTCCCTGAGGGACGTGTCAGTGTACAGATCTAGATTTCTTTTTTTTCCTCTTCAGGACCTGACATCAAGGACCAGAAAGAATAAAAGAAGAGAGAAGGAGCAGGTCCGTACCAGGTTAGCCTTGAGGATGCGGGCGGTCGCTTCTTTGTCAACGGTCAGACTCCTCTGCGCCTCCGGCTCCTCCGCCTTCTTGATCTTGCCGAAGTACTGCTGGACACGCTTCAGCTCTGTGAACACGGCGTGGTTCTGCGCATCAGCACCCTGAAGCTTCACCGATGCTGCATTTCGCCAATCCATCAGCTTCCGTCGCAATGACAAATTTCTCAGATCACGTCGGAGAGGGAGGAAGGGAGGACTCACAGAATAGCAACGACTCGATGGCGTACGCTGTGAGAGAATACAGCTTGGCCTTGTCAAGCAGAGGCAGCTCAGACGCCATCCCGTCCAGATTCTTCAGCAGCGGCTCCAGGGCATCTTCCAGGTCGTCAAGCTGCGAGTCCAGCCTTTCAAGGTCCGGGACGATGTTCTTAACGTCTGTCATTTTTGACTTTGGAAATGCTGCGTTGTAAGTGAGTCAGTGAGCTTTTGAGAGTCTCTCGATGAGAATCACGACAAATTATGCCCTGGATCCACGTAGGAGGTTCTCTGCTTGTGACGTTCACGCGTCTGATGGTCTCGGTGAGGCGAGGCCCGTCATTTTTCTCCGGCCTCAATATTGCTGACCCGAGTTTATGCACATATCGGGTCGCGCCAGAGGCGAAGGGGAGATCGAGGAGCTTGATTACATAATCTCCTGTCTCGGTGAGTTCAAATCTACACCGATACGGAGAACTTGCCTCACCGAAAGGGTCATCACTTTTTCCCTTTCCGAGACCTTGTGGCTTCAAGCAACTGAGGCAAACCGACAATTCGCATCACAGCCCCCCTTCCCATCGCCCTCCTCCCAAGAAAAAAAACTTTCCACGCCCTCCCCTGTCCGCGACCCAATGCTCGCACCCGCCGGGTGACCCGCTAGGAGTTCAAGTCTCGTCAGGCGACTCTCATAGCATTCTCGAACTCGCCGCCGAAATCGCCGGCAGCCTTCAAAGTGGCTCGCCCAACAAGACTGCGGTTTTCCGCACTCATACGTCACACGCCCGCGCGATGCGTCCGAGATAGTTTTCCCCCAGGCCGGCTGGCCTCTCAACGATACGGAACCGTCACGACGAGCACCGACGCGCGACAGCCCCCGCAGCACCCGCCGCACCACCAAGAGCGCGGCCCGCAAGAGGCCTTGCTCGGCGGAACGACATCGACAACGACGGCGACAGCGACAGCGACGCCTGCCCAGAGACCCTGGATGAACCCACCCCCCGCCGCTGAGCCACCCCAGGCAGCCCAGACGCGGCCCGCCCCGCGGTACTACGTCCCCTCTGTGCTGCTGCCTGCAGAGGCCGCCAAGGCGCCAGGGGCTCACAAGATCTTCATCCTCGGAGACGACGAGCGGTCCCGGTTCATCGCGCACGCGCTGTCAGGGGTGTACGACTCGGTCGAGCGGCTCGGGTGGCGAGCGACTGTCTCACCGAGGTATCGCAACCTGGAACGACTGCGGCCCAGCAACCACCGCGGGCCGTCCAAGGTCGGGCCCCTGGCCGTGACGCCACGGGTCCTGGCGCGGGACGACGACACGCACATCGACCAGCTCATCGTGACGGGGCACGGGTACGAGGCGACCGCCGCGATGAAGTCGGTCAAGCATCGCATCACCGAGGACACCACCGTGTGCCTCATGAACGACGGCCTAGGCGTGCTCGAGGACGTCAGGAGCAGGGTCTTCAACGGCACGCACGACGCCGGGCCGACGTTCCTCCTGGGCCACATGAGCCACAAGCTCGCCTTCAACCGCGCGTACGACTCCGTCCGGGAACTCAGACACGGGGTCACGCGGCTCACAATGGACACGGCCCACGTCCGGGACCAGGACAGGGCGGAATCCCGCCTTAACTTTGTCCGGAACATGCAGCAGGTCCAGGACCTGAAGCCCTCCCTGACGCCCTACGACCAGTGGCTGCGCTTCAAGCTCCCGTCCGTCATCTTCGACTCCGTCGTGGAGCCCGTCTGCGTGCTCCTCGAGATGCCCTACCAGGGCCTCCTCCAGAACCCCGCGGCGCAGCGCATGCTGCACCGCCTCCTCGACGAGATTGTCCTCGTCGTCGACTGCCTGCCTGAGGTGGAGGGCTCCGCCGTGATCCGGGACTACCTGCGCGGGAACAAGATCCGGAGGAACATGTACGACCAGATCCTCGCGAAGCGGTCCCACCCGAGCGCGCTGGTCAGGCGCATCGAGAACGGCCTCCCGACGGACGTGGACTACCTCAACGGCTTCTTTCTCCGCCAGGGACGCCTCTTCGGGCTGGACCTGCCGGCACACCACCTGATGACGGACCTGATAAAGGCCAAGCAGTCCATGGCGATAGAGCGGCTCAACTCGTACGTGCCCATGGAGGAGATCTCCATCCCCAGTGCTCAGCACTTCAGATATCGAACATCGCCTCCTCAAAAGTAGAGCCCAAACGAGAAACAAAAAGAGGGATACGGATTCAAGAGAGTGGGAGGGACAAGGTGCATCAACGGCGTTCTCGTCAGGCTTTTGGATATGCGTCGTTTTGCGTGGTTATCATGTACATGGATATATGCAGATTCACTGCACTGGTGTTGTGGAGAAGGTGTAGAGACCGGCGTTGGGGGTATATCTTTCTCTCATTCCTGCATTCCACAGAATGCCATCATCAAGAGATGGGTTTTGGCGCAAACCTGATACCTTGCCACTCTGAATGCTCGCGATTGCTTGATCTCGCATTTCGCCGTGAATTTCGTAGTCCTGAATTTTGAAATGCATGCTGCTTGAAATGCCCTCGTCTGTTTGTGCTCCCTCATCAGATGCAAGCTTTGACGTCAAGCTTCATCTACAAGTCACGTGCCCAGAAGCTCCCCTCCATGTCGCACGTTGTAGAGCTTCCTCCATCGCCGTCATGCGGGGATCGCCATCGACGACAAACAAGACAGCACACTCCGGATCTCTTCTCGACTCGTTCCTGTTTCTCGGCATCTCACCATACAAAGAAAGCTCTTGGAAGGGAAATCCCAGCAAAAACCAGATAAAATATGGAGGACGCAGAGTTGGAGCAGGTGAGAGCCAAGCCAAGCACGACGGCACGGCGCAACGGTCGTCAAGCAGCAACTCCCCAACTCCCCGACGGACAGCGCGCTGACCAACCGGCCGCAGCTTAGAAAAGCTCGTCTAGAGCAGTTGAAGGCCAGCCAGGGCGGCGGCGGCGGCGGCTCATGGGGCGGCAGCCCCGGCGCCTCGAGCGAGCAATCCCAGTGCGTGCGATGGATTTGCTTTGATTCGATTTGATATGATTTGATCCCCCCCGTCGCCCTTCGTTTCTGCCCATCTCGCCTCCCACCGCTCCCCCTCGCTGTTTTGTCTCGCTGTTCACCTCCCGCCATCTCTACTTCTCTGTTTCGCTGCCCCCACTCCCGCCGTCGAGCGAGTGACGAAATACGGAGTACGAGTACTGGTTCAGAACGGCAAAGGCTGACAGCGCGCCAAACCCCAGACAGCAGGACGAAGCCCGCCAGAAGATCCTCACGCAGATCCTCCACCCCGAGGCCGCCGACCGCCTCGCGCGCATCCGGCTCGTCAAGGAGCAGCGCGCCGCGACCATCGAGAACAGACTCATCGCGCTCGCGCAGTCGGGCCAGCTGCGCGCAAAGGTCACCGAGGACCAGCTCAAGGAGCTGCTCGCCGCGGTGGCGGACAAGGAGGACAGGGAGAAGGAGAAGATTGTCGTGAGCAGGCGCAAGGGGTGGGACGACGACGACGACGACTTGCTGGACTTGTGAGGGGGGTGGAGGGGCGCGCGCGCGCGATCAATTGATTGGTGCGGTTACGAATCATGGGATGATTTTGCGTGAGACGGAGGCCTGTTCGTGGATATCATCGATTTTGAGGTTGGGAATGGGTGGGGTTCGCATCATTTTTTTGATCTGAGGGCTTGATTTTTTTTTTTGTTTTTGGAACGTCTCTTAGGGATTGGGGGGTTTAGAAAACCGGTCGGCGGGAAATTGGGCATGCTCCAAGCTGCGATTTTTTTACTTGTATTCATATGTCTTGATATACAGTGTCTATGATGAGAGGGCCAGCTACGGCCTTGCCTCCATCTCCTCCCTCTGCCGCCTCTTCCTCTCCTCCCTGACGCGCCTGCGGATCTCCCGCAGGTCTGGCGGCCGCTCGATGCCCAGCTCGCGGCGGATGTCGTCGACGTCGCGCTCGAGCAGCTCCTCCCAGTAGACGTTTATGATCTCCTGGCTGCGCGCGCCGTTGCGGACCGCCCAGGGGAGGTAGGTGTCGAAGAAGCGGCGCCTCTCGGCCGGCTTGAGCGTGGCGACGGCGAAGAGGCTGAGCCCGGCCATGGGGAGCAGGGTGTTTGTGAACTCGAAGGCCTTGAGGGCGAGCTCGCCCTCGCGGAACGTCGGGAGGCCCATGAGCGCGTGGTAGAAGTCGTGGCACTCGCGGTAGCGCTGCATGACGTACGCGCACTCCTCGTCGTCGATGTAGCGCACGGGCGAGCGGGTGTCGGGCGAGATGCCCTCGCGGTCCGCCCAGGCGGCGTAGGTGCGGCCGAGGGTGGAGTCGGGGAGCTGACTGAGGGCCGCGATGTCGAGGGACTTGGATGTAATCCGGGGCCGCTGTCGCAGGATTCGGCGGCCGGTCGGGTGCGCGAGCATAGCGTCGCGGAGGCGGTAGATGAAGTAGGGCGTCGCGGTGGCCTCACCGAGGGAAGCTATCAGGTCTGGGGCCGAAGTCGTCAGTCCATGTCCGTTCGCTAACTTGGTTTCTGGAGGAGAGGAGGAGGAGGAGGAGGAGGAGGTCCCTGACCTGCGCGGCGCGGGTTGAAGAGAGAGATGAGGCTCGAGCCGATGGCCATCCCGGCCCGCTCAAGCCTGGTCAGAGGCACATGGCCGGGATAGTTGGGCGGGGGGCGGTTGAGCGCAGAGAAGGGCCTCTGGGGAGACTGAGACGAGCAGAGCGCGCAGCCAGCGCGCAGCAGCCGGGGCGACTGGAGCACGGGCCGAGCCTTGAGGAGGGACGTTTCCATATCTGGTCGACGACGCAGATGACGAGCTGTCGTGCGCCGTGAGAAAAAAAAAATATATGCGTTGTATGACGGTCTGAGGTTTCGGAGAAGCCGGCCAGTCGCGCGAGAAACGAGAGGCGCGGAGCGTCGAGACGATTGGCGAGAAGGGATTTACAGGTATTGATTCGACTCAACGGCTCTATGGAGCAGAGTTTGCCTGACGAGGTTGTCTTGCTTCACGACGAGAGACAGCTCGGGCGATACCGCGTAGAGAACTTTCGATGGATGGATTGATGGATGATGATGAAATGCGGCGGCCGATCGGGTTATGGTCTATGGAGGCTGCGCTGCGTTAGCCTCTGGAGGCGCGCAAATTGATTGATCCCGGGCTTGATTGATCCATTGATTGATCCATCCATGATGGAGATGGAGGGGCGCCTTGGACCCTGTCTTACCCGCTGCGACCAACAGGGGCGTGCCCAGCAGCCTCACGCCCATCGCCTCGTCCGCCGCTGTACCTTGCATCGCCAGATCCGGGGGAGTAAAGGCATCAATTGATTGATCAAGTCTGTGCCGCATGGGGAGCTCCTGGTGCCTACCTGTACATTAGTAGAGGCTTTGCGAAGATCAACAAAAATACATGTACGCTCACATTTGTGCAATGATTGAAGCCATCGTGTCTTCCCAGGCTTGGTCGATACGAGTACACGAGACAGCTTCCGCTTGGCTCCGTTGCATTCCCGCATCTCCACCACCACCATCATCGGCTTGCATCTTTCCAGATTCTCCATCAACAACGCTCTCACATGCGTCCGCCGTCGTCTGCCAAGGAGCCCTCGGCAGCCTACAACATGCAGGCACTGCCGGCAGCGTGAGGCGCGGCATCATCCCTGCTCCCAGGCTCCCCTCCACACCCGTCCATGTATGCTGTCGTCAGCCAATACTCATTAATCATCTGCCATGTCCATACTGCACGCATATACGGAGTACTACTGGTAGGTAAGTACTAGTACTAAGTCAGATGGGGATCAACGTCAGTTTCCATGTCCTGCGATATGCCATTCCCCAGAGGTCTACTAGGCAAATAGTAGTATGCCAGGCTGCCTGCTTGGATACATTGATCCATGAATGCCGCCCCATCTTCCCAGAATGCAAAGCTCCTTGGCCGCATAGGCCGCATGCTGTCTGCCCACCATGGATCGTCTCGGAGGCACCCGCTTCCCCCTTGTCGAAATCGATCATTGGAGAGGAGAGAGAAGAGACCCCCCGGGTGATTGATCATCTGTCAACTGCGGACACGGCGCAGGCTCAGGCTCAAACGCCTGCCTCTTGCCGTGGAACCTGACCCGTAGCCAAAGTCGTTCTCCCGTTGTGAATGAACCCGCGGGTACGTGCCTTGATGTGTCTTCCAGACGCCCTGCTCCCCAGCTTTCCAGCCCGGAGCGCACCATGGACACCCGTGCGGCGCATCTCTGCTTCTGCCCAGACAAGCCGAGCTTCCTCATTGATCCTCTTCCAAATCGCAGCAACAGCTTGAGGCCTCTCTCGACGATCCGCCTGCACCCTGCCGTGCTCGCCGTGCCTCGCTCCTACCCTGAGGCCTCGGGGGGTGCGCACAGCATTGGATTGATCCGTCCATCCAATGTCGGCAGGATGCTGGCCGCACCTGCTGCACCACTGAGCACTCTCCAGTAGCACCTGCTGCCACAGGCTGCTGCCGCCACTGCCAATGCTGCTGGTGGGGAAGGTCCTGCCCCCGTGCCTGCTCCATGCTGGCCTTGGGCGGCGTGAGCTCCTTCCTCTGTGCGACCAGACACCCTCTGCCATGAATCACTGAGGGAAAGAGCCTGCGATGTGAACAGACTCAGCCTCTCACGGTTGCTCTTTTTGCCCTCTTCGCCGCTCCATCCGCCCTCCTTTTGCCCTGCTACCCCCCCAGATTCCCCAAAAGGGTCGTTCTCGTCGTCGACACTGCCAGGCAAGTCCTCCCTTGAACCCTCACTTCTCTTCTGCATATCGCAGGATCGGGTCTGATCATTCCCAGAAAAGGAAACAGCAGCATCGTCGTCGTCGTCGTCGTCGTCGTCGTCGTCGTCTCCGAGTCCCTCCCGCCGAGCAGATCGCGTCGTCCTGAATTCAAAATGCGTGTCGTCGTCCCGGACCGAGACCCGTATGATCTCGAGGTCGTCTATCCGGCGGATCCTCTCCAAGCCAGCTCTGCAAGGCTGATTGACGTCGAGTGAGTCCCTACCCCTCAACCCACTGCTTCTGTCCGTAGATCGACGTGCCCATGCTCACCAAAGTCTGACAGCATCGTCGCCGTTCATGGCCTCAACATTGAGGACAATCTGGTGCACCACCGCGACACCTGGGCCCAGGATGATGTGCTCTGGATAAGGGACATCCTTCCAGACCTTCTTCACCAGAGCTGCCGCGTGATGCTCTTCAGTTGGAACATTGGCCGCGGAGTTGTCGAGCATGACACCTATCTCGCCCGCCACGCCCTCCGCCTCCTGATGGCTCTCAATGAGAAAAGGCACCATTGCCCAAACAGACCCCTGGTGTTTATATGCCAGGATATCGGTGGTTTCGTGGTCAAGGAAGTGAGTTGAAGTGCTTCTGCCACTGTTCGTGGGCTGTGGCGCTGAGGTTTTTTGTTGACGCTGTTCTCTGCAGGCTGTCATGAGAGCCGGAACGTCCCAGATCCCAAGTTTCAAGGCCACCTTCGATGCCACCAAGATGTTTGTGTTTTTCAACACACCTCACCGTGAGCCAGCAAGCGCAGCTCGGATGATTGCTGAAGCCGCCCTCGTCTCTCCCCAGGAGGCCGTCGTCCGCAAGCTGGTGCGTGAGTGCAGCAGCTATGCCGAACGCCTTCACCCATGGGAAATATTCAGCCGCCTTTATAACGGGCGTTCGGTCATCAACCTCCACGCGACGAATCCCCATCGCTCTGCGAGCGTGGTAGGTCTCTTGGCCAGGCTGGACTGTTAGCCTTTTGCTGACATTTCATCAGCTTGTTGGCAGGGAGGACACTACCTTGGGCCTTCCCGATTATATGGAGAAGCAGTATCCCATCTATGCAGATCATTCATCCGCTTGCAAGTTCGACTCAGTCTATGATCCAGGATGCCGAATGGTCGCCGAGACCATTGCAAATGACCTCAGAGATTTGTTGTAGCCGCTTTAAAGTCCCAACCTTGGTACGAAGATATGAGGGTGAGGGATGAGCCGAATTTGTCCGATGGTTATGAAGGGATCCAATCTTTGATTTGATGTTGCTTTTGCTTGCAGAAGACTTGCAGGTCCAGACGAAGGCACGATGTCGATGGCATTGAGAGAACGAAAAGATAATGGCGATAGATGGGTAGAAGTGGAACCAAGATGGATCCAAAGATATCCTGCGAGGAATGGACAGCTTCGTGTGACGCAAAGTCAGAACTGGTTCCCGGGGAAGCAAACATTATGAGAGAGCAGAGATGCTCATCGGAGTGTCTTCCATATTGTGCAACTCGGTCGGATCAAAACGCTGACGTTTTCCTGATGTGTGTCAGTCACCCAAACCAACACTAGGTAGTCTCTCCTTTCCCGAAGCCCCCCAAGAGGCGGGTTGTCCTTGTTGAGGATCTGGATTCATACCTACTCAGGGGCTAGATCGGGCCTCCAAGAGATGAGGCAACTTTTGTCGATGTTGTGCTCGACTCGGGCGAATCTGCGAGAGACTGTCCTACACTGCGAGCCATCATGTCCGAAATCTGGGAGAGATCCACGCTCGAGGAGATGCGACTGGAGAAGACATTGTCTGAGGAGCCTAGAGATGTATGTTAAAGATGTTGAAAGATCAGAGGTTTAGAGAGAAGAGAAGGATATGAAATGCAATATGAAGAAGGGATATGAATGCCAAGATGTGACTCGAGGAGATATGAACAAAGATGGAGAAACAGAAAGATCTCGGAGTTGGAGGAGAGAGATCAGGAGGGCATCGATATTGTTCACCCTTATAATCTCTTCTCTCGGTAAAGGGCTCGTAGTGAGTGGCAGGGACGAGGACGGCGAGGACTCAAGTGCCGGGGAAGGGGAGACACTTGAGGGCAACTAGAACGAGATACATGTAGTTAGTAGTATACAAGGGAACTGATAGATTGGGGGAAGGTGAGGAGGTGAGACGCTGTGGTGGGACTCGGGTAACGGGGGCGGAGCGGCCGTGAATCTTGTCGGGGAGGACCTTCCCGCGGTGTTACCCTGGCGTGACTGACCGCCCTTCTCGGGGCGCTGGATGGCCGATATTGGAGGGGAGGCTGTATCGACAGGCGGGTTCTTGCCAGTTGGGGAGAGCTATGCACTTGCTGAAGATGGCTTGTGTTGGAGGAAGGAGTGCGAGAAGGATCAAGACCCGTTGATGAAAGAGAAAGGGGGCAGAAAGAGAGGGAAGGGCGCTGGAACCGGGGGTGTTTTGTGAGAGGAAACTGCCCAGGCCGCTCGCAAGGCGATACTGGGCTGGAAGAGGTGGCTTCAAGAAGCAGGGTCTCTCGTGGAGGAGTTTCAGAAAGGACCAACTTACACTCGAGAGGAGGGGGATGAATTAGTATTTGTGTGCTCGTATGTCTCGTAGTCATCGGGTCCGTGACAGATCCCAAGGGCTTTCATCACGCTTGGCCTCACGAGCACTCGGTGCGTGTCCCTCGCCGTTTTCTCTCAAGGTGATCACGCATCCGTGGCTCTAGGATCGCTTCGCTTTCGAGTTGCTCCTTCTATTGATCCCCCGAGGGTAGACGAGGGGACACAGCTACTAGTAGTCGAGAAAGTGCGGCGCTGCGGTCTGCGAGGTGGATTCCTCTATTTTGAGCTTCAGTCGGGATGGGATTGGCTTGTGTGTATAGGGCTTACAAGGCGACTTCGGAAGGGAAGCATCGAAGTGCGAGATGTTCTATGTTGGTCTATCAAATCAATGTGTTGGCTTGGCGCGGTTGTTCGGATTACTGAGGAGCGGCGCCTCCCCTGATGCTCGTAGCTTGTGTGCGAGGGGACTCGAAAATAGTAGAAAAAAATCGATCTGCGAGCTTTGAGTGGAAAGTGAAAGGCGTTGATGGGAAGAGGAGGAGGGAGAGGGGAAGACGGTAGATTCCAAGCTGCTATAGTTGACTTGGGGGGCACGAGGCAACACTGAATCCTCCCGTGTAGGATCCAGACCCCATCTATGATGAAACACCGTGATTCAACGACCACCAAAGACAGGGAACAGGGGTGAAATCAAATTCAGGTATATAAAGGAGGAAAAAAAATTCTTTCGAAGGCAAAGCAAAAGACGCTGGCAAAGGAGAGAGGGAGAAATCGATGCAACAGAATTGACGCTCAGCTCTTTTCGAAGCTTGCGCTGATCTCCCGGAACCGTTTCTTACTATACGCCACCGTCTGGACCATGTTGTACACGAGGAAACCCGCGAACACGATGAGCACGCCGGCCAAGAATACCAGGGGCCCGAGGATGGAGAAGACGGCGAAGCCGTACGAGGCCGAGATGAAAGAGGTGTTGAACCGCAGGGGATCAACGGAGACCCCGAGCTGCATGGCGGTGAGGACGATGGCGAGGTAGATGGTGGAGGAGGCGATGATGGAGAGGCCCGACGTGAAGAGGTCGCCCGGCTGTGTCCAGAATCTCATGTAGAAGCCGCGGCCCTTGAGGATGTAGACGGCGTTGAGGCGGGTGAGGCGCAGCTCGCCGTAGAGGAAGCGGGCGTCGACGTTGCGGAAGATGTCGTCGGAGGTGAGCAGCTCCTCGACGAAGATGCGCCACTTCTGCCAGGTCAGCTCGGCGGGCACGAGGCGCTTGTCCTTTGCGACGTCGAGGTCGCTCTCGTGCGCGACGAGCGCCGTGTACGAGTGGAGGAAGCCGAAGGCGCGCTTGCGCAGCTTGCGGTGCGTGCAGGGGCGCTCGCCGCGGAAGACGTCGAAGGAGGAGGCGCTCGCGGGCTTGAGCGAGAAGGAGCAGCTGCACGCGGGGCGGCAGGCGAGGTACTCTGCCCAGAAGCGCGGCTCGAAGAGGAAGCGCGGGATGGGCTTGAGGAAGACGCGGTCGCCCGTGCGGACGAGGTGCATGTCCATGCGCTGGGTGAGGGTGGGCTCGCGCGAGAGCAGCAGCTGGTGGTAGAGCGGCCGCGGGGGCGTGGGCTCGCCGATGAGCCACAGCCAGTCGAGGACGTCGGCGAGCCGGTCGAGGTTGAGCTCGCTGTCGATGCACTCGAGGACGTCCTGGCCCGCGGGGACTAGGCCTTCGTTGAACCTGCCCCTGCGGAACGAGGCCGGGAGGAGCTCGTCGATGTTGAAGGGCGCGCCCCCGCCGTCCGACGAGTCCTTGTCCTTGTCCTTGCCACCGCCAATTGCCTTCAAGCCCTCCCGCTTCTCGTCTTGCCCGCAGTTGGAGTCGGAACGGATCTCGTCATCCTCTCCGTCGTCCAAGGGAAACCTGGGCATTGGATTGGAAAAAGGCGGTAACTGCGGCTATAGGAGACGGCCGCAAAGATGACAGGCAATGATGGCACCAGCAACGGTATCAGATTCTCTCTCCAACGTCAGACAGCACGGGACTCAAGCACACTCGTAGCAGCAGTAGTAGTAGTAGACGGCAAAGACGGGGCGGCGGGCAGAGTGATTGGAGATAATGGATTGATGTGCATAGTATGGAGTCGCACAGAGCGGCTCGGGATTTACCTGGACCAGCCTGAGCGTCGACCTGGATGCGCGCGAGAAGATGCCGGCGCTGCCTCTCGGTTGGGCATCAGTCCTCATGCCCGGAGGATGGGAGTCTCTTGTGTTCCCAACGCGGCTCGGGCCGGCGATCAGAGGACGCATGAACGAAATAGAATCACTCTCTGGCGGCTATCGTCGATGCTCTGGGAGCGCTACTATGTATATCAGCCAGATTGGACTGAGAGAAAGAGGGAGAGAGGGAGAGAGAGAGAGAGAAGAGAAGAGAAGAGAGATAGAGATCGTCGGGAGAGCGCCTGGCGGCTTTTATGCGAGGATGCGAGGCCAATTTATTCATGGCAAGCATGTTTGCATGCCGGCGACATGCGAAGGGCCGCGTGAGCGTCTCCTCGGAGCGCCATGGCTTCTGGATGCGTCTGGTGGATGCGTCAACGGATGCGACCAACGCCTTGCAGAGGTTTGTGGGAGGAGCTGAGGGAGCTCAGGCCTCTTGTTCGCGGACACAGGTAGCCGATTACAGGCACGAGAACAGGCACGAGCACCGTCCACGATTATGTGCGAGGCTGGCACGACGAGACAGCGACCGGGCAGAGGTCTGGAGGCCCATGGATGCGTCGGTGATGTCGGGCGTGGTTCCAGCCGCGGTGGAGGATCATCTGCAGGTTGCAGAGTGGCAAAGCCCAGAGTGCAGATTGCGAGGCATCGTGAGCGGCGCGGTTGATTGGGTGTGGCTTCTGCGTATCATAGAGCAATCAATATCGAGTCGACGATCGAGATTGCCTGGGGGTTAAGGGGGGGGGCATTCAAGGAGGAGGATGGCCGATTGAAGTTGTTGAAGATCAATCTATATTCTCACTCGCAAGCGGTTCAAGAGGGTTCGGCTAGGGTTAGGGTTTGAGGGATGACGACTCTCCCCACCAGCATCAGCGAGCATCAGCAAGCAGCATCGCATCTTCAACGAGGCCGGGAGACATGATCAAGATTACTCGTACACACCCATGATGGTTCGCCGCGAGCTTTGATCTTCTTTCGAGTTCTACGAGCCGTGTTTCGCTGGCATTGAGCAAGGTGCAGGCGGAAGACGAGAACGACATCGCCCGTCTTGCTCCGTTCAATGTCTGTCCACAACAAGATGTTGAGTGTCTCATGAGCTCAAGAAGTATCAACTGATCTCATGCGATCATGGATCATCGCAAGACGAAAGACGGGAGCGACATTGCGGTCCATCGACAGGATCTCTTGGATCTGACGAGGTCCTTCGCCGTCCGGTGCTTCGTACGACCTTCGATCATCGCATTGGAAGCCCCCGAGGACACCGTCGCCAGGAGACTGATCAGGCAGTGTACCTAGTATCCTTGCGGCCTCACTCGGACCGGTATCTCATCATGGTAGTGGAAGAATCGATGATTGTTTCTGACGACTGGTCGAATTGCTTCGAGTTGCCCCAAATATCATGAGATGGCAGACATCAGGGGAATGGCACATGAGACCAGGATCAGGAAGGGACCGACGGTTCCTATTTTCCGCATCTGGAGCAAGAGATGAGCCCTTCGAGAGAACGAGCCTTTCGTTCCTTGTCCTCATACGAGTATCATCATGATCGTCGGAATCAAAGGTAGACAGCAATGACAGGCCCTCCGCGCCGATCCTGGTCGTCTCTTGCGGGGTTCTCCGCATCAGCAGGCCCTGCGCTCTGAGGCAACGACCACAGGGACTTTGCTCAGCCGCCAATCGTCAAGCTCTGGCGCTTGGAGCCACGGAAATCCTCATGCCATCAAGCTGTTGCTCGGAGCACGAATGCTGCGCCAGAGCTGCTTTTCGTCTGGCCCAGAGATCAATTCCACATGTTGGTGCCAGGCGAAACATCATCCATTGTCTATTCTGGTCAAGAATCAACCACCTCGTCTCAACCTATCCGCCCGCATGGCATCGCCTCAGTTCCGGGCACGGTCCAAAGCCTCGTAGCCGCGGGTTGTTTGGACCGAGCGCAGCGCTTATGTACATTACCTGTACGTGGTCAGGTCCACAAGATCGATTCCAGTTGGAAGTCGACATCTCAAATGGGAACCAATCATTCCAAGGTCAAGAGGCTTCGTGCAGAATGAGGGGGAAGGGTGATGCAACAGATCGACTTCAGCCTCACTGAGCATTGGATTGGTGTTTTCAAATGCCCAACGATTGCCCTGCAAGCAATAAAAGAAGAGCGCCGACCGAAATTCAGGCAAGATGATGTTGTGCGAGAGAGCAAAGCACTTGTGTCAAACCGTCGCCGAGCAGTGTCTCCCCTTTCTTTACAACATGATGCACTTTAAAGCAACTCGATCGGTCGGAGATCGCATGCTCCAGGCCAGCGGTCCTGATATCGGCCGTTCTCGCGACGCTCCCGGGACGGACATCATGGTGTTTCGACCCTCACAAGGCGACAATACGTATGGCCACTTGACGACACGTCCCGATGGGGCATCCACGGCTTGTTTCCACGGAGATGAAGCTCAGGAGGAAGAGGTAATGCTTTCTTTCGACGAGCCACTACAGCCAAGGTCCCGGGAAGACTTTACGATAGCGATTTTCTGCGCCTTGCCCATCGAGGCCGATGTTGTCGATGCCTTCTTCGCCAGGCGGTGGAGGACCTCGGATTACGGCAAAGTTCCGGGCGACAGCAACACTTACACCCTCGGGATGATCAGCGGCCTGAACGTCGTGCTCGTGCACCTCGGCGGCATGGGCAAGCTGTCGGCCGCCATCGCCGCGTCCAGCTGCTACAGAAGCTTCCTCCGCATAAAGCTCGCCCTGGTGGTCGGCATCTGCGGCGGCGTCCCGTCAGACATGAGCGACGATGGCATGGGCAGAGTGCTCGGCGACGTCGTCATCGGCGACTCACTGGTCCAGTACGATTACGGCATGGAGGAGTCAGACCTGAGGAGCATGGGCAGACCCAATCTCGAGCTCAGAAGCTTCCTGGCGAAGCTCCGGTGCCGGCGAGCTTCAAAGCGGCTTCACGAAACAACCTGGGACTACCTCAACGCCCTTCGAAACGAGAAGTTCTTCCAAGAAGGCGCCACGTATCCGGGCGCTCACAGGGACACCCTGTACGAGCCGTCCTACATCCACCGGCACCTGGACCCGCAGGAGTGCAGAGACTGGTCGTGGACCTGCGGGACCGCGGAGGGGTCCTGCGACGAGGCAAGAGGATCAAGCTGCAAGACGCTTCGATGCGATCGCGCACTACTAGTGACCCGCGAGAGACTGCAACAGCCCGCCTCGGACGAAATGCCAACCAGCCCCCGACCAATGATCCACTTTGGCACGGTGGCATCGGGCGATACCGTGCTCAAGTCTGGCCTGCATCGAGATCGAGTCGCCGAAGCGCAGAGCGTCATTGCTTTCGAGATGGAGGGTGCCGGGATCTGGGATGTGTTTCCCTGCTTGATCGTCAAGGGGATTTGCGACTATGCCGACAGTCACAAGAACAAGGGCTGGCAGAATTACGCCGCAACGACGGCGGCGGCGTGCATGGCGGCTTTCCTGGACGAATGGGCGCGCAACATGTAGAGCCTGTTGATGCGCCTTCAACAGGACAGGCCGGAGGAGGTGGTCGTCGTCGTCGGCTTCGATGACCTGGGGAACGTCAATAGGATTCTTTGCTTGCTTCGCATTGGGATGGCAGTTCTGGAGCGTTTGAATATGTATGTCGATCATCTTGTTCGGAAATCTGTAGCGGATAGACACGAAACATTGAATTTTTATTGCCGAAACTCGAATGATTGCTCTCACCACGTCTGTCGCGATCAGGTCGGAGGTGCAAAGCGCCGTGGATTGCTTGGCCGTCTCATCTGTTTCCAATTCAGGAGAAAAAAAGGATCGCATACAAGGATACGCATACTCTGATTCAAGGTTATCGTTTTACCAGGATGAGCCAGATGCAGCTATCCATCACGGCTGATCCTTCCTCCGACCTCCGTCTCGAGTGCCGATGGAGGGTGCAGTTCGGCAGGCGCAGTCGAGCCAAGACCCCCTATTGGCCCGCACGACAGGCTGCCGCTTGGCGTCTGTGCTCGGCTAACCTGGAGCGACCCGTCGATTCATGGATCACCTAATTGAATCCACTCCGGAGGCAAATCCACCCTGGGAAAACTGGATTTGATCCACATACGCTCGACCCCCTGGCGCTCAGCCTTGCCCGCCCTTGGAACCCCCCGCGCTGCATCTTTAGGGGGCTGCTCCCCCCGCTCCGAGCCCGCTGAAACCGCCTGGAGCCCCCCAACGACCGCTGAGTGACCTTCAGCGCCCGCCCTTCAATTGTCAATCCGCCCGGTCTGGCACGATCCAGGACTGGAATCAATTGATTGATTGATTGATCGCCTCGACGGGCTGCCACGGACTCGTTTCTTCTTCTTCCTCCTACAACCCGCCCGCCCCCCCCGAAAAGTCGATCCATCGTCTTCCCCTTCATCCATTCAATCCACACGTCACGTCCCCACCAATTATCTTCTATCAACACACGTGTCTCGCGACGCCGCCCTCGACAGCCGATTCTTGCCTTGCACTCCTCCTGAGTCTGGCCTCCTGGATCCGTCGTCCTCTCACGGCTTAGTCCCTCTCACATCTACTACTAACTCCAGGCCTCTTCTCCGACTCGCCGGTTCTCGGGCTGCAAGGCTTTCCCAGAACTGAACACAAGCCCACTCTCCGCGCCCCAAGAGCTTCCTGCCGCAGCCACGCCACACGACCTGGCCTGCCGATAACGAACCGATTCCGCTGCCTGTCCCATTGAATTACCTTCGCCCGACGCAATACGAGAACCCAGCCGCTGCAAGGAGGGGTGGAAATCATCGAGCAGTTGGGACAGAAAAAGAAAAAGGAAACAAATTCGAAAGAATAAAAGTCAAGAGGGAGAAAGGGAGGAACAACGAAAGAAAGAAAGAAGAAGAAAAAAAACAGTGCTCTCGCCATCCAAGTTGCGCAGAAGCCATCGCTATCTGGCAAAAGGAGGAAGCCTGTACACTGTGTTGTCGATCTCTTCTTTCCATTACCTGCTGCCGCTTCCGCTGCCGCTCTCGTGGTGGACGATTTCGACCCTACTGCTGTATTCAAAGATTCAAGATCGCACCGTTCTTTGTTTGGGCCGACACCCTCCGCTGGGACATCAAGGGGAAGACTGATTGCACAGAGCTTCGTCTTCTGCTCCTTGGCCCACCGTTTCTGAGAGATTGAAGGGAAGAGAGACAGAGCGAGAGAGAGTGAGAGAGAGAGAAAGAAGAGGTCTCAGGGTTCAGCAGTCCCGTCTCGTGTCTTTCTCAGGGACCTGTACGTATCAGCATACTTCTTGTTCCGCTTCTTTTCCATTCCTGTCTTTTCTTCTCTTTTCTTCTTCTTCTTTTCCTTCCTTTGCCTGTCGCAGATACCTCTTGCATCTGCTCTTGATCGGCGCTGCCCGATTGCCCGCTGCCTCGCGTGCCGGGCGCGAAACTCCTGATCCTGAGACGATGTACAGCCAGAGGTGTTTGATGGACGATCATGGCTCTTCTCCAAGATCAAGATCAAGAACAAGAACAAGAACAAGAACTAAGCAACGCCTGCCTGTATCTCGAGAGATTAATAACATTTCTTCTACTACCAGCTGCGTCGCAATACAACAAATATCGTCTCACAAGCACTCAAGTCTTTCGTCTCGACGGCAGACACTGACATCTCCCGAAAATGGCTGAAGCTGACTTTGAGATCGACTTCTATGGCGATGCGACCAATGATCAGAGCAGAGACCAGGACTACGACCGCCACCAAGAGAACGGCAACAGGTATCACGACGACGGCAACGGGCACGACGGCGGTCACGACGGAGCGCACGATGGCGGTGAGCAGCACGCAGGCGAGAACCGCCAAGCCGGCGGCCGTCACGGTGGCAACGAGGGCGAAGCGCCGCCTGCCCAGGGCACTAAGAGGAAATCGGAGGACCTGGACCGTCCGGTCGATAATGGAGCGACGTCCGCGATCATGATCTCGGAGCTTAACTGGTGGATGACCGACGACGACATTCGAGGATGGCTGCGCAAGGCCAATAGCGAGGACGAGGTCAAGGAGCTCACGTTCAGCGAGCACAAGGTCAACGGCAAAAGCAAGGGGTGAGTTCTCAAGCCGCAAAAGAGCAGCACTCATCCGAACCTGGCCCCGAGGTTCGGTCGTGGGGCGAGAAACAGTCCTCTAATCCCTTGACGCTTTCGTGACAGACAAGCCTACGTCGAGTTCGAGTCCCGACAAGCCGCGACCGCTGCCAAGCGATACATCGACCAGCTCTCCGCGGAGAGCAACCAGCCCGGCCAGAAGAAGACGACGACCTCGTACTGGAACCCGGGCATCAACCCCTTCAAGACGCTCCCCAAGGACGCGCCGATGCGAGCCAAGGAACAGCAGCAGCAGCCACAGCGGGTGCAGTCCGGCCCGTACCCGGACAGGGGCAGCTACGGCGGGGGCTTCCGGGGCCGCGGCGGCATGGGCGGGGGCCGCGGCGGCATGAACCCCAACTTCAACCGCAACTTCAACAACAACAACAACATGGGCTTCAACCCCATGGGCGGCGGCTTCCAGAACCCCATGGGCGGCGGCGGCGGCGGCGGCAACTTCGGCTTCAACCCCCGCGGCGGCGGCATGATGGGAGGCGGCATGGGAGGCGGCATGCGGGGCAACCCGGGAGGCATGCGGGGCCGAGGGGGCGGCATGATGGGCATGAACCCCATGGGGGGGATGAACATGATGCCAGGCAACATGGGCATGGGCATGATGGGCGGCGGAATGCCAGGTACGACTCCTTTCTTTTCCTTCCACCCTTTACCTTTTTCTTCTTCCTCTTCCTCTTCTTCTTCTCCTTCTCCCCACGTCTGTCAAGCCGAGTAATCCAGGCATGCTAACAACGCCCAGGCTTCCAAGGCATGAACCCCAACTTCGGCGGCAACTTCGGCTTCAACCAGAACCAGGGCGGCAATAGCGGCGGCGACTGGGGCAACCCCCACGGCGCCAAGAGGCCACGACCCGAGTAGAGGACCAACCCTCCCTACGCTCTGAAGCCTTTCCCTTGCCGTCGATCGAGCACAACCGAGCCCAAGTCCCCGTGGGAGAAGAAAGAAGAAAAAAAAGGAAAATATGGCACGAACCAGACCGCAATAATGAGTTCAGTTTCTTGCAGGAGGACGATGAGGGGATTTTTTTTTCTTACCGCTTTCGGGTTCTTTCTTTTATTTACTCTCCTTGTTCCCAATTTCTCTCCTTTCCTTCCTTTCCTTTCCTTTCCTTTTCTTTCCTTTGCCCCCCTTTTTCATGTATGTAAGATAGATCAGGCAGGGGGCGAATATTGATGTTTAGGAAATTGTATTCGGCGCCGTGAGGGCATTCTGGGCCCTTTTTTGTGCTTTCTCTTGTTTTGTCCTGTCGTGTTCTGCTTGATGTTGCCTTGATTTAGTCCGACTCTCTATGCTTTGATTCAGTTCGACTCTCTATGCGTTGAATCGGCCTGTCTTCGTATTCTGTGGGGTCTCCGTTTGAAGGGACTGGCTGAACTGACTTGTGGCAGCCCAGCCTTGACGTGATTCCGATATGGATTTTTTTTTTTGGTAATCAACACTTGGGAAGGGTATCTCTTTGATGGCTTTTTCTATGCTGAAGGAAAAAAAAATAGATTCTATCTCTTGGTTCGCTGGGCGTGCTATCATCTATCCAGGAGCGCTGTGGCGAGCGGGATCATCTTGGTGTGATGATCGGCTCGCGATGAAGGTATCGAAAGAGGAGCTGGGTAGTATACAAGAAAGAATGCTGTACAAGACAGAAAAATGCAAAAGCATCGCTGGATCCACCATATGCCCATTACCGCGTGGGTAGAACTGCCGCGTTGGCTGTCTTCCCGGAACCGTCGGGGGGGTGGAGGCTCGTCGGGGGTCTTGTCGGGTTCTGCGCCTGCGCCATCCTAGCTGTCGTCATCGTCGGGGTCCTCGAGCCTCTCGAGCTCGAGGTCGATGAGCTCGAGGATCTGCGCCCACCGCTGGCTGACCAGGCGCATGGCCGTGGCACCGACGACGTCCTTGTCGCTGAAGGTTGTGAACCTGGACGTGTCGACGTGGATGCTCATGGCCTTGACCTCGGCGCGGATCTTGCGCAGCTCGGTCCTCCAGCGGGCGTTGACGACCTCGCGGTCCATGTCCTCGTCGCGGTCGCCGGCGACGACGTCGAGCCAGGCGTCCGGGCGGATGCACAGCAGGCGGAGGGCGGTCTGGGTGCGGTAGCAGGCCGAGTTGCGGTCGAGCGCGTACCTGCCCCAGAAGCCGGCCTCCTTGAGCAGGATGCGCTCTTTGGCGGAGAAGAGGGGCGCGAGGAAGTCGAAGAGCGCGACCTCATCCCAGGCGTTGAGCTCGCCGGGCAGGGAGAAGCCGTATTCGACGAGCAGGGTGTCGTTGCCGTGCGCGCCGTAGCACACGTAGAGCTCCTCGCCGGCGGCGTAGGCGCGGTTCGCGGTGAAGCGGAAGCCCTCGCCGGGGACGAAGGCCGCCTCGCAGTGGTCCCCCGGCAGGTGGTTGAAGAGGTCCGCGATGGGCTGCAGCGCCATGTTCTCGTCGGACTTGCCGCCGACGCCGGCGGCGTTCTTGTAGTAGAACGTGCGCGTGTTGACGAGCAGCCAGAGGTAGAGGTACTCATCCGAGGACACGCTGGGGAAGCGCGGCGCGAAGAGCGCCCAGTCCTTGGCGAACCGGGCCTTCTGGGCCTTGAGGATGTCCCTCGCGCCCGCGGGCAGCAGCGCCTGGTACGCCTCTGGCCAGCAGATGGGCATGACGGCCCGGACGTCCGCGCGCGAGGGGAACAGGCGCGCCCACGTCTTCAGGTCCTCGGAGGTGTCGAGGCACAGCGACGCCGCGAGGATGCCGTGCGTCGAGGCCCCCGGGAGCGCGGAGACGATGTCCTTCGGGGTGTTGGCAACGGTCCGGAGCATGCGCGCAGGAACTTGGAGGATGACTTCGCCGGCCTTGATTTCTCCCCCGCCAATGGCAATTCAATCATATATTTCCAATGTCAGCGAGTGAGATCGGCAGAGGGAAAGGGGGGAATTGAAGTCCAGGGACGCCTACCACAATGCGGCGGGCTGCGAATATCCCTATACCGCGCCCTTCCACGGCCTGAGGGCGGATGCCGTTACAAGATGTCCCCCTCGACTTGGCCCAGTCCAGGACCTCATCGATGTCGGATTCCATGCTTGCAGTCTGGGTCATGAGAGAGATCTACTATGATATGAGTGTGCGCCGAAGGCGATGAACACGATCGGCGGCAGGGTGAGCGATGGTGTGAGGAGCAGGCTTTTGCCTCGAGGACGCCTTGATAAAATCAATCAATATCGCTGCTCGGTCGGGCCCAGGTGCCTGCTAGCGCCCTCCGAGTCACGAACACGATGGCTGGGGAGACTGCACGCGAGTCGGAGGAGAATTGACGATTGGTTTGTAGTAGATGAGATAATTGATGCTTTGTTTTCGTCAAGTTGAATTCAAGTTGTTTTGGTGTTTTCGTCTCGACAGAATATTCCTGTCGTGGAGAGAAAGAGCGACGCAACCCGCGGGTTGCCAATGTGGACGACCGAGGGTTGTCAGTCCAGGGTTAGGGTCAGGGTTGGCTCGTGATGCTCACAGCACCTTCAAGATGCAGTGAATCACGGATGGAATATGAGGATGTATCAAAGGACTGAGGAATCTTAAGTTGAAAATCAAGTTCGTAAATCTACCGATCACATCACATTGTCCAAAACAATTGAAGGTCAAAAAGACGATGCCAGTTGAGCAAAATCAGAATCCGCAAGCCCTTGAATTCGTTCCAATCGTAACAGTTCTTATATACAATCCTCATATGTATCATAGAGCGGAGAAGCTCATTTTCCATTCATATCGCAGACTTGACCACTGTTCATTCAAAAACAGCTCCTGCAGCCAAGCCATCTAAATGTACAGCGTCGTGAGCAAATCTAGCGTGAGTCGCTGATGTCCTTACATCTGTGTCGGCAGGAGGAACTCCGGATCTGGCCTCAAAAGAGCGTCCACGCTTTGGCCCATGGCCACATCGCTCTCGTCTTGGTCGGCACCGCGATACGAGTGGGACGTACAGGTCCCCCTCGCCCGACTGCATCCATTCCAGGCCGAGGCTTTGATTTATCTACGTCAGCATGACAATCTAAAACCCCTGAATTTTTTTCCCCTTCATTTTGGATGGGAGCCACTTACCAACTATGATGGGCGCGTTTGGGTGCCAGCTTGCATCACGCACGCACGTAGCCCAGCTGTCGGCTTGAGACCTGTCGAGGTACATCCGCCTCGGCCTGTCCCCTATCCTGGTGCCCTTGGTCGCCTTCTTGACGTCGATGACGCCGGCGAGCGTCGCGTCCAGGTTCCATATGTAGACCTTGCCGTCGGCGCTGCCCGAGTACACGTAGCGCGAGTTGGTGGACGACGGGGGCGAGAAGTGGCAGCGGATGAGCGTGCGGAGGACCTTGTGGCCCCTGAACGTGACGACGGAGTTGTCGTGGGGGTGCACGTACCAGTCGTCCTCGTCGTAGCTCTCGGTGCGGTAGTCGAACTGGCCGAGGCGCGAGGAGACGCTCATGTTCGCCTCGGCGAGGCGACTCGTCGACATGGCCATCCGCAGATCCCAGAGCTTCATGCTCTGCTCCTTGCCGTTGCTGAGGATGTACCGTCCGTCGCCTTTGCTGTCGATGTAGGTAAGGCCCTCGATATGGCCCACGAAGGCGCCGACTTCTCGGTTATCGACCATGCATCGCCGGTCCCAGACCTTGATGACCGTGTCGTCGGACCCAGAGTAGACTATGTGAGGCGATGATTTATCCGCAAAGCACACGGCATTGACGTCGTCGTCGTGGCCCTGGATGTGGTGCAAGACTGTCCTCGACTCGATGTCGTAGACGACAATGGAGTGCGCGCTCGTGCCGGCCACAAGCTCCCTCCCGTCCCCCGAGAATCTGACGGACCAGATGCCGAAAGAGCCGTTGCTCTGCCACCACGACGTCCGCCTGGGGCCGCGCCCGTCGTCCAGGTCCAGGGAGTAGGGGTCTCCTGTGTCGAGAGGGTCTGTCGGGGTGATGGAGACTGAGCTCTGTATGGACGTGTAGGCCAGCCACTTGTTATCCGGACTCAGCGAGGCGTCTGTCAAGGTCCACTGGCCGAAGGGATAGCTGGAGGTCTTGTAGTGCTTCCACTGGTAAGGATTCGATGTGTCGTAGATGCGAACATTGAAGTCTTGGGAGCAGGAGTAGAAGAAATTGCCGTCGTCTGAGAATTGGCCGGAGTAGACGGGGCTATCGTAGTGTATGATGTGATCAGGCTTTGTACCGGGGATCAGTGACTAGAGGGGGGGAAGGTTAGATTGGGCCATTCTGTATCAGGACAAGCGATTCTCGGTGGTAGCTCACCTGAGCGAGTAGCTGGTTGGTTCTACTCCTTTCTTCGCGATCGCCGATGCCGAGTTCTCGATCTAGAAGCAGCTTCGCGACTTGCTTTTTCCTGTGGACCCTGTCGTCGTTCGTTCCGAAGAGACCCGAAGACATGAGCTTTGCGCCCTCTTCGCTGGGAACCTTTGGAAATCGATTGGGATCCATTGGCCTGGTGTCCATCTCGAGTCCAGTAGAGCGGAAGAGCCTCAGCAGTCCCTGTCTCGAGAGGAGCCCTGACCTTTGGCCAGCTGTTTGAAATGAGGCGTCAGCGATTTTCCCGGACGAGATTTCCCGGTATTTGCCTCCCTCCCTGCCTGCGTGCCTGCCTGCCTGCTGTGCTGACCTTGGAGCAATTCTACCAACCGAGTGGCAGCCATGTCTTGGTCTTCACCATTGCCGAGCACGACGCGGAAATGGATTCGAGGTTCGCCCTCGCCATCCCCGTCGTCGTCGCCATCGGCATCGACGTCAGCCTCTACATCTGTTGAGCATGGGTCATGATCTGTGCTGTTGAAGGAGAAAAGACCAAACTCATGGGAGAGGAAATGGACACTGGCGACTCACCGTGATACTCGTCATCTTCTTCACCGTCCTCATCGTATTCGTAGTCTTCGAAATTGTCATCGCCATCGACATCCTCATCCTCTTCCTCATCATCCTCGTTTTCATCCTCGAAGTCGTCATCGTCGTCGTCGTCGTCATCATCATCATCATCATCATCATCATCATTATCGTCGTCGTCGTCGTCATCGTCATCGTCGTCTTGATCCATTTCGGCGGCGAGATTCACGACAATGTTATGATCATGGTCCGCATCCTCGTCAACTCCAGCTCCATGAAGCATCTCATCGCCAAGCATAGCCCTCAATATGTTTCCGCTCGTGCCGCCGCCGCCCTCGCGAGCCATGTTCTGTATCTCGAACCACAGGGTGTTGCGGTTTCCCGCGCCTTCCGCACCGTGCCCGCCGTTCCCGAAATGGGAGTGGGGGTCGTCCTCCTCGTTGTGGCTCTGCGACATGGCTGTGGCGAGACGGAAGACTGCGCTGAGTGAAGCGGATCATGCGCGGAGGAGAGAGGAAGCGAGAGCGCAAGCGCAGCTCGATGAACGAGCTGGATGTGCGAGAGCGTTAGCCAGAAGCGCTGCGGCGTCGGATGAGGGATGGGGCTTTTTTTTTGGGGGGGGG
>NIGB01000001.1:858825-878191 GCA_003055145.1 Escovopsis weberi | reverse complement strand
GGGGGGGGGGGGGGGGGGGGTAGTACCGGGTGGCGGTTGATGGTGAATCACGAATCGCCTCGAGTCGAGTCGCTCGTACCAGTATGAGTTCAAGTACCTAGGTGAGACGTCGGGTGATGCGGGAATGGAGAAAGCGATGGGAGATTCGGTCGAGGTGGTTAGAGGTAAGGTAGTAGTTGTAGTAGTAGAGATAGCTGGAGGTCTAGTAGCAGCTCTGGAGGAGGCGGTTGCGGGAAAATGGATGGATCATTAATGATTACTACTGTGTATACGCGAAGGTGGCGGTTTCGATCCTCCGTCTTCTTGTTCCTGCCGTTTCGGCTCGTCGAGGACCTTTTGAGCAAAGATCAATTCAGTTCAATTCAATTCATTTTAACAAATTCGCCTCTCGGGAACAGAATCAAGTCGAGGCATCTGTGACCATTTCAATCCCTTTTGGCTCGAGGAGCTCGGGCGCGGAGTGACGCCATATGCTCTGGGGTATCTGCTCATTGATATCATTTATCTCCAGCCTCGGAGAAGAGGAGACGATCGCTTCTAAGTCCGAAAATATGCAATAACAGTACATTCAATATGCAATACGAGCGCAGATGACTAAGGATCGCCGCTTTGAGGTTGCACGATATTCTCAAGTGAAAAGAATTGAATTCTACCTCTTTACTCGCGATGCTCTCCTAACATTACATGGATGGAATGGATATGTGACTGGTGAGCTGTATTCCAGATGATATATCGCATGATGCCTGGCCAGACTCCTCATACCCTTGATGCCGTCACCAGACCATGTCCACACTCGACCGTCCTACTAATGCAATCCCCCAGAGAACGATTTCCGATCATGCAGCCAAGCATTGCATTGCATTGAGCATTTCACACTTCTCTCATCTCGTGTCAATGACCTCGCGTTGAAGTGCGAGGCGAGTCGGCTCACGTGACTCCGTCCTGATCAGAATCCTGCCGATTCAAATTCGATCAATCCACTGCATGCAGGGCCTCAATAGTTTCATTCAATGCTGCAAGTTCGTTCCACCGGTGAATGCCATTTCGAATCAAATATATCACAGGCACTTTGATCATCGGCAGCCATCGAGACTCAGACTCTGACCTGCACCGCATGAGTTCATGTATCAATACCTCCTCCTACATGTAGACTGTGCATCGTGATGCCATTCGCACGGAGCCGATTGCCTTCTACGAGGCTCCTTCCAAAGTAGCCAGGCACTGGCCGCGGCAGCAACGGCAGCGCTCTTGCCTTGGCAGCTGCCTCCTTGCGTCACAGAAATTGTCCTGCTCGGTTCGCGGAAGGCACCTCCCAGCTGAAGCCGGCAGATCTCAGCTGTCCTTCCCTCCTTCAACCTGCCCGATACCTGTTTCGAAAACGTACGGACGGTAAAGGTTCCCCCCCGTTCCTTCCCTCAGCCTCGCACGGGCCATGTGCCGCGACCTTCTCCACCGGCCCCGCCGTCCGTGAAATTGTGATTGGCTCAAATCCCAAGTGCCAGCTGCGACTGCCTTGGTTCCAGGGCGCAGGAGCGGCCCATCTGAAATCAACCAACCAACCCACCTTCGTTCGCACTTGCCGTTGCAACAACAAGTTGCTGCCATCGCCAAAACAGGTACTTTAATACGGAGTACATCCGGGAAAATAATCAGGGTCATCACTGCCCATTCAGTATCCATCATCAGGTATCAGATATCGTAGATAAATCTACTGTCTCTACTAATCCATCATTCTATCCTCTTCACCCATGCTCATGGATATTACCCCTTTTCTCGCCCATCCGTGAATCGACAATCGCCGCGAGAACCACCTCAGAACGGGCACCGCGCTCCCTGCCTGCTTCTGTCATCGAGCCCCCCCCCCAACCAATCGCTGGCCGTCTCGCCTTGTCGCTTGGCCCAGGCACTTGAACACGCCACGCCGATAAACGTTGATCCATTCCGGCTCCTGCCAAGATCTTCCCAAGTTCCACACGCCATCTCCGTCGGCTTCGCACGACCTGAAGCCCTCGAATCTATACCTACTATATCCATCGGCCTCTCCATTGACCGTCCGTGCCCCTTTACAACAAAGCATTCGGACATCTGGCGATAGCCGCTCGCTTGCTCGTCCGCTCCTTTCTGTTCGCTCATTGCAACTTTTCTACCTCTCTTTCATCACTCTCGCTCAACCCCTTCACACCCTCAACGGCCTCGGCCTTGCTCGACCGCCCGACAGGCGCATCCTCATCTCATCAATCTCAACTCAGATCCTCTCCCTCAAGACAAACAGAGCGAACGCACCACGGCGAACCCGACATTCCATCGCTGGCAACGACTTCGTTGAACAGGTCATACTCTCGGTCTAGGCGATCACGCCGCAGTCGTCGCGATGCGATTTCGAACGCAACACTCCCCCCTTCTTCTATTCCTGCTCCCTTCCCTCGTCACCGCCCTTGCGCCAAAGGCCGCCGCGCCCGCTCCAACAACCAAGGAACAGGCTGCTCTCGCCACCGCCGATGATGCCGACGATGCCGCCCTGTCCGCCGCCTTCAAGAATCGAGTCAGCGTTCCGACCAAAGATGCACCGGTAGACGGCAAAGACGGCAAGCCCCACAACGGGCCCTTCGTTGACACGAGCGGCAGGGCAAAAACCGACTCCAAAGAGAAGGCCCTCCCCCCGCTCAAGGGCAGGCCCAAGGACCCGACCATCATCGACGGCGAGAAGATCCCCGAGTCCAACGACGGCGTCATGGACGATGAGAACCGCCAGCGCCCCCAGCACGGAACCACCGGGACAGAGGGCGGCGTCTCCGAAAAGGACAAGGCTCGCAAGGCAAAGGAGGAGAAGACGGGCGAAAAGGCCGTCACTCGGCCGGAAGCCCCCAAGGAGCAACCGCCCTTGCCACACAGCGAGGAACAGAAGATTCCTGGCAGCAAGGAAAAGGCAAAGGACAAGGCCAAGGACTCCGAATCCTCCGACGAGGACACGGCCTACACGGGACTAGAGGTACGTGCCCATCTTTCGCATGCCCTGCTCGCCGTCGCTCGCCGTCGCTCGCCCGGCATGAAACTCGCAATGGCCTCCATCCCTGACTGACGCGTCCCAGAAACCCGATGACCTTCCCGACATGACCCACGAGAGACCGCCTCCCCTACCCAACTCTGCCCAGAAAGACCATCTCGATATCTCGAAGCCAAAGAGTGGGAGCTCGGGCCATGCCGCTTCCTCGGCAGGGAGAGACCAAGATGACGACGGAATCATCCAGCCCTTCCACTCCTTCGTCTTGTCCTTCACCATGATTCTCGTGTCCGAGATCGGCGACAAGACCTTCCTGGTGGCGGCGCTCATGGCCATGAAGCACGATCGCATGGTGGTCTTCTCCGCCGCGTTCGGGGCTCTCCTCGTCATGACCGTCCTCTCCGCCGTCCTCGGCCACGCAGTCCCTTCGCTTCTGCCCAAGCGCCTGACCGGCATGCTCGCCGCGATCCTCTTCCTCTTCTTCGGTGCGAAGCTCCTGCGCGAGGGAATGGCCATGGACCCCAACGAGGGCGTGGCCGCCGAGATGCACGAGGTTGAGCAAGAACTTGCCGAGAAGGAGAAGGAGCTGGAGCGAAGGGGCGGCAGCTCTCTGTCTCCCCACGCATTGGAGATGGGCCTCAACGGCCGAGGCTCCAGGAGCATGGGCCGGTTCCCCTCGACCCCGCGATCCCCCTCCGAGTCTCCGTCTCGCCACCCTTCGCGCAAAGCAGGTGCTCTCGGGAGCATCATGCAGGGAGTGAGCAATCTCTGCTCGCTCGTCCTCAGCCCCGCATGGGTCCAGACCTTCGTCATGACCTTCCTTGGCGAGTGGGGAGACCGCTCCCAGATCGCGACCATCGCCATGGCCGCCGGTCAGGACTACTGGCTCGTCACGCTTGGAGCTCTCGCCGGGCACTCCATCTGCACCGGAGTCGCTGTCATTGGCGGCCGAGCCATTGCCGGACGTGTCAGTCTCAAAGTTGGTAAGTCAAGCCCCCTTGGAGAGCCCCTGGCTGTGCTACCGTCTACGGATTACTGATATGATTGTAGTCACTGTCGGTGGAGCAATCGCCTTCCTGGTTTTCGCCTTTATCTATTTCATCGAAGCGATCTACGCCTAATGTCAGCGCGCGATTCGTGGCCATTTGCACCCGCTCGCCTCATCGCATTCCCGTCGACCGTTATTTTCTCCTATTTTTAACACAATTTTTCCTCGATATGACGATTTAGTTTGCTTGCAAAAGAACAAAAAGGCAAAAACGCGGGCCGTTACCATGAATGATTCGAGACCTCCGCTTCTAAACAATGGGTCAACAACGTCGACAATTGTGAGAGGTTCAATCATATTCTACGGTGTTCCCTTCTCTTTCCCCACCCCTCTCTCATGTCTTCTACTTCAATTATACTTGTTTAAACAAATCACGCCGGGGGGGGGAAACCATGCCTGGAGGCACTCAGGGATTCGGTGGATTGGCACGGGATAAGGGATGAGTCTGTCTATGGGGCATATTTGGGCAAATTCGGGTAATGGACGGTGGAGGAGAGCAAAAAAAAAAAACAAGGACGGCGGCCCATTGTTCTGCATGGTTTGATGGAGTTATTCCTTTGCTTCCCCTTGTTTCTCATTCTGTCACCCTTGATCTGTGCTTTATGAGGAGTGGCATGACATGTTTGGGCCGATACAAGCTAGAACGAGTTTTGGCAATCTTGACACTGCATTTCTCGCGAGTTGTGTGCTTCATCTACCTACATACTATACTCACCGACCCCTGAACTCTGCAATCAAGTACGCTGCCATTGAGACCCCCTCTGGGACCAGGGGGCGTCGCGATCTGCCGTATTTGTTGAAATCCGAATAAAAGAAAAGAGGGAGAGAGAGGGGGAGAGAGAGAGAGAGAATGCCCGACGATAGCAAGGGATGCCCTGCGCCGAGTTGGATGGCCAGCGGTCTGCCGCGTCTTCGTGACTTGGGCCTGCTTGTCTCCCCCCCCGGGCTGGCGAGCCATGCAATACTACCAGTACTAGGACTCGAGGACGTTTGCGCGCGCCCACTCCAGCGGCCTCCAAACTCACGGTCTGGAGCATCAATCGCCTTGACGCTCCTTGAGCTTGGTCGTGAGCCGGGAGGGGGGCAGGTTTAGGCAGGTCGTGTCGAGGGGCCGAGGGGTATCTGATTTGTGACGGGCCATGGAGCGTTGAAGCCGTCATATCTTTTCTTCCTTCTCTTCCGTTTCTTCCATTCCTCCTCCCTCTTTCTCGTCTTCTTCTACTTTTCGCACCCCCTGTCTTCCAATGTCTCTCCTCTCGGCTGCTGGTTTGTCTCCCCCTCTGCGACTACCACCCCGTGTCTCTTGGTGACCCCGGAGCGGCCATTACCGACACGGTGGCTCGGGTTCGTGCGAGGCAAACATTGGGGACACGAGGCAAGGCGAGGGCGGCGCCCTGACTTGATCCTCGGAGCTCCGTAGAATCTCTGGGATATACATACCTGCGTAGCATGGATCTTAGTATTGTGTGTAGGAGGTTGTAGTAGTTGCGGTGAGTCCGCGGGTAGTAGCAGCAGCGCGCGCTTCAGGTTGGTGGATGGGATGCCAGGGACGTTTATGCGTTCCTGGCGGATGTTCTGGAAGAAATCTTGGGAGCGACGGCGGCATGGAGGCTGCTTTGCGGAGATGCGAAGCAACGCTACCGACATGTATTTGACGGTGATGATGTCTCTGGATGTGTGAATGCATGTACATACCACATATGTATGTATGTATCAGTGTAACTGTGTCCAATAAGGGGCGGCAGCCTCGCAGGGCAATATGCATGCACATTCACGTTCCGGAAAAGAGATGGATGTACGGGGTCTGAGCAACGACTGTCATGCTGCGAACCACGGAGTATGTATGCGTGCCTGGTATGACACAGGCACTGAGCGAGTGACGGGGAGCGTGTGGACGCCACAGCAAGAGTCGGTTTCTGTACTCGCTCGTTCCCTGATCCGGCTACACCGACTGCTATGCTGTGTGCGAGCGAGCGAGGGCGAGAGAGGGCAGGATGCTACCATGGCTGATAGACGGGGGGAGGAGGAGGAGAATACGAGGGGGGGAAACTGTGGCAGCAGGGGACGGGCTGTGGTCTCGATACAGTGCGAGGGGGGCTGAGATGTGAAACGCGAGGGCCCCGTGGGACTGGCATCGCGACGTATCATGGGAGACGGGCTCTTGATGTTGTTTTCTGGGCGCTGGTGAGGGTGTTTTGACTCACGGAGAGGCGAGATGGATACGTGAGATATACCACGGGGACGGGCGCGGCCGTGTTGGGCCTGATGGCTCCGGCTTGGAGAAGCTGGTGAGGCCGGTATGGGTCGGGAGGTATGTGTGCGTGATGGAGGGAGGGAGGTATAAGAGTGAGAACGATCCTCTTGCCAGTGAGCTGTTTTCTTTTGTCTCTTGAATGGCGAGAGGGGAAACAAAGGACACTTTCGAAGCGTTTCGACACGGGATATTCCTCGACTCGAGCTCGGCTCTTCGCGACGTGCATCCCCTGCTTTCGGCTTTGCGGTTGGGACGATTCGCCGCGCGTCCCTTGAGAGAGGGCTGATCTCGGTCCACCACAACCAGACGGGTTTCAACGCCGGCTGCATAGATCATCGGACCACGGGATCGCATCTGGTTGACCAGCGGATCGGCGCGTGACGCCTGGCTCCAAACCCCCGGCATGGGAGACTACGACGCGAGATTCGGGATGGATCTCATTCACTGTCCCGGCTGTGGCGAGCTCATCTCTGCGTCGATGCCATACTCCGAATGCCTCACTTGCGCTGCGTGAGCCATCTCTCCCCCGTCTCCCCCCCCCCCCCCCCCCCTCCTTTTCGCCCATTATCATTGCCTCACAGATGCCATGGTCGGCTCGTTCTCACGGCAGAGAGATGCTGATTTTGAACCCTTTCGCAGGAGTGACCAGGCGCAAGATCTTCAAGATGATGGCTCTTGGCCCCCCGGGCAGGAAGATGATGCCTATGGAGGAACGACTGTCCTCATCGTCGTCATCACCAGAACTCCGAGCGGGCAGGAGGTGCGTGCGCAGACGATTTCGACTTGGCGGTGAGGCAGCCGGACCTCCATCCGGGCATCATCTGGCATGTCCTTCAAAGCCATCAATGCCTTCAGGCGATGAAATGGGCGAGGGAGTGAGAAGTGGAGAGCCGGGGGGAGCTCGAAGGGCCGGCATTCGAGACCGAGCCGGATAATTCTGCTGTGTACCATCTTCTCTTGTATATGGATGATGTATATTCAAGTGAGTATGACCTTGTGTTTGGTGCCTTGCATGCTTTCGGCCGCCCTCTTCGACACTGCAGGACCCTTTCGATGCATCGTGATGCAAGAACTGGTCGCTTTGCGATATAGCCGCAGTCGGACCGCTTGAACCGGACGGCACACGCGAAGCTCACCCCCCCCTTTATCATCCATTGCCAGACGCTGCGTGGGCCCCTTCGTCAGCAGGGCAGATTCCAATGTCTCGAGGGTGTGGCTGTGTCCTTTCCTTCCGAGTTGCTTGTGACCATCCATAGGCGACGAGATGGCTGCATCGCGACTGTCTGGAAGGTTTGGCGATGAGGGCGTGGGCAAATAAGGAGAGAGGAACCGGGATCGGTGTTCTCGATTGACGAGTCGAGGCGCGATGACGGCCACTATATGGCGATCACAGGTGGTGTGATGGTGCCGGATCGAATCGTGCGAGCAGGTGGGTGACGCTTCTCATCTATTTCTTTGTCGGCGTTACACAGGATGGTCTCCCATGTGCCATCACATCGGGCAGGCTGCCTGGGGAAGATGACTGGTCTGAAGATCATCCGGAAGCCTCACTGAGAGCGGTCCGCCTCATCCCTGCAAGAGCCAGGCTGCTCTCCCTCATCGTAACCTCCCGGGGGCTTGGTGAGCATCGCGGAGTCGAGATGGCAATGAACGGGGAACAGAAGTACGGCTCCCGAGGTGTCGAGTGTAATGCAAAGAAGGACAAGCATCCGGGCTCCTCCCGCGGAAGCGCATCATCGAGCCACACAGTATCCGGAGAACGTCCCGCATTCATTGGCTCGGAGAAAGGGCGCGGTTAATGGGCAGAAGAAAGGGTCGGACACGCAGAGTCACATCGGCATGCTCGCGGCCGGACGCTGACATGTGCAATCGCCGTTGAAGCGGTTGTGGGAAATGCCGATCGTGGAGTCCCAGGGAGGCTTTGCAACGTCTCCGGGTAAAGGCCGAGAAATGGCCTTTTGAAGCTTTATCGTCTCCACGTCGTCCCACATGGCGATGGATTTGCCATTTCGATGGTGAAGTCCAAGGAGCATCCGGACTGCATTCTATCACCTCACACCGGCGACCCTTCTCCCCTTTCTTGTTTGGAATTGATGAGGCGATTCGTGTACATATGTATGTCTGATGTCTGATGTCAGTCAAACATGACTCAAATTGCGCTCTGCGGGCGAATACAAATGAAAGGAGGTGTGTTTGAAGACTTACTCCGCACTGACAACTGGCTTCCGATATTGACATTTCTATCCGTCCTCCACTTCATAATACAAGGGGGGGCTGGGGAGGCTGTTACGAGTATGTATGCAGATTCTTGACGTACAAGTTGCAAACGCGGACTCAGAAACCCAGCGTTGTATTACTCAGACAGCCGGGGTCCCACGATGCACATCCTCGTGTCGTGGTGCAGGATATGACTACATCGCGTCCCAAGCCACAATCTTCAACGCCTTTGCATGTCATGGCTTTGAACCGGTCTTTGTTGGAGAGAGGATGATAGGCCTCGAAAGCCAATGACATGTTCGGCATCGACTCCCAGGCGGCGACCGCATGGTTTGTGCCTCCCACGTCCCCCACGTACTGTGTAGTACGCTGAGGACGCGGGATTCGTGGAGCGGCATATAAAGTGCGCCATCCGCCCATACCACGCAGGTCTGACAGTGGCAGTGAGTATGATCCTCACCATATCCAAGGTTGATCAGACTTCTTGAGCACAACGAAACCTCAAAATCGCAAGTCGCACCCCGCATTTCCAGCAAAGATGTCGGCAGTGCCCGCCTCGAAAGTCGTCCCCGGCTTCTTCCGCCATGCCCTCATAACCGTCGAGCCGATCGCCGCCGTGACCGGGGCTGCTATCTGCCTGCTTAAGCCCCATTCTTACACGGAGCTCATGACGCAGGGCCTCGGGGCCTATGCCTCGGACACCAAGTTCCTGTACACGACGATTGCGGGGGCATGGCTGCACTTTGCCTTTATCGAGGCGGTCGTGATGCGAGCCTACGACGATCTGCGTCTGTGGCGGATGTGCTGCGCGGCCATGGTGCTGAGCGACTTGCTCTACTGCCTCAGCGCCATCGAGGCCGTCGGCGGATGGGCTGTCTGGTCGCAATTCGGAAACTGGACCGCTCATGATTGGACCGTGATGCTTGGGACGGTACCGCCCGCGTCCATCCGACTTTGCATCCTGCTGGGGATCGGCATGAAGAGCACGGCCGCGGCGCGGACGCCGACGATCTCGACCCACACATCAGAGAAATATTGAGGAGAATATCGCACGAGACTATGGCTCGACGACTTGATTTCCCGGTGCCTGCGAAAGCGACAACTTAGTTCCGAGGATTTCTGGATGAATGCGGAGCATTGTTGACGGAGTGCTCCGCACCGCCGAGCAGCATGACAAAGCAGTTGATGGCATACCGGGATTCTTCTCTCACAGGTCCATCCCAAATGGGGGCGGAGGACAGGCAAGATTCTCATCCTGCAGCGGCCCAGGAGAAGGGATCAGGGGCCCTGGGAGCTGGGAACTGGATTCTGCAGCGGAGGGGAGGCGGGGCGGGTGGAGGCCCGCAGTGGTCAGTGAGGCCCCGACTTCCGGGCGGACTGCATGCCGGGAAGTGCCCTGTTGGGACACTCGAAGCCTTGGGGAGCGTGGAAAAGAGATGAGGATTGGAGGTTTGGAAGGTAGAAAGGCAGATGGTGAGGCCAGAATTGACGCGGTCATGGAAATTGAAGCCTGGGAGTCGGATCGTGATGAGCGTCGAGGACTCCATTGACACTGTCTGGAGACTTTCATTCAGACGCCAAAAAGGCATCTTGAGAAGGTGTTCACACAGTGCATTATGCCTTGCCTGCACTCGTCCATCTTCTGGAAGGGAAGCAGCGGATGACAAATGGCTCAAGGAAGGAGCGACAGAGCTAAGGCCGATGGCCCGAATTTCGCAATCGGCGCTAGTCCTGAAACGCCATCGCGCTTGCCATGCCCTGGCTCCCCTGTTTCCCCGTCCCCCGGGTTGGCTCGGCCCTGATTGGCCCATCGCCCTGTTTCGGGGCCACTTTGGGGCATCGCACCTCGAGCACGTCATCGTCGCTTCGTCGCTCTTTCTCAATCCGCAGGGGGAGCTTGGAGTCGGTTTATGGCCTCAATCGGGATTTTTTTCTCCCTCGTTTTATGACTGCTCGGAATGATTGTTGGTCAGACAGATCGAATCTCGAAAGAAAGGCAACGAACGATATTGTGGGCGCCCATTGATCCTTCCGAGGTAGGGATGAGATGCACTACTAGATCGTACCTCCTCGTACCGGTACTACTACTCCGTAGAACTTGAAGTGAAAAGGAATCAATGCCCCTCTGTGGAAGCTATTACCATCTCGGCATAAATCTAGGAAGGCGCCGTCGTCATTGAAGTTGCGACTTCCGTCTTACTCTTCTAACTCTCTCCTTCTCTCCTCCTCCTGCTCCTCATCATCCTCCTTCTCCTCACTTCATCCTCCTCATCTTCTCTTCTTTCAAGCTTGTGCTCTTCCTTGGCTGTCTTGGAATCCGACGTCAAGTTGTTCTATTAGACAACCCGACGCCTTTCGCCCTCCCTGCCATCATCGAGTGGGAAACCATTCGCCCTCAACTTCAGCCATGGCCAATACCCCTCATGGAGGTGTCCTCAAGGACCTCTTCGCGCGAGACCTGCCGCGCCACGAAGAGCTTTTGAAGGAGTCCCAGACCCTGCCTTGCTTGACTCTCTCCGAGCGTCACATCTGCGATCTCGAGTTGCTCCTCAACGGCGGTTTCTCGCCCCTCGAAGGTTTCATGACCGAGAAGGACTACAACGGGTTTGTCTCATCCACGATGCGATGCTCTCCCCACCGTCATCCGAACCACTCTAACCCGTCTGCCTTTATTTAGTGTCGTTGCAGAGAACCGTCTGAGCACCGGCGAGCTCTTCAGCATGCCGATCAATTTGGATGTCGACCAGCAGCAGATTGACAGCCTGGGAATCAAGCCCGGTGCCAGGATCACCCTTTGCGACTTGCGGGATGACCGTAACTTGGCCATCTTGACCGTGGAGGACGTCTACCGACCGGACAAGTACGTGCGGATTCTCACCCATCTCTCCCGCCTCCTCCTCCTCCGTGTGGGTTATGGGCGTGAGGCTAATGTCTGAAAAGGGTTCTCGAGGCCAAGCAAGTCTTTGGCAGTGATGATGATACCCACCCGGGCATCAAGTACTTATTCGAAACCGCCAAGGAATTCTACGTTGGTGGTAAGCTCGAGGCCGTCAACCGCCTGGAGCACTACGATTTCCTGGACTTGCGCTGTAAGTGATGCCTATCGAGACCGAGGCCTTCCTCCTTAGGTGAAACCACCCTTAGCGCATGATTCAAGAGCTGACCTTGGTTGCCATCAGTCACCCCGGCCGAGTTGCGCTCGCACTTCAACAAGCTTGGCTGGAAGAAGGTTGTGGCCTTCCAGACCAGAAACCCGATGCACCGCGCCCACCGAGAACTCACCGTCCGCGCCGCCCGATCGCAGCAGGCCAACGTCCTCATCCACCCCGTCGTCGGCTTGACCAAGCCCGGTGACATCGACCACTTCACCCGAGTCCGCGTTTACCGAGCACTGATCTCCCGATACCCCAACGGCATGGCCGCGCTGGCCCTGCTTCCCCTGGCCATGCGAATGGGTGGACCCCGAGAGGCCCTGTGGCACGCCATCATCCGCAAGAACCACGGTGCTTCCCACTTCATTGTCGGTCGCGACCACGCCGGCCCGGGAAAGAACAAGAACGGCAAGGACCACTACGGCCCTTACGACGCCCAACTGCTCGTGCAGAAGTACCAGGAGGAGCTCGGCATCAAGATGGTCGAGTTTCAGGAGATGATCTACATCCCCGACCGCGACGAGTACCTGCCCGCCAACGAGATCCCCGAGGGCACTCGCACCATGAACATCTCCGGAACCGAGTTGCGCAACCGCTTGCGGACCGGCAAGGAGATTCCCGCCTGGTTCTCCTACCCCGAAGTCGTCGCGGTCCTTCGGGAGCAGAACCCGCTCCCTCGGGAGAAGGGCTTCACAGTCTTTCTGACAGGCTTGCAGAATAGTGGCAAGGATCAGATCGCCAAGGCCCTACAGGCGACCCTGAACCAGGGAGGTGGCCGCCCCGTCTCCTTATTGCTGGGCGAGACCGTCAGAGCGGAGCTCTCCTCTGAGCTCGGCTTCAGCCGGGCGGATCGCCGCCGCAACATCTCGCGTATCGCTTTCGTCGCCTCGGAGCTTACCAAGGCCGGCGCTGCCGTCATTGCCGCGCCCATTGCCCCCTACGAGGATGCGCGCCAGCAGAGCCGCGAGCTGATCGAGAAGTCGGGACCCTTCTTCCTCGTCCACGTCGCCACTCCTCTCGAGTACTGCGAGAAGACGGACCGAAGGGGCATCTACAAGGCCGCACGTGCTGGCGAGATCAAGGGCTTCACGGGCGTCGATGACCCTTACGAGATCCCTGACAAGGCGGACTTGACCGTCGATGTGTCTCAGCAGAGCGTTCGGTCGATTGTGCACGAGATTATTCTCCTGCTCGAGAGCCGAGGGTTGCTGGACAGATTTTAATCGCATGGGAGACTGGGAGTTTAAGATGAGAGCATTTGGAGCAGTGTCTTGGATTTGAGGACAAGGGCGAGACTTTCCTTGGGTTATGAGTCTTTTTTTATCGTTTCTTTGGATATATATACATTGGATGCCATGCATCTTGGGGGGACAACCTGAAGGAAAAACATCAATCAGGATAGACATGGCGGCAAAAGCCTGGAAGGAATACACACTTGAACGTGGAAATGATCAAACCATGCAGATTGTCGAGACTAAGTGAGATCCCTATAGGCTAGAACACTACCCCTCTCAGTGGTTCAAGGATGGATCAATATCTCAATTCGATCAAAATGCACCCGCGGCTTCAACGGCAGTCCCGGCGCTGCGTGGAGGTTGCGGGGCATTGCTTGTGCCTGTCACCTCAGTGCCAAGGCGCGATTCCATGAAATATCACATGCAGCCGAGCCCTTCCAACAAGAAACAAGGGACAATCGACAAGGGACAAGGCGTCCCCCTGTGTCATTCGATGAGCGAACATTGGGGTTGGATCAATGGAGGTCCATTTCTGGAGTCGTTAATGGTGAACGCATCGCGCACAGTTGCACACCACCGCAGCTAGTACTGTGCTGCCGGCGGTGGTGTCGCGGATGTGTTAGCGCAGTCTAGTGGCAAAGGGCCGGCCCTTCAGTGGGTGGGACGGGAGGCGAGGCACAGTGCGGGGGAACTTGTCGGTGGCGCGGGTCCAAATTGACGTCTCCATGGTCCCTTGAAGGAGCCCGGCTAGGGTTAGGGTTGTTGGTCACCCGCCGTCACACGGCGAGGCCAATCGAGGTCGAGGCTTTGGCGCCGCCTTGTCCTCAAAGATCCATGGACGTTGATGGATCAATCAATCCGATGCAATTTATCCCCAAGCCCATGATTGCGCAGCCTCGAACGGGAAAGGCTCCTACTACTACTCCGTACCTCCACGAAGGATTGACAGTCCCTACTATACCGGTAGATGCCCCTTTGGCGTCCAGGTATATTAGTACGGAGTATATACCACATGCTTGTACAAACCGATCGCGAGACTCACCGACATCTGCTGATCGTCATCAGGTCCGGCCAGATCGCCTGCATCTGCCCCCCCCCCCCCCCCCTTTCGAAGCGCTCGATGCGAGAATGACGATGAAAAGCAGGCTGGCCTCCTCCGTATTCAAGCGGCCCTTGCCACAGGAACAATCAACTCGCACAACAGACGTTTGGTAGAGTCGATCGCCGACAAGGACCCCTCCATTCCGAGACACGGAGGGTCGCTTTCAGCTCTTTCAAGCCCTCCCAGCCCCAGCGCCTCTGTCGGCTCCGCCTTAGCCTGCCATTGATCCATCGAGTGATTGATGGATGCCGGCTTGCATCTCCAGCGCTCTCTCGAAGCTGCCCATACATAGAATTTGCTTGTCCTCGTGGACGCTGCCAGGGCGCTCACTGCCGGAGACCACCACGCCGACTTGCTCTCGACTCTCGACTTCCCACTGCGCATCGTTCATCTTGACCTCGACTCCGCCCGCCATTCGTTCTCTCTTCTCCCATACAAACTTCAACTCTCTACCGATCGATATTCCCAGAGCTGCTATTCCGCATATTGCTGCGCCTGACTCATTCCTCGTATCATCCAGTCTCCTCGACCGTCTCCGCCTTGCGGTCTTGGTCGTATATCGCGCGCGCACTCCTGCCCGCCTCAGATTTTCTTTTCCTGCGCCTTCCCGATTCCATACATCAAACATTACGAGTACAGATTCAGCGATTTAGACCCGCCGCACGACCAAAGACGAATCCTCTTCAAACACCTGGCAGCCTGCCTGCACGCACCTCTTGCTTGATTGGATTTTTTTTTCCCTCCCTCTCTCCCCTTATTTACCTTCTTTCTCTCTTTCTGGGCCCCTTCCCTCGCGCCCACCCCTGCACGATTCAGCCTCACACCTCCCAGAAGCCATCGTCATACCCAATGGTCGACAATGCCGTCCGAGAAACATGAAGTCGACGTCGACGTCAACGGCCGCCTCGTACGCGAAAAGCAGCGCCGCACCAAGTCGGAGCGCAAGTCTGACCGCGATCGTCCCCACCGCTCCTCTAGGTCCCTCCGCGGCAGCAGGATAGGTGACGGGAGCGACATCCTGGCCTCGCTGGTCTCGTCATCGACGACAAAGAAGCACCGCGCCACCAAGAGGGACTCCTCCGACAAGGAAAAGAGGGCCTCCATAACAGCCACCACCACCACAACCACAACCACCACCACTGCTACTGCCACCGCTGCCAACACCACCACAGCGACGACAAAGGACAGGGAAGCAGACAGGGACAGGGAGAGGCACGATGAGCGCCGCGCGCGGTCCGCCTCGCTGAGCAGCCTCCCGCTGGAGGACTTTTCGAGAATGTCGCTAGACAAGGACCGCATCCCACTGCCTTACCCTGCCGCCGCCCTCAACAAGGCCCACAGTAAGGAGAACATCGGCAGCCGTGACGACGGCTCCGCCCCCCCGTCCACGAGCACTAGACAACAGCAGCACCAGTCTCATCCCCTCACCCCGGAACCAACAGACCTCGGTGACGAGGGGAACATCAACATCAGCAGTAATCACAAGGACGGCGGCGGCAGCGGCGGCGGCGGCAGCAGTAGCAACCACAACAACGGCCACAGCCTGCACCACCAGCATCTCAGACCCGACGACATACCCCGGCGACTAGCCTCTTCCAAAAAGGCTGCCCGACCGCCCACGCCTCCCGAGACAGACCTCGCCGCCGAGAAGAAGAGGCAGCTCGAGGGCCACATCCGGTCCTCCAAGCACGTATCGAGATCCACGTCTCTGGCTGATGATAGGTCCAAAGTCAGTCGCAGGTCCTCCTCGAGCCAGGCAACCTTCTTCAGATCCTCAAGCAACAAGGTGCACGATAGGATCCGCTCCTCCGTGCTGAGATCATCGAGCATGTCCGCCTCGCGTCACCACTCCACCAAGCGGTCGGCGTCGACCCGCAGCGTCAAGAAGCCCTCCAGCAAACCCGAGCCAATCGAGGTCGACTCCTCGCCCTCCAGCATCCAGGACAACTCCCCCAAGACACCGACCCAAGCCCCCCAATTCCCCTCGCACCTGTACTCGAAGCGAGCCCGATCCCCCACGTCAGCGCCCGACCCCGAGTCCAATTCCAAGACGGCCACACCCGCGCCGCCCTCCCATCCTCCCCCGCCGATCCCCGCGCCGCCCCCACCGCCCGCCATCGATGTCCACGAGGCACCGAGGGTCGACTACCTGCTGCAGAACGGCGGCCTCCCCCAGCCGGTACCCAGGAACTTCCTGTCGGTGCTGCCCCCGCCCCCACCGAGCAGCGGCAGCGGCGGCGGCGGCGGCGGCGGCGCCACCCGCCCGTCGAACCCGCCCTTGACCGGCGTGGACACCCTGTTCACGCCGTTCTTCCACCTGCTCGATCAGTACCAAACAGTGTTCACCAAGCAGGGTTCCATTGCGGTTGCCACCGGCCATCGATCGATAGCCCGCCGCCTGCTGGACCGCCTGGAGAACGTCTTCTCGAGAGACCTGCCGACGCATGGATGCTCGTGCATCATATGCGAGAAGAGTGGTGAGGTCCATCGGGGGCTCAATTGGGGCGATGTCTTGGAATGGGTCAGCGGCCGCATCGAGCTGCCTCAATGGCCGCCGTTCGACCTGGCCGAGATCGGCACCAAGGCCGCCGAGATATCCGGGGAGACGCCCCGGAGACCGGATTCCCCCGTGCAGCTCGACCCTGACATTGCCGAGGAGTTCAGGGAGCATTACCTGCGGCAGTCGAAGAAGGTGAGGTCCGCCGTGGACAGGTGGCTGAGCACCACCGGAGAGACGCCCGTGCCGCCCCCGCAGGACGTGGACGACGAGACGCTGTGCTTCGCCATCATGACCAACCTGGAGCCCGAGGACCGGCCGTACTTCAATGCGCTCCTGTCCGGCTCGAGGGAGCTGAGACCCGCGACGCGCGCCCCGACTCCCATCTCACGGTCGCGGACAGATCTCCTGGTCAAGACGGGCCTGTCGCTGCAGCGCCTCTATCGCCTGCCCCAGGTTCCCCGGGATGCCGAGTGCGCCATCTATCTGATCAAGAACCACAGAGCCCACGACTTGCTCGTCACCTTGTCCAACATTAACAACTCGGAGTGGGAGATTCTCACCTCTGGGCGGTTCGATGGGTTTCTGTGGTCCGGCGCGGACGCGGAGGACCTGGGGCCCGGCGGCGGGATTTCCCGCGGTCCGTCGGTGATGGGGTCCCGAGCCACGACGCCCTTTTCGCCTTACTCGAGGAATGCGACACCGGCGTCTTTCATCAGCCTGGCCTCGTCGGGCATGACCGCCAGCCGCCAGCCGGTGTCCAACGACGAGGAGATGGAGATCATGGCCATCGCCGAGATCGAGCGGCAGATCTACTCGGGCATGGAGGCCCTGGAGGATGCCTTCGAGAAGCTCCACCTGAAGGCGGAGGCGGTGCGCACCTCCCTTAGGCAGCGGAGCGCAGGCCTCATGCAGAATCTCCAGATGCGGCGGCGAATCGACGTCCTCGGGGCCCCCGGGTCGAGCGGATCCCAGAGCCCCGGCACCGAGCGGCCGGCGTGGGCGCCGGGTAGCGACGGCGGCGACCCGCCGAGCGACAATGAGTGGGGCCTGGACGACTTCGAGCTGATGCCGGATGACTCGGCGAGCAACATCAGCAGCTCCCGACACAGACGACCGAAGAGACGTGTTGAGCGTAGGACGCCCGCACCGATCGAGGAAGACGACGAGGAGCGCTAGGAGAATGACAATGACACTTGCTTGCCTGCTTGATTGATTGATTGATTGTCAATTGCTTCGGTGGATTGAACCCGGCTCGAGGTTCGAGTTTTTTCTTTTCTTATTTTTCCGCTTCTGAAAATACAACCAAACTCAACTCAGCTCAGCTCAGCTCAGCGTCGCCATGGTATATACGACATCGCATCTCAACTTGCTTCTACAGGACGCGCCAAAGGAGGATATCATTTCAAACCATGGAGAATTCGTTTAGCAATCAATTTGAAGAGGAGATGGAAATTAGGAAAATCTCGAGGAGAGAAGGTCGCTGCTGCTGCTGCTGCTGCTGCTGCTGCTGCTCGGTGCATGAGAGAAAAAAAGGATGGCATACCCTTGGCGTTGTCTAGCTTGCCTTGTCGGATACCACAGATGTATTGATGGATCTTTGTGCATACTATCTATTTTGCTTCTTCGTTCTTCTTCTTCTTTTCCTTTTATTTCTTCTCCTTATTTGGCTCTTTGTCGGCGAGCTTGCTTGCTTTTCTGTGCGCTGTGGCTTTTATCTCATGAATTGATGATGTGCGCTCATAATCTTTCTCTTGCTTGGCTGTTTCTTGGAGGGGTTGGGGGGATCCTTGATACTTAATCGATACCTCGATTGGATGTTCTAGGACAGGCTGAGGGCTTTGTGGACAAAAGATTGATGGTAATAGCCGATGAAACGTATAGAATATTTGCTGTGACGTGGCATGGTGTGAGAATCTCAGCCCCAGCCCCTGAAGGTTTCTCGCGTTGAGATTTTGAGGGAAAATGAGAAAGCTGTGAGACCGTAGGCAACCATTTACTCTGCAGTGAGAATGAACATTGAATGCTCCTTTCTCAGATATGCATGCACAGCTTGCCTCTTGCATACTTCTTCTTGAGAAAGAAGCAAGTTTGGGGTAAAGGGGGTGCCCAGTTCTCAAGACCCAAGCATACAGACAGCCACGTTGTGAGCGACCAGAGTTGACAGAAGCTGCGCTCTTAAAATGAAAGAGGCACAAGTGAAAGGCGAGTGTGATGACAATACAGGCGATTGATTGAAGGCACAGTCGTCGTCCTTCATGCTGATACGACTCGAAGGCTTTTGTCTCGCCATTCGAGGGTGAAAAGGGGCTGTTGCTAGCTGATCGTGCTCTGACCAATCATCTGCGCCTTCCTGCTCATCAAGAGGTACTTACCTACTACTACATGATGTAGGGGGTGGAGGAGTTCCGTTGGAAAGAGGTGGGCTTGGTCCTTCCTTACCTCTGAGGGGGACGGAGCTTGTCGTGCCTTCTTCATGAAAGGGGGCGACGCGAGGTCTCCTTCCGAACCAGATAATTGTGGGAAAGGTGCATGGCGGCCATCCGCTTGAGTAGGGAAGAACACCCAATAACTAACTATCTCGGATCACCCACTACTCCTCATATCACAGCAGGACGCCAGAGCTCAACCAGACGCCAGATCTCCGAGTCCATGATTTCGTGCGTGGAGTTGACTGGCAATAGGACTACAGATCTTCTCGATCTCCCATTCAAGGTACTAGGTGTAGTAGCATCATCCTCAAAACCCTGACGACCTCTCCGCCCCGCCTTCCCAATCTCTGTAGTAGTATGTATATTGATCCTTCCTTCTTTTTCAGCAACGCCATCGGCATCGCTCTTTCCTCTCTCTCCCCCCCCCC
>NIGB01000001.1:805594-858813 GCA_003055145.1 Escovopsis weberi | reverse complement strand
CCCCCCCCCCCCCCCCCCCCCCCCCTCTTTTCCTTCCCCACAACGACTCCCTCACCGATTCTTCAAACTTCAAAATGACGCAACAAAGAGGGCGGTCTGGTTCGCAGGAGTTCCTTCCTCTGATGCTCGCTTTTCCCGGCCGCCCTGAATGGCATGGATTTGGCTCGCCCCGTTTTCGAGTTCACCTGGCTCAAGTGAGCCGTCCAGCAGGATCTGGTGTATTGAGCATCAAGCCCGATCCTCTGCAGCATCACTTCTCCAAAGCAGCACTCAAGTCGGTCGAAGTCGGAAATATCCCTTCCACCGAGGACGCAGCCAACAAATGCCGTGCAACCTCTTGGATTCCTTGACCCCCTATCCTTGGCACCCATTCACCCTGTCCCGCAAGTCGGAAGAACCAGAGAGCATGCGCAGAGCAACAATGTCCGCCCTCTCGGAAATCGCCATGCTCCTCGTCATCATCCTGGGCCTGCGCTTCGCCGCTCGCAGCTACGGGGCACGCGGCAACACCGCCGAGCACTACGACTCGGACGGCGCTCATCCCGACTACTCGCCCAGGGCTGCGCCCGTGACATTTGAGGACGTCCCTCTGGCTCGCGCGGCCGGCCTCATGGAGAATCAGCACGAGATGATTCTCTAAGAGCAGGGGTCCTCTATTTGATCTGTGCGGTCACGCGGTTTCTGGGGCCTCATTTGTGTCGTTTTGAGATATCCATCATCTCTGCCATCTTCATCAGCTCGCACTGGTTAAAAGTCAAAGTGCGGAGAGGTAAGAACGTGGAAAGGCTCGTTTGACTGTGGGTCAACTGGCTGACCAAGGTCTGCTTACCCCTTTTTCCTCTGCTTTTTTTCCAGTGGCCCCTTTCCTGAGCTTTTCGGTCGTTGAACAGGAATTTCACTAATAGATGGACTTATTCGATCAAAATCCCATAGATCGTTGCATAGACGCTTCTTCCTGGCCAGGATGCCTGATCCGCTACCGTCTCTCACTCGTTGTGGCCAAACACGAGTCCTTTGCGATCGTGCGGCAAGCAGACGGAACCGAAGCTGTGCCGGTCAAAAGGAGCTGAGAATCGTCATCGGGAAACGAGAATCTCAGTAATCTCAGACAGTACAGCGTCAAGTGTTGCACGACTTTATCTAGAGCCACTATGGAAGACGAGACGGATCTAGAAATGCAGCATCCCACTCTCAGAAATGATCCCCATCTCCGTCTTGCCAATAGCCCTAGTCCATTACATAGATGATCACCGTCACCGGCATCGTCCAACACCGGCCCAGGACAGCTCGCGCGGAGAGCCCCCTTCCCCTCGGCCCTCGACCATGGACCTCGTACTCGGAACCGCCCAAGAGAGCCTCGACGGACCGGGCCGTGCCTCTGTAGTATTTGCCCTCTGCGCAGCCTCGTCCCGTCCGGACTGATATTCCACTCCCCTCCCTCACCTCGACACCTCGCGCTGCTTGGCACGCTGCAGATCCTTGGCCAGAGCTCTCGGGTGCGGTGTTGCCACTGGCAGGAGTAGGAGGGCAGCAGGCGCGACATGTTGACCAACAGTCTGGCTCGTAATCTCCGAGGAGCGTTCACCCCCCTTGGACCTGTATGTACTCGTACGAGTATGTAAAATCGGTGCCTAAAGAGGGTGCAACAGGCTGGGTGACTTTGCGAGGCCCGGGATCCTCGCGGTGAGGTCTTGATTCCGGGAACAATTCCGGTATCATCTTGTGCCGGAAGAGGAAAAAAAACAAATATCTGTGTACTCGCATGTATGTGACAGTTTTGCAGAGTGTTGCCTTGGCAAAGGTGGTCTCCGAAGGTTGATAAAATCACGCAGTGGTGGCGGAAGAAGCCGGGATGTGCATCGGAGAATGGTGGTGTGACATTGACGAAGGAGACTCTGGAAGAACTCTGGCGAGACAAATCCCCTCGGGCGAGATCCAGGTCGGGAAGAAATTGATCGACGATGTTGTTCTGCGCTTACATCTTCTCGTGCTGCTCTACAGACTCCCAGGCCATGGGCGTTCCGATGATGCTGTGAAGCCTGCGGGAGTGCCTTTTTTGTTCATGGCTCGAATAATAGTACGGGACTTGACAGTATCTCGTTGAGTCTCGTCAGGAATTCGATCGGGCAATGAGCGGACGTCGAGTCTCGTCTCGGGGTTCATTGGGCAATAAGCCGAGGCTCTGCTCATGCTCGGCATCGGGCAGTGATGTCGGAGTGCACCATCGTCTCGGCAGAGCTGCCCCACGATGACATGGGGTGCGGAGGGCAGCTGCAGATACTTCAGTGACGCAACCGGTATCACCTCCGCGCGGTGGAGCAACGGCCCCAGAGCTCTCACCTGTCTGTACATACATCTACGCATCCATACGTAGTATGTATGAGTCGTTGTAGAGTTGCAATGTCCGCCGAGCGGGCGGGCGGCTTTGCCGCCGACAGAGGGGCGTGAAGAAAGGCACCAACGGCGCCGAACCTCGGCGGGCATCGCAGGCAGCAGAGCGCTCCTCCCCCCTCCGAGGCAGGCAGGCAGGCAGGCAGGCGAGCACATTCGCAGCTGTGTGAGCTCCCTTAACAGGGAGCTGGCGTGCCGCGTCACATCGCCGCCGTGGGTGCGATATCACGAAACAGGAGGAGTAAGGGATGTGTATCTTGCATATACATACTCCGTACATACATACAAGCGTTGCCGTCTCAGTGGCTCCGAAACGAGGAGTGGCGTGCCCACCTTCCTCTTTGGAGGGACGAACCACTTTCTCGGGATCGGGAGGGGGGTGGGCGTGGGTGGAAAGAAGCTGAGACCTGCGTTGTCCGGGGGCGGAGCTGGGGCCCTCTGTGGTACGTGAAAATGGGCCGACGCGAGGGCCCCCCTTCCGCCCCCCCTGATGCACGTGAAGGCGTGTCTGGACGCACGCAGAGGGGCGGAAGTGGCGCGATGGGTTGTGGGCGGGCGCGAGGGTCCTCGTGCAATGGGATGATGGTCGGGAGGCGAAGATGGCAAAAGTGGTGTGATGATGGGGAAAACCTGGCGTGTGTCGGCGATGCAGGAGCCCGGATGGGGTTCGAGTGCGAGGGCTGGAGCTTGGATGAGGCGATGGAAGTCCGTGAGAGGATGTGGTTCGGTGCGTGTCTGAAGCTGGTTTCGAAACTGACGGGCTTGACGGGGAGATCGTGGCTCCGAGGTGGATTCTGGGCGTTGCGCTTCGTGCACGTTCGTTGTCAGTCAAGGCCCGTGGGATGCTGTGGAGGACGTACATACATACATGCCTGTATGCACACACCTGCTGTGCTCGCGGGCGTTGGCAGTGAAGCGCTCTTGGAGTTGTGGTTCCATAGTTAGCTCAGGATGTCCTCGACGATCCAATCCAGGGAAAGGGGGGGGGGGTGTACAAAGAGTCGAGAAGGGACAGGATCTGGGCCCCAAGGGGAAAAGATCGAGGGCCCAGATCGTTCTTGGCAGAGGAAGCCGGGGGCGCTCTGTGAGAGTCTGGACATGGGAGATGCGATTGGGGCCAACGGCCGTGACGCTAGCTGAGACCGAGGCTTGTGACGGCGTTGGGTGCTCCCTGAAGGAGGGGTGTGGTGGAGCGAGACTTGTGTGTGACACCGTGGAGTGCGGAGAGGGGATCTAACGAACGAGCACAGAATCAGGCAAGCTCGGAGAGTTTCGAGACGTGAGCTTTGGGGGCTCTTCCGCGCAGTGAAAGCTCCGAGACAATACATCCATACGCACTCGCCAGGCCGCAGGGCCTGAGTCGCTGAAGTTTCCGGAAGGGGGGGGGGCTCTGTGCTCGGCATGTCTTGGACGGACTCGGGCAGTGGCGTGCCAAGAGCTCACTGACTGGGGAGAGGGGATGACCTGGCAGGATCGTGAGTCGCGAATCGGGAGGCTGACGCACAGATTGTATGCAGGTCTGAGCTGGGGCGCGCCGAGATTCATGACGTTTTCTTGAAGCACGAGTATCGCGATTGGTGAAAGCACTATGTCTTGTTCAGCTTCATTAGACTCCTGTCAGTAGTCCGGGTTCGACATTGACAGCATATCGTGGTCGACGGTTCATGTTTGATGTGAACGGTTCTGTTGCCCATCACGAGTCCGAACACCGGCATGCCTCGTTTAGTGTGCGGCCTCGATTTTGTTCGACAGGCAAAGAGCAAACAATAGGGCCCTCGATCGCGTTGGGTCAAATGAATCTCCGATCGATTATCGAATCTGCTAGGCCAGGATTCAAGCAGATATGAGAACACCTAGCCTTGGGCGCTAGGATAGCTCTTCGCAGTAGTAGGGATCCCATGAAGACGGAGATCTCGACAGCTTTTCCACGGCTTGGGTTGTGGACGATGATCCGAGTAGTGGATGTTGGGTCTCGAGAAGAGGACAGGAGGAGAAGCTTTGCACTGCCACTTGGGGCTGCCCTTCGCTCTCGTTCACAGGGCGTGTCCTTGCCTGTCCAGTGTGAGGCAATTGCGAAGCGTTTATCTCACAAACCGCCGTCATTTCCCTCTCATTCCGCTATGCTAGCAGTTTCCCGATGCCCTGACCTCGATGGACGGTTCGCGAAGCAAGTGCCAAAGTCTCGTCTTGGAAACAGCTGTGTCGAGCTTCCATCCATAGGGGTCGCTGAAACAAGACCAATCGACGGTTTGAATTGATGCATACTCGTATCAGATCGGGATGGTTGTAAATGACGAGTGGCATCGACAATGTGTCTCGCATTGCTCTTGATCCACATGGATTCGACAAGATTTAGCCCAAGCTGGACAGGATTGACTCTCTGGAATGCAGATTCAGGCTCAACGTAGATAAGGCATGCCACTGGCGGCAATGGAAATTGATTTCATGGTGTTGAATAAAATCACGTTGCCGCCATGAATCCCCATCAAAGGTCTGCAAGGGAAGCATTCTGCAACGCATGAAACTCGTAGACTGGTACTCGTGCCTATAGCTGCCAGACCAGAGGCGCCTTTCTTGTTTCGAGTCCCACGAGGTTCGTCAAGGTGGGGTAGCAAATGGAGGAATGACTCAATCGAAGATGGAGAGGGGCCTTGGCCTTGCAGAGCAGAACTGGGTCGCACATGCAGGATCGGACGCATGAGCTCACAAGGTTGCAGAGCCGAGGTTGACGCTGCAGGTATTCGGAGTGCTTGCTGGCCTTGAAGACCACGATTGCGACCTCTTGCATAAGCCGTCTCCGCAATTGGACAACAGCGAACCGTCCATCACGGCATCGCGGGGTCGCTGGCGAGCAGTTGGGCTTGCTCGGATCCTGGATCCCTCCCCCATCATCTTCATTGGCGGATCGACCTGCATTATCGAAGTCCAGATTAGCGCTGGCCGGTATTTGAAATCTGTGTGCGATTGCAGGGGAGGGTGTCTACGTAGAGGACATGAGGATCAAGTACCGACTACCTGCACCAGATTTGTTCGTTTCGTTGTTGGTTCTCCATGATTGTTGGCCTCTGAGGCAAGATCAAACACCAGGCGTAGAACCATTGGGATCTGGCGTGGCGGCGTTTCCCCCCCTCTCTCTAGAGCGTGGCTTGCCCACCAGTCCACCATCGGCTCCTACCAGTTATTCTGTACTCGTACTCGTACGAGTACAAGGTTGAGGCGAAGGCTTGACTGCCGGGATGAACATCGGGCGGTGGCCAGGGGGTGGGGAGGTCTCGCATCTGGGCCTGCTCGAGTCAGGATGCGGGACATTGTGCGCTCATCTCCGACTCTGTAGTTTGCGGAAGCGGATGACCCCTGAGAGTTCATCCGAATCTGGCATCGAGAAGCTGCGGAGAATTCGAGCCTTGCAGCAGCCTCAAGTCTTCCTTTTGAGTCCCTCAACATTCGAGACAAAGGAGCTCGGTTCGGTAGAGTTCATGCCTGGAGAGATCGCGGGAAGTGAAGCGAGATTCGCCATGACAAAAGGCATGATGCAATGCTCGTAGGGAGTCTTTGCATGGCCTGCTCGAGTCTCGGCCCAGTCAGTCGATATCTTCAGCTCTCATCAGCAGGCAAGGGGTGGCTTCTTGGAAGGATTCGTCTGGCGCGCCTTTTCATGGAGGCAAGAAACGAGTTTCGATATATTGCCAGGTCCCCTCGAGTATTGGTCGACAATGGGATCTTGTTGGACCGCCTGCTGCATCCTTTGCGCTGCAGATGAGGAGCCGGAGGAGCCGGAGGGCATGGCGTTGTGTATCCCGTCCATAGTAGCTGCCAGCCGAAGAGGGCATCAGCGGGACCGAGGTCAAATCGGCAATCCATGCACTGCAGCCTCCCCGAGTCTGACAATAGCATGCTCGGCGCCGATGGGCTATTGTTGCGCTGGAGGGGTTGATGCAAGATCTATATGTATCAATGGGAGGGCGCGGGAAGGGCCGCACCGAGAGCGTCCCTGGCATCGCAGATGGCGAGTGGAAGAGGGGGAGAAGAACAATGCATGCTGGCCGGGGGCGCGGCGGGACCTGACGCGATCTGACATCGAGCAGGACTGATTGCCATTGCGGCTGATCTCATCGATGGCCCTTTTCGAGGAGTTTCGTGCATACTACTCGTGCATACCGGTACGATGATGGAATTAATCGAGCATCATCGAAGGACTCACTTGGAGGAGTCAGGAGGGGCTCGCTCGTGATCTGACACGTGATGCTTCAAGCGAGCCGTTGCGTGTGCCCTCGCTTCTGCCCCCCCGGGTCCTCCATGGGCCGTGACTCGTGAAGGCGAGGATCAATCAATCAATCAAGCATCGTCTGGAAGCCGAATGCAGGCCGTTGCGCTCGGCTGTGTTGAAGAGACTCGCCTATGTACGTGAACCCTGCTCATTTCTCGAGTTTCCGGTAACGGCCTCTTGTCTGGAACGCATTGGATCAACAATGTGTGCGATCCGAGGTTCTTTGTACTGTTCTCGCACGGTATAGATTGGGGACAAGGGCTTTATACGGTACCTGTCTTCTAGGCCAATCTTGGCGACGCTCGCTGTAGAGCCTGTGATTACAATGGGGGCACTCGCATTCTCCACTCCGTGCGACTCGAGTCAAAATTCCACAGTCCTTCCCCCCCCCCTCCCTTCCCCTCAGGCGGGCATCACGAAACACGAAAAACGCATTGCAAGCAGCGCACAGCCTCGATTGATGGTGCGCAGGATCGCACGTCGAGAAGACATCAACAAATACGGAGTAGCGCTACTCGTATTGGCACGCGCAAGATTGAACCGCAGGGCCGGCCTGCCCTGATTGGCGCACGACCTCGTATGTATGCGCTGCCTCGCGAATCCAAACCATGCATGATCCCATCTTCCCCAGCAATGACGAGGGATCGAAACCTTGGCCGGGGGCTATTTCCAGAGCCCTGAAACTCTGGCCGCTTCTCCCGCGGCATCACTTTGCCAGGCCTCATTTCGCATGGCGAGGCTCAGTCTTTCGCTCTTGACTCCATCAAGCCTAGCCTCCTAGCCCGGGGGGCCTGCGATGCCGTATCCATCGTCGCCAGAGCCTGCGAGCCTATCAACGTGCCGGTGAGCTGCCAGGATTCCTCGCATCGACTGCGCTGCTCCATGCCATTCCCTTGCCGGAGATGCCCTCACGCGCTGCTCTGTCAGCAACCAGAACGTCCAATTTGTCCCGCCGCCCATTCATCCATGCTGACCGGGTCCACAGTTTCTCCTCCTTCTGCAGCCGCTGCTCCAGATTCCCGCGCGTTCTCTCTCTCTCTCTCTCTCTCTCTCTCTCTCGCCAGCCAAGCGAGCCAATCTCCCTCCTCCTCCTCCTCCTCCTCCTCCACGCACGATACGATACGGTACGATAGAGAGAGGGAAACAGAGAGACAGAGAGATAGAGACAGAGACAGAGACAGAGAGAGAGCGAGAGAGTCCACTCAACCCACCCAACCCGCTCGAACCCGCTCGAACCCCCGTCCGTCCTGTTGCATCGACAGCAGCAGCAGCAACAACAGCAGAAGCGCCTGAGCTCCCGATTGTCTGGGAGCATCTCCATTCCGTTCTCCATCTCCGTCTGTTGGATCCTCCTCCGACATTCTTTATCGTGATCCTCCCCTTTCTCCTCGCCTCAGCTCGCCCTCACCTTCTCCCCAGGCCTTCGCAGGTACTCAACGCCTCTTGTTGTTTCATGGGGCGTCGGCGCTGGTCACCACTCTGTTTCTCTGTTTCTTGAATCTATTGATCTATTCGCTCGCTTGCTCCTCTCCGCTTCTCGTCCATCTTCTCATATGCTTTGTTGACGCTTGCCGTGATCGCCAGAATTCCACCACCTTCGTTCCTTTCCGCCGTCTCTCGCCTGAACTCGACGACGATTCATCTGTCTTTGATTCTTCTTCTTCTTGTTTTTCTTCATCGTCATCATTATCTTCTTCTTCTTCTTCTTCTTCTTCTTCTTCTTCTTCTTCTTCTTCCTCTTTCTTTCAAATTCGCATCATCCTTTTTCCCTCGTTCAATCTTCGTTTTCGGCTTCGTCTTCTCTCGTTCTGTTTCTTTTACTTGATCCCAGCTGCAGAGTCCCAGCGAAACTCTTGGCGCGACCATCTTTACCGATCTTTCCGCCCGTTGGCACGATTTACCGCCCCGGCGAACCGACACGACTCAACTTGATCACGAACCTCCCCTTCGACCGTCCATTTTCAGCAGACCTTCTCCCAAGAGAACCCATCGGGGTGCTTCGCAGGCCGACGACCCTTTTTCTTCCCTTGGCCCGGGCTGCCAAATGCGTTGAGCCGGAGCAACATCCATAGCTTCTTCCATCACCGCATCTTCGCCGCCGCGACCGATCCTTCGTTCGCGAACGAGAACCTCGCGTCCAAATCTCGTCTCGATCCCTCGACGCCATGCGCTCCTTTTCCAGGATAACGGCGTTCCTGGCAGCGGCAGCCTCGCTGCTGACTCCGGCTGCCGCCGCCGAGAAGGTCCTCACCTCCAACTCCCTCAACACCTGCCAGGACAACTCCGACTTCTCCGCCAGCTTCTTCCGACTATCGTACACGCCCAACAACAACACAATCATGGTCGACATGTTTGCCCGATCGACCGTCGAGGGCAAGGTCGTCTTCGACGTCGAAGCCGCCGCCTACGGCTACACCTTCCTGCGACAGGTCCTGGACCCCTGCACCATGGGCCTCCAAGGCCTCTGCCCCATGGTCTCCGGAGACGTGCCGATGCCTTTCAATATCCCGGTCCCGGCCGACGCCTCGTCGCACATCCCCGGCATTGCTTATAACATTCCGGACCTGGATGCCAGCGTCACCATCCGCATCAACCTCACAGAGACGGGCCAGAGTATCGCCTGCGTCCAGGCCAACATCTCCAACGGAAAGACGGTCGACTTGACCGCCATCAAGTGGGCCACGGCGGCCATCGCCGGCCTCGCCCTCGTCGCCTCGGCCATCGTGAACGGCCTCGGGCATTCCAACACCGCGGCCCACATCGCCTCCAACTCCCTGTCGCTCTTTGGCTATTTCCAGTCCCAGGCCATCATCGGGCTAACCGGCGTCCACCTGCCCCCTATCGTGCGATCCTGGACCCAGAACTTCCAGTGGTCAATGGGCATCATCTACGTCAACTTCATGCAGGTCATCTTCACCTGGTATCAGCGGGCCACCGGCGGCACCGCGGCCGACATCTTCGACTCCATCCTGACCACCTCCGTCTTGGTGCAGAAGCGAAGCACCGACATCGCCACCATCGGCGCCGACGCCTTCTCCAAAAGCATGGCCAGGATGCCAAAGGCGGCGGCCCTCATCAATCCCGCCCTCGCCGTGGTCTCCAGGCGGGGCAACATCTCCGACGGCAACGGGAGCTTCATCGTGTACGGCATCCAGCGCGTCGCCTTCCGGGCCCACATCGAGACCACCAACCTTTTCATGACGGGCCTGACCTTTTTCTGGCTCTTCGGCCTGCTCACCCTCCTCTGCGTCGCGCTGTTCAAGGGCGTGTGCGAGCTCTGCGCCAGGCAGCAGTGGATCCGGCACGACCAGTTCCTCGAATTCCGCAACGGGTGGCGGACCGTCCTCAAGGGCATTCTCTTCCGCGTCGCCCTCATCGGCTTCCCCCAGCTCTCCATCCTCTGCATCTGGGAGTTCACCCAGGTCGACTCCCCCGCCGAGGTCGTGCTCGCCGTCTTCTACCTCTTCTGCCCGCTCATCGCGCTGGCCTGGGGCGCCAGCAAGGTCGTGCTCATCGCCCGCCGCTCCATCTCGTCCCACGGCAACCCGGCGGTCCTGCTCTACTCGGACCCGCAGATGCTGAACAAGTGGGGCTTCCTCTACATCCAGTTCCGCGCCTCGGCCTACTACTTCATCGGCCCCTTCCTCGGCTACACGCTCGTCAAGGCCATGTTCATCGCCCTGGCGCAGAAGAGCGGCATCACCCAGGCCGTTGCCCTCATGGTCATCGAGGCCATCGCCCTCATCGCCGTGTCGGTCCTCCGCCCGTACATGGACAAGCGGACCAACTCGTTCAACATCGCCATCTGCGTCGTCAACTTCCTCAACGCCATCTTCCTCTTCATCTTCACCAACATCTTCGACGCCCCCGGGCTCGCCGTCGGCGTCGTCGGCGTCGTCCTCTTCGTCCTCAACGCCATCCTCTCCCTCGTCCTCATCCTCACCGTCCTCATCTCCACCATCCTCTCCATCTTCCGCAAGGACCCCGACGCCCGGTACCAGTTCATGGCCGACGACCGCGCCTCCTTCATGAAGTCCCAGACCCAGCTGCACTCCAACATGGAGCTCGACGCCCTCGCCGCCACCGCCCGCGGCGAGAAGTCCGTCTTCAACATCAAGGCCGACAATGACTCCGACTCCCCGCCCACGTCCATCATCGCCCCGCAGGCCATGGACTCCCAGCAGTCCTTCCAGCCGGCCCTCGGCAGCTCGGCAACCCTCTTCCCGCCGTCCGACTCGCACATGCGCTCTCAGACGGCGTCGCCGATGAGCCAGCTGCAGCGGCCCTCAGACAGGGCCAGCCCAGCCAGCTTCCGCACCGCCAACAACGCCAGGTAAGCTCCGAGAAAGAAATCTCAATCTATCTTTTCATCCCTTCTAGAACGATTCACCCGAGATGTCGTCATCAATATCAATCATACAGTGTCTAACATTGCACGTCTCTAGTCCTTGGCAACGTGGCGCCGGTTACGAACATTAAACAAAAAGCAGTAATGAGAAATTTGTAGATAATGTACACGGAGAGAAGATCCTCATGAGGTCAATGGGTCAGAGGTACTTTTTTTTTGGAGATATCACTCAATTTTTATTTTCTTTTCCTTTTAGGTGGGCTGCTTTTGCAGAGCAAACTCCTCCAAAGCCGTTTCGCAAGATCCATCGTGCTGTTGCGATGATTAATGGGTGTGATGGGATTCCAGGAACTCGTGAGGTTGATGAGCCGGTACACGACTCGGTTAGAGGGTGCGAATTCAAAACCTCAAAACCGGGGTTTACTATTGGGGATCGATGAACCTCCACGGATCGTGTCGGATAATGGATGATCGGTGATCTGACGGGGCGGGCTCGTTCTGGACCAGGAGAGGGGGGGAACGAGGTGATACGATAACAATGGAGGATCCAGCAGTTCTAGAAACGTCATAGGGCGCGGTTCAAGAGACTTCGATGTGATCTTGTGTACAGCGCTGCGGGAGCAGGGGTTAGCAGCAAGGGGGTTTGGCCTGGGAAGGTTCGGGAAAAGGGGGGGGGAGGAGGCTGAAGGTGGTAACAGCATGAACATGTTCTTGTCGACACTGTCTGGCTTATTTGTACCCGTGAGACTTCATGAGAAAAGAAGGGGGGTCTTGATTTGGAGAGAGAGAGTGCGCAGTCCAAGCCATTCGAGTGGCCTTCAGGAGATAGCGCTGGCAGAGGCTCAGGGGCGGAGGAGCAGAGCGGAGCGCCCAAAGCGAAGAAGGGGTGGGGGGCGAGGAAGACATGGAGGAGGAGCCTTCGACCCGTGCAACGCCAGGGAATAGATGAAATGTGACCCAGCAGCATCGTGCTACCCGCGCGAGGCATGCAAAGTCGACCAAATGCAGTATGCAGTCCGGCGTACATACGGAATGCAGCACTTCTCCTTCGCCTCCTGTTCGTTTTCTGGCGGAGCGGATGAAGCTGAATGTTTGGCGAAATGAGGCGATTGTCTGCCGCGCCCAGGACGCATCGATTGGCCAACTGCTGAATCTGCACGGATCGAGGGCGGTTGGAGCTGCCGTTGCTTGGTATGTCCGTTCGGGTAAAAGAACGGCCTGTCGAGGCGCTGGCATCGGCGTTGAGGTTGGATAACTGGGTTCGTACTCCGTAGTAGGGAGTTGTATGTGAAAAGGATGGGAAACTGATACATGGATGCCGGCAGATGCTCGCTCGGGGCGGCTGGGCCACGTGTGGAGAAGTTGAATCGGCAAGGGGGGCTGGCATTGTCCGTTTTCCAAGTGCGCCCGCCGATGGTTGCCAAATCTCGAATCCAAAAGGGGGGAGATCGAGCGTCACTGAAGGACAGAAGCCAGGATTAGCAGGGGATCTTGATTTCTGACTCAAACGGGATTTTAGAATAGGAGGCCTCGAGGGGGCGCGGATCGGTTCGTACATACCAGGACTCCGTACATTTCGTAGTAGAGCATGGCGGAGATGATGGAGACCCAAGATCGGCGGCAGGGAACCGAGTGCGGAGGAGGGAGCCGTGTCTCACAATGCCCACGCTACATACATGGATGGAGGCCTAACCTATGTGATTTTGTGTTAGCATCTGTACTCTGTACCTGCAGATTGGCATCATCGTGGCACCTGAATTCATACGTTTACCTTCCTGAGGCACGAATCATGGGAGACATGTGCTGAACGGGGTTTCACTCGAAATGAAACAGGAATCCCCAGCTGTGTCTTGCCCATCCTGGTCGTCGTCATCACCTTATCCCTTCTCCTTGCACAGGTTTGCCATGACACGGCAACAGCTTGCAGCTCCTGCTGCCGTCTTTGCAGAGACCTGCTTATTCGCTGAGCCGGATCGTGACCCGAGAGGTCCGAGGGTGGGAGAGAGATGATATCAAAAGAGAGAAGTGACACACTGTTCTGCGTCGCATCCCGGACCCAAGAGACGCGGAGCCTCCTGGCACGGCCTGGGGCCCCAGACTGTCGGCAACGAAGACGAGAAGCGACCTAGGAACGAGAAAGCTGAGACGCGTCCCCTGCATGACTGTGTGTACGGAGTATTGCTGCAGAAGATCATATGTATCGCGTGACAAGTTCGTTGGCCTCGTCCCCTTGATGGTCTTGATTCCAAGGGTCCCTTTCTTTCTTTCTTTCTTTTTTGCTCCGATTTTTTCTTTTTTTTTCGCGCCTGTGTGAGAGCTCCGCTTTGTTGAAAGAATCAATGCTTTCCCACACAGTTGAGGCTGTTGTCAGGATCGCGGACGTGAACGAGCGGGCTGACGAGATCTTAGCCAAATTTCTGAGTCAAAAGTTCCCCTACTAGCTCCGAGGTGTTGCAGTACTAAGCCACCCACACTATCAACTTGACAAGGACCTTTTCGCAGAGAGAGACCCTGAAAATCCTTCTAGCGGAGGCCCGGAGAGGACAATCCCGAGACAAGACAAGCCGTGACCCATGTTAGTATCTTCTTGGAGAATGTATGAGTATATTCCCTTTACTCCGTAGGCGATGAGCTTTCAGCTCTGTGGAAAAGGAGACCATCGCTGGGTCTCGTTGGTGGCGGTGACCCAAGCAGAGGCAAAGGCACAACTGCCTGCTTCGTACTCCCTTGGCTCCATGCGCGCATCACCAAGGGGATCGGGAGCCTTTGGAAGTTGAGAGAAGTCGAAGTCGATGCATCGTAGCGAGACAAAGAGAGGATGAAGCTGCAGAAATTAATGTCTCTTTTCGGATTTTGTCGCCGCCGGATCAAGATGAAGGCGCATGCCCGCCTCCACCTTCCTCAAGCTTCTCAGTCGCGCAAGCAGGAGGTAATGCTCCGAGGTAGGTACGGAGTAGCTCCTGCCTTCAGGGTTACGACCCGAAGACTAAGGCAGGCTTGACTCAGAGGTAGTCAAGACTGACTCCGACCTTCCTCGGCAAGTGACGGGGCTCCCACCCTCGCTCTCCTCTTGATCCCTGTGGGAAGCTGCGATCGATCAAGACCCATGACTTGGAAGGTCCATCCTGAACTCCGACCCAATATTCAGGGGAAAGAGGTGCTATTAGAATATGTACTAAAGCCAATCGATGATATTTACTAATCCGGTACTAATAGCAGGTACCTCTGCCCGAGCCTGTGATATTCAATTAACCGAAAAGACGAGTTATACTATTGATGCTGAGTCTTTGATCGGGATGATCTACTGCGACGCGAGAGAACCTCGTCCATCCCCTCTTCTTCTCTCCTCCCTTCAATCTCTACTAACATACAGACTCATGAGGCTGTCCATCGACCATCGCCATCGCCATCGCCATCAACCCCTTTCCTGGCAATTTTTAACATGCTGACCGGGCAGAAATTCTGCGTCTCTCGATCTGAGAAATCCAGAGACGTGTTGATTCATACCACCTTGCCTCTGCAGGCTTGGCCTGAACCTTGACATGCTGTGGGGACGGCGAGCAGAGTCTAGGCTGCTCGGCTCAAGCCATCCATGCCGCGGATCACCGAGGGGCTCTCCCTCTCTGTGATGCTGTGTCATCTTCATGGAAGTTGGAGTAACGGCATGGGTGTGTCATTTTCCCCCCCTCCTATTCTGAGTTTCCCCCTCTCCCCCCCCCCCTTTTTTTTTCTCTCCTCGGCTCACGGTTTCGAGACTCGTGGTAAGGACTTTTTGCCTCACTGCGCTTCACTGCGCCCAGATCGTCTAGCAGCCTCAAGTTTCTGACCCTCGATAATGACAGATGACAGCCTCCTATTGCAACTTGCAGTCCTAGACCTTGCAACCAAAGCCTCTGCATGCAGGTCTCAGCAGCCATCACACAAAGACATACTGTATACTGCCGCTCGAGTCCCTGTGCCACGTCAACGGAATCGTTCTTCTCGGCACCGCTTCCGCAGCAGCACTCTCCAATTGCTGCCCGAGATGCGATGCACGAGACCTGGCCAGCATTGGACGCATCGACGAGGGCCTGGCGCCATGCGTGGCGCCAACTTGTCTTTGAGCCGCTTTCCATGGGGCCGCGAAATGCGGACACTTTCAACATTGTCTCGACTCCAGCCATGTCCTTGGTCGAATCTATCTACTCCGTACAGAGTACCGATATGGATGGTTCCTGTCGGCATGTACTCCGTACATATGGAGTTTCGATGCTTTGATGTGACCATCAGCGATCGAATTTCCGGCTTGTTTCGGGTGTTTGCCAGATGCTCCAGGCACTGTCATCACCCCTCGTTGCCTGGGCTGTCCTGCCGAGAGACCGCCCTTTGGTCAAGACACCACCTCAGGGGGTGTCGATTCTCAGCGTCGAGGCCTCGCTTGATATGCAGGATTCACTCGCTTATGCATCTCCCTCATGGCCTCCTCAAAGAACGGTCGCAGGCATCCCTCAACAAAAGCCATCGTGGACCGGTCTCCTTTCTGCATCTAGCAATCCACACGGCAGCGAGATCGCTCAAGATCCTCCTCTTTGTCTTTCCAGGAGACGGCACCCACGCACAGACGGTTCACGGGCCTGCTGCGCTCAAACAAATCCCGAGATCTTGGCCACATTGTATGAGTCTGGAACAACATCTTCTCAAATGGCCAATCGTGAATCACTTTTTCCTTCAGCAACACGCCTGGCCGCAGATGAGCGGATGACTGACATGTTCTCACCGGTCTTGGGCTGCCATGACAATAGCGTCGGTCTTCCCAGATCAGCCTGCCATACAACTGATCCTATTGGTCTTTTCCAAACGCTGCGAGTCCCATGAGGTGTATATTTGAGAGCTTTCTGTGTGATAGCAGCTCGCTCGGCAAATGCTACGGCAAGATTCTAGCCTCCTTCAGATAGAGGCGCATGACTCCTGATGCCCCATCGTGGACAACGCTCTTGGTATCGTTTCGTCAGATGATGCCCGGCCAGTCCTCAAAACCCCAGCTCTGGCTTCGTCTTCTGCCCCTGTCTCGATTGCAGACATCCGGTTGGAGGCAACCTGATACTGTGTGGATGTCAAGCCGAGGCGATTTGTGACGAGACAGGCAGAAAAGGTATCCACAGTCGTTGAGTTGAGGATATTCCTACGAAGCAGAAGTTGCCTCGCCTGTGTGTCACCAACGTCTGCTCGGTCTCCCCCAATCGTCTCAGCCGGCCAAGGCAGGATTTCAGGCCACTGTAATGTCGTACAGCATGACATGGAGTCGAACAGAGGAGGGAGTAAGAGTCTCCTCGGCCCCGGAAGGGATTGGGGAAGATGGTGGAAATGCACGACAGGCAGCAGAACTGCTTTGCAATACATGCTGTCCGCAGCATTTTGCTTCGTCCCCCGCCCGGGTTACAAGAAGTTTTATGCCCCGAGCCGCGTCGTCAAGGGGAGGGAGAAATTTTCTTCTGTTTGTTCGGACGACACGGGAAACTGTCCAGGAGAGCTGATCCATCAACCTGGCTATGGAAGCCGCCTCGGATCTGCTGAGACATCTCACTCACTTCTCCCTGCATACCACCGTGTACTCCTTGCCCAGTACTGGTGCTACACTGCAGAGGTCGAAGGAGCAAGACATGACGGCTCGGATGCCGATCCCACATGTAAACGACCATGGATGAGGACTACTATTCTTGGACGCCGCCGCCCATGCGCCACAACGTGATTGTCCGTCACGGCAAGACCACATCGTTCAGCAGATGCCGTCAGGGCGCACCCCCTCGAGGTTGCAGTTGTCACCTGAAGATTCATCTCGGCCCGCGGAGATCACTCCCTCGTCCCGGAAGACCAGCCCAACCCCCGGAGGCAGGGTCCTGGGAGGGACGGGCGAAGGGTGGGGCAGAGGGGGATGCCCAATCTGGTGAAACAGACGCCAGTCTATGTATTTGCATCTGTGCAACCCCAACCTCCTTGCGGCCTTCTCTCGACGTGCATCGAGTACCTCATTTGGAAGGGGCAGAGGCTTCTGTCCAGGGAGGGTGTTCACCGATGGAGAACCCAAATCTGGCCCAAAGCTGGCAGCGTTGCCGAGGAAATGATCATTTCAGCCACAGGCTTGGGGGAGATATCTGATATCATCGAACAATGCAATGCCGATCAAAGGGACCAGGCCGTCCTTTATTCGCGTCTTCATCATCAGGACGACTCATCGAGCGGCAGGGGAGGAGGATATATATGTCGACAGCGTCCAGTCTACAACTCCAAACTTGGTCAACATCAGCCTTCATCGCGATCAACATATCCGCTCCTTTTCCCCTATGAACCTCGACTCGGTCCTCGGTTGAGAACTTCTGCTCAGTGTAGCCAGCCCTTTTCGCTATACATTGGTACTATTCAAGCTGGGCCTTGGCAACGGACCAAGCTTCTCCCAACATCCTCACCTCCATCTCTCGTACCCTCACCGGGCAACAACCGCCGACATGGCCACATCCCGCGGTAGCTTCCACGGCCCGCCGCTGTTGGACCTCACCATGGAGAACTTCACGTCCAACACCATCCGTATGAATACGCAGGGCGAAAGTCGACGTGCTCGTTTCCTCATGGAACGTCTCATCACCCACGTTCATGACTTCATACGCGAAACGCGTCTCAGCACGGGGGAATGGAGGGTCATATTAGGATTCATGTCCCGCTGCAGCCGGAGAAGCGATCAGTTTCGGAATGTGAGTGTGAGTTCCTTCTGTTCGCCATCTGAACGACACACTCCTTCCCCGATCCTCGCACACTTTCACGGACTTGTTTTCCCTTCGCAGCTCTCCTTGCTCGTCCGAGAATGGCATCAGGGGGAAAAAGGCACTAATGAAAAAAGGAACTGCTCCTCCTCTCGGACATACTGGGCATCTCCGTGCTCATCGACTCCATCGACCACCCAAAGCCCCCCAACTGCACGGAGGGCAACGTCATGGGCCCCTGCTTCACCCTCAAGTCCCCCGAGGTGCCGTCCGGGACCAAGATCGGCACCGACCCGCAGGGCCAGGACATGCTCGTCCTCTGCACCGTCAGCGACTCGGCCGGCCGGCCGCTCCCGGGCGTCAAGGTCGACGTCTGGCACACCGACTCCCAGGGCAACTACGACATGGAGTACACCGACGGCATGTACACGAGCGAGCGCGGCGTCCTGACCAGCGACGGCGAGGGCAAGTTCTGGTTCAAGGACATCAAGCCCGAGGGCTACACCATCACGGAGCACGGGCCTGTCGGTGATCTTCTGCGCAAGCTGAAGCGGCATCCGTGGCGGCCGGGCCACATGCACTTCATGTTCCAGAAGCAAGGATACGACAAGCTTGTCACGTAAATACCCCCGCTCCCCCTTTTTCTTTCTTTTGCGCCCCCCCATGCCCCCCCACCCCCCCCTCCCCCCGCCTACAGGTCTTACCAGGCCTCACTCAGCTACAATGATTCTTTCGTCCGAGCCTCCATCTAATCACCATGACCAGGAATCTGTACATGAAAGGCGACCCGTTCGAGGGCTCCGACGCCCTCATGGGCGTCAAGGAGAGCCTGATCGTCAACCCCGTCAAGATCGACAAGGACACCGCCAAGAAGTACGGCGTCTGGGACGATTTCCTCATCCTCCGGTACGATTTCGTGCTCGCAACCGTGGAGGAGGTGGAGCAGCTCAGGGACAGGAACGCGCTGGACGCGATGCACAGGCTGGGCTTCGGGAGGGTGGTGCTGGAGGACCATCTGCCGGTGCCGGATCTGGATTGAGCTTTGCAGGAGTTACGGAGTAGGTGGAAGGGGGTGTGTGCAGACGTTTCGCGGAGTCTGGTCTGCCGCGTGGTTTCTGTTGCCGGTCCTTGGGTGAGCGTCTGCGTTGGGGTGGAAATGGGGGTCCGCATATTGGAGTGGTGGCAGGGGTTGCGTTGTGCTTGTGCTTGTGGGCGTCTTGAGGGGAGAGGTCTGTCTTCTGGAAGTCTCAAGTGTTTCTTGCTTTAAAATGGCTCCTGCTTATGGATTGACCTCTATTCATGAATTTCTAGTGCCTTAGGATCAACGAGAAGGCTGTTTGGTTGAGGGGTCTGCATATTTGCCGTTTGATGTCTCATCCAATTCCTGCTCTACAGCCAAGTCTATGTTTGCAGCAAGCCAAAAAAATACGTCCTTCTGTGACCCTAAAATGTCCCCCTGAAAATCTTCTGATCAGTGCCCTCTCGCCTCGGATTTGACCAGCTTGGAGACGGCCTCAAAGTATCCCTTCACCCCGCCATACTTTTCGACAACGGCCATCGCCATAGCCTCGTCCATCTCCCCATTCCCGCTCCCATTGTTTTCCACTCGGCAGGCGGTGCCGCCTCGTCTCCTGCCGAGCATGCAGGTATTCCTCGTGCTCGGGATCCGCAGCATCTCCGTCTCGACCTCCCACCCGCAATCCTCGGCGACGTGCGCGACCCAATCCACGAGCGAGGCATACGCGGATTTCGGCTTCGACTTGTCCCGCGGCGGGGGAGCGCGGAAGCGCTCGCCGGCGAAATTATGGCTGCAGCAGGGGATGACGATGAAGGGGCACTGCGAGAGGCCGGCCAGGATGGGCGTCCAGGGGGTGAGCTCGTCGCCGTGGTTGGAGATGATGAAGGTGCCCTTGGGGAAGCTCCCGCCGTGCAGCGACAGGGCGCGGTCGGGGCCAGCGGAGAGGATCTTCTGCTGCTGGTCGGGCGAGAAGGAGGAGAGGATGAAGTCTGGGAGGAGGAGGCGCTCTTGGAGAGGAGGAGAAGGAGAAGGAGGAGAAGGCGCGGAGGCGCGAGCGGATGACGGGGAAGGGGGCGGCGGCGGCCCGACGCTGTACTGGGCCCAGGACTTGCGTCGCCTAACGTCGAAGCCCCAGCCGGGGAAGCCCTCCTGGTTGAGGATGTAGACGAGCAAGCCGTTTCCGCAAGCCATGTCCACAAAGCCCGGGAACTCTCCCCCCTGACCGCCGCTTGTGGGAGAGCTGCTGTCGGGATCGAAGCTCGGGTACATGCCCGCCCAGAGCTCTATCAGGAATGCCGCAATGCCGAGATCCTCGAAGACGTGCTTTGTTGGGTCTGTCTTCTCGGCCCAGGTCTCGACGAGGCTGCGCGCATACTTACTCTTGAGCAGGGCATATCGATCCTGAAATCTCCGCCGCGGGACGACGACGTCGTGATGGACTCGTTTCACGTAGTTTTGCGCGTGGCCATGCTTGTTGATCGTCTCCAGGAGGTGGTAGGCCGTCCTCGAAAGCTTGAGGGCCTCCTCGGGGGTGTCCTGGCCGAGGTCAGGGAAGGGGAGGAAGTGGATGGAGATGGTTCCCGCTTGCGTGGACGGGTTCCACTGGTGGAGGTGGGCAATGCCACGAACTTTTGGGTGGTAGTAGGGGATGTCTTGGTGCGATGCGTGGGGGGAATAGATGATGAGAGAAGACTGCTCCCCTGATGAGCCCGGTTCGGTGTGGGATTGGTAAAAAGAGCAAGTCTGGTCTAGGGGTCGATCCCTCTTCTCGTTTCTCGGAATCAGCCTCCTGACTAGAGTTCTGTAGCGGTTCATGCCATGCACATCGTGAGTGATGATGGTAGGCGTGCTGTCAGCGTGACCGTTTTGGTTTCCTTCGCCGTCGTCATCTTTGACGCTGTCGCTGTCGTAGAGAACATCAGCTCGAAAAAGCCAAGTGGAATTCAGGTTAGGGTTGAGAACCAGGTTCATCATCTTCTCTAAGAAAGTGGACGAGTCAAATGTGCAGGGATGACTGCACTGAGGCTCCCACACATTCGCCTCGACGACATCTCGAAAGAATGGTGCGCACGATGGCTCATGCTGAACCGGCTCAAACTTCATGATTCTTTGGGTAATTCGCTTCCGCGCGGACTCGATGTCCAAAGCCTCAGTATTAGACGCGAGAGAGCTGCGAGGCCACCTACTAATGGCTCACGCGCGTCCTGGACAGAGGCAAGCATCTGCGTGCGAGATCGAGGAACAAAATGGATCTTGGACAGGTTTTCCAATTGTGAGGTTCGAATCAAACATCACCAGATCATCTTGCTTACTAAGCAAGAATTCGTCTGGTCTTGCCCGAAATGAGTCACCGATCGAATGATGTGATTGGTGCCAGTCGGACCTTCCTTCGAGATGTCAAGACTCAAAGCCTCTCAAAGCGCAGGCGCCGCCGAGAAGAGGCACCTCCCAGTTTTCCCGACTTGGCGGGACGATTCGCCTTCGAAGCCACTTGAACTTGCGACTCAAGCCACACACGCCAGGCTATAAGTTGTTTCCCGAATTAGCCTGCTTGCTACTCCGTACATAGTGCTCCGTAGTATTCGTAAAGACTTGACGGAGACGCATTCTCTCCAAGCAAATTGGAGACGGCAATCTTGAAGGTTGCGCCAGCTGAGATGAATCTCTTGGCAGAAAAGCCGGCGAGAGATACAGACTCCGTACTCTTATCTCTAGACGGGGCAGCTGTTTCGGCCACACTGTGATCTCATCTTCTGGGAAAGACCAGCCATACCATACCTGCCCGCGCTTTTGTCGTTCTTCCCAAGATCCCCGCGTTGTCTCTGTCAGAGGAAGGTGCGACACGTACTCCGTACTGGCGGTAAGAGGCGTCTTGATTCCAACGAAGAGAAGGCAGCACCGCATGCGGATTGCTTCACAAGGAAGGTACCATCATGGCACGCCATGACTCTGCAGAAGTTGCGCTACACAAATTCCTATGAGTTCACGCAGACTCTCAAGGGGGGTACTACTCCGTACTACGGAGTAATTTATATATAGTAGTTGAGTCCTCCAATATCACACTCGGTGTCATCACCTCCTAATTCCGACTTCTAAGAGATGCAGTACATACGAGTAATCGTGCTCCGTACGGCGTACTCCTTACGGCTCGACAACTCCGTGTACGAAGTAGACACCTGCCCCTTGCCTGTGCCGAACCTCAGCCAGGTACATACGGAGTACGGAGTACGGAGTACGGATTACATGGTTGAGACGCCCGGCACGGAAAGGGCGAAGGGGCTGCGACAGAAAGGCGGTGAGGCTTGGAATCGGCGGAGGCGGCGTTTGGGAAGGCGCTGCGGGCGACGGACTGCTGGGCATGTAGAATCGCTGGATCCTTCTAGCGCGCAGTTTAGTGCTGTGGCCGCCTGAAATCATCTGAAGGCCTCCAAGCTGAGAGGCGTTCTTTGACTGACCTCCACTGCAGTCAAGAGAGCACTGCTCCGTACTCCGTACTGCCGGTGTCGAAGTGGCTGGAACGGAAGGCCGGGAGGTACCTCAGCGTCCTCAAGATACTGCCTCACGTGACCGCACCGCCCGCTCTTGCCCCTCCCAGCCCAGGCCAGATCAAGGCCCCCCCGCCTCGCCCCAGAACAATCTATCCTATTCTATCCTCTCTCCTCCCCCCCCCCTTTAAGTGTTCCCTTTTCTGCCAACCTCTTTCGCCTGAACCTTGTGATCGCAAACCTGAACCCTTCCACTGCCTTAAAAACCCGCTGCCGCCTCACCGTTTTGTCACGCGCATCTATCTCCTCTCCCGCCAACAGCAACTCACAGCTTCCCGCGAATTTTCTGCATCACGAGCACTGCTGCAGACGCCTTCGCCACCCCCTTCAGACCTACATTCCCACCCGTCTCGAGATATTCAAAGTCAACTCCCGCCCCGGCTGCTTGACTCTTGGTCTCTCGTCGTTCTCCGCACTCTATTTTTTTTAACTCTTTTCCTCTTCACCCTACTCAATCAAGAACCTTTCGCGGGACGACCCCGATCCATCCGAGTTTATGTCCATCGAAAATCTCAAGACCAATTACGGTATGTTTTTCGCTCCCTTCCTACCATCCGTCGACAGGTTTTCCATCGCTTGCTAGCCCTCGTCGTTTGCAGACGTCGGAGCGGCATTTGGCCACATCATGCCTCCGTTCCATCTCGGACACGCGCCTTATGTTAGAAAAGTCTTTTCGCTAACTCCATCCCTTCAGACCCCTTCGCCGATGCCGATGACGATCCTGGCGCCGACAAGAAGGTCCAACACCACATCCATATTCGTATCCAACGTAAGTCGCCCACTTGCCGACTTCAGACGACTTGGATTTTTTTCCCTGGTCATCCCGACTGACATTTGGTCGCAGAGCGCAATGGACGCAAGTCCTTGACTACCATTGCGGGAGTCCCGAAGAAGTTCGATACGAAGAAAATCTTGAAGGAAGTCAAGAGAAAGTTCGGTATGTTTCCCTCGCGCTTCGTGGTCCTTTTTCTCTATCTCTTCTTTTCTACATTTTTTTCTGGAGCAATCATTTGGTTGCAGAACGAGTGGCCTTTGCTAGCCCAGGCCCACCAACAATCACCAACAGCGCGCTAACTTGTCTCAATGCACAGCCTGCAATGGATCCATCGTTGAAGACGAGGAGGCCGGTCAGGTCATCCAGCTCCAGGGAGACCAGCGCAAGGATATTCTTGAATTCTTGACCGACAAGAAGGATGGCCTTGGTCTTTCCCGCAGCATCATCACCGTCCACGGTTTCTAAAGCGCCCGACGTGCCGCCGCCCTTCCAGCGACTTGGCTCTCCAGCATGCTGGTGATGCGGCCATCGGTACCCGGGGTCTCTTGGACAATCGGCGGGTCATGTGCATCTCACAGACAGCTGTCATTGCCTGTCTGTCAAACGCTGCATGCCGCCTAGTTGGACCTCGAGCACGCTAAGACGGACGTCTGCATTACCTCAAGGGCGCACGGTTCGGCGGCATGTCTCACGGGATGGGATAGCCGGGGGGAACACCTTTCAGGAGATAAACAAGGACAACGCTGACCCCGGCGCCTGTCCCAAGCTTTGTGCTTGCACCAGAGTGATTCCGATCCAGGTTTTGGTCCCTGTACGATTCAGTTCGATAGCTCTACCAGTATCCAGCGCTGCCGCGGGGCTCTCGGGCCCCCGGTCTCGCCGGTGATGTAGTGCCAATATCACTTCAATCTTTTTCAGTGGTTTTGATAGATTTTGCTCTTTTGCTCGTCGTAGTGATGACTTCAACCGTTCGCGCGACTGAAGGCAACATGAGTAGTGACCTTGGGATGCTCACGTGCCTTGGCATATCAACTTGTTCAGCGCATACGAGTGGGGAGAAAAAAAAACCGACAATTATCGCTCAGTGGGATGCTCACGGTAGTATACAGGTTGGCCATTCCAGAAACTCAAGAAGGAACAAAAAAGACAAAAAAGACAAAAACAAATCATTCTCGCAGATTTCCCCCTTTTTCCCGTTTCTGTGCTGCCTCCTACATGAAGTACCTTCCATCGTTGCGAATCATGAGTTCGTCGTCGTAGCTGTATCTGTGATCGTCATTGTAGCTGAAATTGCTGCCGTCATCATCGTCATCATAATTGTGTCTGTGTCTGTGTCTGTGCCTTGTGTCTTGTGTCTGTAACCTTGGCGGCCATCACAGCTCGCCGCGGACCTCGGCATGCTCGTGGACGAAGTGCTTGACCCGGGCGACGAGCTCGCCTGCGCGCTGCCAGAGCAGCTTTCCCCTGACGACGAGGGGCATTGCGGGGTAGTTGGCCTCGTAGGCCTGCATGTGGACGAGGAGGATGACCATTGTGATGTAGCTGGCGATGGAGAAGACGTTGACCGAGGTGGACGTCTCCTTGCGGATGTTGATCTTCTGGTGGGTGATGTGGTAGCAGACGGTCAGGGTCTGTTGTGTTTGCGCCTTGTCAGCATCTGGTTTTGGAGGAGGATGTTCATGCGGTGCGAAGAGAAAAAGAGGGGGGGGGGAAGGGACCTACCGTGGCGATGGCGACCCAGCCGGGGAGGAGGAGGCGCGGGTCGTCGAAGCCGCCGGTGGAGGAGAGGACGGAGAGCGTGAGGTATGCGTTGACGGCGTTGATGGAGAGGAGGCGCACGATGGTGGCCTGCGGGGTGTAGTTGATAAGCCTGTTTATTGGGGGGGGGTTGGGTGGTTTGAGCTTTCGAATGTCCACTGTGAAGGGTGAGAGGAAGGGAAGGGGGAGACGCACCATCTGGACATGAGACAGTCCGTGAAGAAGAAGGAAAGATATCCGCATGCAAAACACTGAGGGTCTGGTCAGCCACAGAGCACGTTCGCGTTCTAATCTCTTGGTCTTGTCTCTGCCTCGAGCCTCCATCGGGATGCTTGCGTGGGAGGGTACAATGTAGGAAGGGGAAGAGGGAAGGGGGGGCAGCGCACCCAGATTGTCGCCAGAGCGGTCTCTGTGAGGGCGTACGGCGCGGCGACGACGGCGCCCGCGGGGCCGTGATGGAACGCCGCGCAGCTCGCCGCCGCCGCCGCCGCCGCCGCTGCTGTCGTCTCCACGCTCGCGGGGGCGTGACCCGCGCCGAGGCCGGCGCCGGTGCCCGGGGGCAGGACGAGCAGGAAGTGGTCGGGCGGGCCGGGGAGGAAGTGCAGCAGCAGGCGGAGGAGGGAGGGCAGGCCCCACCAGGAGGCGGGCAGGATGGAGATGAGGCGGAAGAAGAAGAGCCAGGGGTGCCAGCGCGGGGGCACCTTGAGGACGACGGCGACGCGGGGCTGTAGGAGGGAGGGGGCGGCGGGGGCGGCGGTCGAGCGGGACGGGGACGGCGGAGCGGGCGATGTGATGTTGAAGGTCGTGGAGGTCGCGGCGGCGGCGGCGGCGGCGGCGGCGGTGGTGGTTGTTGTTGTTGTTGTGGTCGTGGAGGAGGAGGAGGTGGTTGAGGGCCTGCGGCGCGTTGGGGCGGCCGGTGCCTGTGCCATGATGATGGCGGCGGGGATGGGTCTTATGCCATGAGGGCGACTGGCATCTATTGAATGATCTATCGTCGTGGGTCAATGGGGGGGCGGGAGGGGAGAAGGGGGAGGCCGCTGTGTCGATGCGAGGAGGAGAGGATGGTGATGATGGGAAAGGATGACGACGGCGGTGCGGCGTGGGAGGTGGAGGTGGAGGTGGAGGGCCGAGGGCCGAGGGCGGAGGATGGATCAAATTGATCAATCAATGGCTTTTTGGATGCGTGCAGGCGTGCAAGACCCCCGCTGGTGATGTCCTGAGATGTCGACGGGGGGAGAGGGCGGCTTCCGTAGGGATGGAGAATGCGTGCCGTTTCAATTGATATCTGTAGGTTGTGTTTGATGGATGGAGATTACATATATTAGGAGGAGTCGCGCGATGGATGGTGGGTGGTGGATGGAGGGGCGGGCCGCTGCTGCTGAGCTGACGTTCTGGAGTCTGGACTCGCCCAGTATGGGCGTCTGCATAGGTAGTATCTGTTGATTCTACTCAGGTATCCATCCATGGTGGGTGGCATCTAAATCAAATCGACGTGCTGCGTCTCCCTTTTCTCTTATCTCGACTTTCTTCGGGATACTCTCCATCAGACGATGAGGCATCATTGATGTCCCGGCTAAATCCTGCCCAGAGCTGAATCGCTCGATCCATCGCTCTGCATTGCGCGGTGGCGCGCCGCCCAGAGCTGTGCGCAGGGCTGCGAGGCCCACGACATGATTGAGGCCAGGCACTCGGCGAATTGCAAAAGGCTTGTGAATGCCGCACGATGAGCGCTGATGTGACTCAAATGGTCTGAAGACGTCCATGGATGGATGGATTTAATCATCCTCCCACGACGTTGATGTCAATGCGATTCCATTCAATCATGTTTGAATTGATCACCAGTGCTCGCGGCTACCCTGGAGTTAATGTTCTCTCGGTGGCTCTCGGATCCCCTCCAAACGAGCACCAACACCAGTTGAACTAGATGCAGGCGAGGGATTGATTTCCTTCTCTGACACGGTCAAGCATTCTCGGTTGAGAAGAACTTGAGATCAAGATTCGAAAAGATGAAGCTGTTGATGTAATTTATCCGCGCACGAGCATCTTCCATTGACTCCTCCACAGCTCACCCACAGCATCACGCTCTGCAGGTGCAAGACTTCCAACCCTAACCCTCCAACCCGTTCGACTCTCTTGGGATCTAGACAATCGGCCTGCCTGTAACGCTCAATTGCTGAATGCTCCTCGTCTCTCATCTAGATGTCTATCCTCCTCCTCTTCCTCCTCCTCCTCCTCCTCCTCCTCCTCCTCCTCCTCCTCTCTCTCCCCCATCATGCCACCCAGCACTCCCTCCCATCCGTCCGCATCGCTTGCTGTCCGGTCAATCACCCCCGCCTGTGAACCAACAAGTTGTGTTGATGGATGTTGCAGAGTCCATCCCCCTCAATGCCTTCAGAAGAACTTGCCGGCATCGACCTGGATCTGCTCGGCGCACTGCGCGTCCTCGTCGCTGTGGAGCGCCAGCACGGGCCGGTCAAACGCATCGAAGCGCTCGCCCCTCCCCCTCGCGCGCACGTACTGCACCGCCGTGCGCGCCGCGAGCGCGAGGAAGCCCCAGACCACGGACCCGACGGGCGCCACGACAAACGCCCCGAAGACGCCCCAGTCGCCCATGTACAGGCCCTCCTCGACGAGCAGCAGGCGCCCGCCGGCCGCCGCGCTGCCGTAGTAGATGGTGCCGAAGATGAAGACGGTCAAAATGCCGCCGAGCCCGCCGACCACGACCTCGAACCCGCGCCACCAGTAGAACCAGCGGTCCGACAGGCCCAGCAGCAGCGTCGGGATGGCCGCCGCGGACACGAGGTCGCTGATGAGGAAGATCTGCAGCACCGACGGCGCCTTGAGCGCAATCACCACCGTCGGGACCATGACCAGCACCACAAGCACCCGGATCACCCACGGGCTGAGCCGGTTGCGGAACAGGTCGTTGGACGCCGACGAGACCATGGCCGACTGCAGGCTGTCGAACGCGGAGACGCTGAGGCTCACGACCATGACGAGCACGATGCCCACGACCCACGCGGGGAGCCGCTCCAGCAGCACGAAGAAGGCCAGCGAGCCCTCCTGCGGCGGGTTGCCCGGCCACGCGCCCGACCACGCCGCGATCAGCCCCGTCGCGCCGACCAGCGTGATGATGCACAGGATCGCCACCGTCGCGATCGACACCCCGATCCACAGGTCCTTGTCCGTCTTGGACGAGAAGGTCCGCAGCCAAAAGTTGGACAGGAAGAAGTCGTTGGTCAGCACCGCCACCGGCAGGATGTACACCAGCTGCCACCCGACGAGGCTGCCCTTGGTGAGCCCGGACGAGTCGATCAGGCTGCGGTCGATGTCCACCTTGACGCCGATCGTGATGGTCGCGATGATGATGAGGCCGATCACCATGGCGCCCTGCACCACGTCCGTCAGGAACGAGATTCGGAAGCCGCCGAGCGCTGTCGTTCAAAATCAAGCCAGTCAGCAACGAGGCCCAAGTTCTTGATGCGCAAGCTTAAGAAAAAAATTCCAACACCACCATGTCAACTTACATGTGTACACCGTCGTGACGACGCATTGGACAATGATGATGGGGAGCCCGTCAAGCCCCGTGAGCGCATTGACGACCTGCCCAATCGCAGACAGCTCGGCCACCATGTATAGGAACAGCGTGACCAGCGTCATGAAGCTCAGATAAAACATGGCCGGCTTGCCGTACCGCTGGCGCGTCCACTCCGTGAGCACGAAGCCCTGGGGACACTTGCGCCGGATGATCGGCCCGAGCGCACCAAACACAAGCAGAGGCAGCGCCGACGACAGCGCGTAGACGACCACGCCCTGCACGCCCGCAATCGTCGCGAGCTCTGGGTAAGTAAACAGGATGCCGGATCCGAGGGCTGCAAAGGTCAGTGTCATCAAAACAGAGTTTTTTTTTGGGGGGGGGGGGGGATAGGGGAAAAGAAGGGGGTGAGGGGGGGGATTCTCTGGAGCGGCAGCACGTTTCCCACGCAAGCATTAACTTGATCGAGTAATCACGGTACAATCTCAGCGTCGTATCCGCAGCTCGGGCATCTCCCCCAGAAGTGGTAGATCCGGTCGGGACCAGGATCCCCCGAGGGTTGGATGACCCGAGGCCTGCTTCAACTCGGCGCCCGTAGTGAGCCGCATCCTCTCCCCCCTTCCCCCCCTCCTCCCCCGAACGTCTCCTGGCTGCCCAACTGTTCGCTACCACACGGCGTCGACGGTCGTCGCGAGCTCAAATCCACCTAGATGTTCTCCAGTCGAAGAAACGCTTCTCGAGGAAACAAGAGAGAAAATACACCAAAAAAAAAAAAACATAAAAAAACAAGGAGAAACGTTCGGAGAAGAGAGGGGGGGAAGAGGAGAGAGGCATTGAAATCGTCTCTGTTGATTTTCCTCTGTGGGTCACGAACCTGGTCAAGCTATGATAACTTGGATCTGTTGCGTCGTTCCGGTACACTCTTGAACTCGGACCGGCACAGAGGGTAGGGTAGCAGAGCAGCGCGCCGCAGCCGCACGCCCTGAGCCTGAACAAGAAAAAAAAGCTGCCGTTCGGTCCGCCGCTACCGCTCTGTCGAGTCGAGAAGGCTGTGGTTGTGGTTGTGGTTGTCGAGCATCGAGCATCATGCCCATGGCACGTCACTCACCCGAGGCGATGAAGTTGAGCGCCAATGGGAGGGCTACAGAGGACAAGGAAGTCGTTAGCTTCTGATTTTGATGCGAGGCCGATGCGTATGTAGGAAAGTGCCTCGAGGAGGAGTAGGGCTCCCGAGATCTGACCAGTCTGCGTCCCATTGCTGGAGACGAAATCCGAGGACGATTGCTTCCTCATCTTCCAAGCAATGCCCGTGCCCATGACCCTGTCGAGACTTTGGTGAGCCAAAAACTGGTTCTGAAATGCTGTCCTGCCGACCCCAAACAGAGCTCGGGAGGAGGGCGCGCGTACAGAAAGAGGCCGTAGGTGAGGTAGATGACGGCATTCGAAGCCGCAAACGACGGCTGTCCCATTCTCGCGATGTCGATCCGGATTCGATAACAATGATTCGACGGAGGGACCAGACGGCAAAGAGTCAAGGGAAAGGACTAGGTACTCGCAGCGGAGAGCCCGGATGGTGGCAGGAGAGGAAGAACTTCAGAGGGTATTTGATGCGATTGAAAAGAGATGAGAACTGAAAAATTTGTCGGCTCGAGTCTGCTTTTGGTGAGGCTCACCCGCTGCTACTACTACTACCTACCAGTACGCCGTACTCGTACTCGACCAATATGATCAATTCTTCTCGTACCTGCAGGGACGGAACTGACCGGGATCGAATAGTAGATCCACGCCGGCTTCTCTACTACCTCCTACATCGGGCTTCCAGCTCCTCGTCCATTCGTCGTTTGCATCCAGAATGGATCTTGATGGATCGTTTTCCACTATTTCCGGATGGCCTCATCCACCTAGTCTGCTTATCTAATCGACACTTGAGGATGCTTCGGCTTTGACTCATCAATCCATCAGGGAAGCGTTGAAGCATTGATACGTGCTCGTACTCGGATTCCTCGCACGAGCACTCCATACGACGCAATCGTCCGTCCATCTTGCGGTTGCACACGGAGTACGGAGTACGGAGTACATACTCTGTAATTCTCAATTGAAGCCTTCCCGGCATGGAGCTATCTATGGCTCTTGAAGCAAATCCCTAAAACACAAGTTCCAGTAATCCATCTCCCCAAAACTCGCCCAAGCCATTTCTCGTTTCCCTCTCACGAGTGTCCCCTGCCACATGCAGAAAGACGTGCTGCTTTGCGGAAATGGAAGGCAAATAGACGGAACGGCAAACATCGTCGAATAAAGGCCATCCTACTCCGTAGAATCTGACGACAAGCTGACTCAATAAAAACCCCGATAGGAAATCTCCCATTTTCCTTGACCCCAAATCTCAGACGAAACTGTCGAAAAAAAAAAATCAATCAATGGCGGAACATGCGCAGATGCTTCAGGCCCGAGTCACCAAGACCCCCCCCCTGAACACGCTTGTCGGCTGCCTTATGCTCGGCCACGTGGGCTAGACCCGACATCAGCGGCGTCGTCTGCCAGCCCATCGAGGTCCTCAGAGCTCGCTCCCTGCTGAACCGTTGGGTCATTGGCAGGCGGACCGTGGGGCAGAGCATGCTCGGCAGGATATTGCGGAGTGGCATAGTGCGGAGCAGCGACCCCATCCTCGCCCATTGGTGGTCCTGTGGGACGGGTCGGAGTTCCAGCCTCCTGGTACGAGGCCGCCAGCATCGCGATGTGCTGATGGTACAGGTATGTCTCCATCGGTGTTGGCAACGGCGAATACCCATACCCGGGGTACGGGGCGTTGTAGAACATGGGGCCCTGCGGAGTCATCGGAGCGGGCATCATCGGATGGGCCATGGGATGAGGCATGTTGGGATAACCATAAGGGGGCATTGCGGGGGGCATCATGGGGTACGCTGCAGGCGAAATGGCCTCGGCCGCTGACATTTCTGCCGCAGACACAGTCGCCGGGGCCGACGACTCGGCTTTGATGCTGTCCATGGCAGGGCTTGCGACGCCGCTGGTGCTGGCGTCTCGCGAACTTTCTCCATCCTCGGAGTAGTCGGGGTCGTCGTCGCTATCCCCAATGCCTTCAAACTTGACCGCCTTGGGGGTGTCGAGTGTGTCCGAGTCCAGGCTCTCGCGGGCTCCGACGGCGGATGGGGCCCGAAGAGAAAAGGCAGGGCTGATTGCAGACGGATGGCGCATGGCGTGATGATATGCTCCGCCAATATGGAAATCCGACTCTGAAGCTCCGGAGTGGTACCCAGAATGGTCACCAGCAGAGGACGACGATGATGCTTCCAGGCTGCGGGCGTATGGAGTCGAGAAGGAGCGCGCGTACATGGGCTGTCCTCCGCCGGAAATCCCCCTGACATGGCGACTATCCATGGGCTCTCGCCAGTTTTGTGCCTGTGATCGATTGTGGGGGTGCGGCCGGGTCGGGATCGGGGTTCGGGCCGTGAAGTTGCGTCGAGGTCTCTCGCTGAACTGAGATTGCTTCCTCTCGACACGAATGGTGTGCTCGTCCACGGTCATGCCGTTCTACAGGAAGAGGTTAGCCAAAGATTCTGATCCTTCAAGTCTCAAGCATGCCCCAGCACCTACCAATGTGGACGCCGCTTCATCGACAGAGTCAGGGCGCATGAATTCGATGAATGCGAAGCAAATCTCGACACCTGCAGTTTGAGAAGCATCGTTAACACCAATTACCTCCCGAGGCCGATATTCATTCCCGAGACTTACTCCTAGTTGGACCTGCCGGAACAAATTTGCGCTTCAGATCAATGTTGACGACCTGCCCACATTCACTGACAAGACGTCTGAGCGAACCATCCGTCGTGTATGGAGGCAGATTTCCGAAGTAGGCCGAACGACGGTCACGATCATACTGCAGCATCGCATCGTCGTCCTTGTTGCGGCCACTCTCTGGGGCCGGCTCGGCGGCCTTGGGCTCGAAGGCTCGCACCCTGAAGATGCGATGATTTCCGAAGCGCTGTACCGTTCATCCAGAATGTTAGCAGAGGAAATCTTTTTTTTTTTCAGGAGGCAACTTTTAAATGCAGACTGACCTTTTCAATGTCGCGTTTCGGATCGTACATCCTGAATTGGATCACAATTGCAGGAGGGAGCCTGAGGGCAAGACGCATGCGATCATCCAGGGGCGTGGCTCGGGAGATTTCGCCCATCATCCCGAGAAGGTCAATCGCCTCCTCCTTCGTGGTCGCCTTTCCAGAAACCTTGTACACAATCCAGGTTGCTGCAACAGATCAGACTCTGTCACTGAACCCTCGGCGCAAAATATATCTTGAGCTTACCGTGTGCTTTGGCCATCTCGAGTCGAATGGGACGACCAAGGATTCTGGTCCCTGATCCGTTCTTCTCGGCCGTTCGAGCATCCGCGTCACACTTCGAGCTGTCAGTCACTGATCTGGTTTCCACATTTCGAACTCGGGGATCAACCGCCCCCCCTGACTCACCGTAAATTGGCAGAATGCAAAGGGCATCTGTCGATTGTCGCGACGAATCTTGACGAAGACGCTTCCAAATTGGCTCAGGTGCCGAGTGATCTCAACTTCAAGCTTATCATCGTCGAATGCCGCGGGCAGACTAAATATTGTGAGTAGGCCAGAGACTGTGGTAATTGAGGTCCAGTGGAGTGCTTACTTGGCAGCAAACAAGCAAGCAGTGGGGGGGTATATGTTCTGAGCATCAATGTGCAGAAGAGAAAGAGGAACGTCGTTGACCTCATTGCGCTCTGCAAGAGCAAGGCTTCCCACCGTCAGAGAGGTGGCAACCTCATTTTGCTTGACCTGAGTCTTGTCGACAAAGACGTCGTCGTCCTGAGAATTACCGACTTGGAAAGCATGTTTGGAGCTAGTTCCAGTGTCAATTTGTATTACGTGCAATAGGAGGAATAGATGCGCTCGTCGTACCTTGAAGCACGAGGCTCGGCGTTACCGGAAGAAGCCGGTCGTCTCGAACTTGGCGGAAAAAAGAGGTTGTGAAGGCCCAAAGGGGCACCTGGTGGACAACCTTGCCGTTAGAATCCGAGGGAAGCTGGGACTTCAAGAATTTGTAGCTTACCTCCACCGACATCTTCATCCTCCGAAGTCGTACAGGAGTCTCGACCTCCGAAGTGGTCCAAAGAAATACTCTTCGTGAGTGGCTTCTTTGGCCTGTTCGAGGCGACAAAAATGGGGGGCATCTTGCTATGGTGGCTCTTGATCTGCCGTCAGCTCTCTCCGTTAGTTGGGAAAGAAGAACTTACGTAGCCGCAGTAGGATCTCTATGAACGACAACACAGTTGACGAAATAGATTCAGACGAGCCTTTGCTACCCATAGTAGGAGAGGACGACTTGTGAAAATATTCTAGCAAGGGAGTTGCTGTCCTGGGATTGTTGACGAAAGAGATCGGTGAAATGAGGCTGAATCTCTCAGACGAGGGACCGAAACAGTCGAAAGGGTTTCAGAGGAATCAGTGAGATAGACAGCTGGTAACATCAAGGGATCAAGGGATCAAGGGATTGTTGAGGACCAGATAGATGGTCGAGGTGGAGGAGCTTTTACGTGGACTTCGTCCGCCTTGGGCTGAGAAACGTCGGACTTTTCAGGAGACGCAAGTGAAGGGTGATATCGAAACAAAAACTCCTGAGCATTCCAAGCCAGCTCCAGTGGATGAGAGTCCTGAAGCCTCAAGTTCTGGTGCTTGTGTGAGGCCACGATGAAGCCGTGGTGTTTTTGGACAAGAGGAGAGGAAATCAAAGTGAGGACCAGAGATTGATCATTGCCTAAATCGGAGCGGTCAGATAGTGTCTCTCCAGGGGGCAGTTTCAGAGGCAGAGCGATATCGGCTTGCCTTCTCGTTGGCAGGTGAACAAAAGAGCTCTTCTGAGTGTCCTAGGGGTTGTCGTAGGGGGTCTAGGTGTCCAATAGAGCCCCTATAGCAGGGACACAGGCTATCCAGATGTCGTGCCACACCCGTACTATCCAAAGACAAGTCCCCGGTCTTCTGGAAGGCTTGGATCAAAGCTTCTGTGAGTCCTGTCTTGTTTGGGCGTTCAACTTTTCCGTTTGTCGAGCTGAAGCTTTTGATATCAACCAAGTACTAAGTCGGTCTCCGTGGTTGAGAATGATGCTCAGCTCATCAGATAGATATGACTTGAGAAGGTTTCAGAAAAGTTTTCAAGAAGAGGATCCGATATATGGCAGAAGAAAACAACCTCAAACGGCCGAGAGATGCTCTAGATTAACGGCCCAAGACAGAGAGATGGAGGATCAGGAGAGCGTTGGGGAGGGGAGAATCCTCTTTTTCTGTGGGTTCCCGCGTTACAATATTTATGCCCGCCAAAGGTCCCTTCAATTTGTGCGTCTACCCGGACAAGGCGTCGCGCCTTCCCTGGAGAACCTGGCAGTTTCCAAGTTTGATCCTCGACAAAAAGTCATCGGGCTCTCCTTCCCAGATTGGAAAATAGTTTATGACTCACGTCATGACGTCCCGAGAGATTCGCACTCACCTTGGCAGCTCCTTCCCTCGCTGCTTCATGTATCACGGCTGACGACTCGGTCTTGTGATGCTGACAGTGGAATTCAGGGGGAAGGCAGTCCCCAGCCCCGAGACCCTCGAGTTCCTTCCCGACTAGACAACGCGGGACGTCCAAATGGCGTTGCTACACGGCTTCCAATCTCTTTTATTCTCGACTCTATTATTTCTCGAGTTCCAGACGGCGGTTTCAAATCTACAGGTGTGTTCTTCTTCCTGAAACTCTTGATTCTCTCAGGATGAAGGTTGAGCTGATATAGGACGCAGGTGTTCGCAAAAATCATATCTCGAACAGCAGAATTGACCCGAGAGATGATTGGCATGGCCGGAATACTGCCGTGAGAGACCCCTCGATATTACCCTGTCCCTTCAGAGATGCTGTCGATCATGTCCGATCTAAACAGGAAGATTTCCATCGAAGCAAGCATGTCCGATACGAGAGACCTTCGTTGTCTCGCTGAGTTTGGCCAGCTCAGGGTCAGCATTTTATCTACCTATATATAGCGACCGGTTTCTTCGACTCTGAGAGGTATTGAAATGATGATGTACTTGCAGACTGTCTATCGCGGAGTGCCCTGAGCAGCCCCTGAATAGCATCGTCACATAGTACATGTAGGTGGCATCCAGCCAGCCCCTTTGTTATGGGACACAATACAGAGTACTAGCAAATCAGAGCCAAAATTTGAATAGGGAGACATAGGTAGCTACCACCAAGAAGAGCAAACACCTTGAAAATGTTCATTCGTGAACCACCTCCTTTGAGAAGCAGTCACAGTCATCAGCAAGTCCACGATCTAATGCTCTGGTCCACATCGTGGCCCTCGATCCATAGTCTGTGTGGATCCAAAATGATCCATCGTTGGATACTAATCGTTCATGAGAAAACAGAGAAAAGAGACCTCTCCTGTGACATGATCATGGAGCGCTCAATTCCCCAGCATGTTCCCAACGATGGATTCGATTTTGAAGCGATATTTTGAGCAAATTACAGGGTAGCTGTGATATAGGGGTTCAATGTTGACTGAATTATGTCAATTGATGATCAAATGGCAGGACTGCGCGGCCCGGGATTTCTTATGATCCGTGATGAATTGATGCATGTACCGAAATCAATATCGATAAGAACTTCTTCTCTCAGCACCACGCAGTATCATCATCGCGGACCCATCGCCAACTTCATGACGCTGCCGAGGGAGCTCTCGTTCGAACCAATTCAGTCGGCAACACGGTCCTTCTCCCACTCTCGTCGAGTTAATTCTTAGACGAAAGCCAGCAAAAATGTCAGCACCCGCAAGAGCAGCGCCATTGGCCGCGCCGGCGTTGCGATATGCCACCTCGAGACCAAACCTCCCACGGCCGGCCGTTGCGCAAATTTTCCGCAACTATTCCCTGAAAGCGAAGCTCACCCGCGAGAACCAGCGATCCACGCGCGCGATAGAGGCCCGGATGGGGCGTGAGGCGAGCATGTCTCAGCTCGAGAAGACGGCGCACGCGGAGTACTTCAAGGATGGCGGAGGGCCTTTATTCCCAGGTAGGAGGAGTCCCCTGGGACGGGTGGCGTCTGAGCATTAGTGCTAGGGTAGCTGCGCAGCGTCCCGTTGAGCTGACATGCTGTCCGATCCCCAGGCACCTTCATCTCCCTCCCGCTGTCGGCCGTCCCCCGAGGCCCCGGATCGTTTGCGCTGTACCAGTGGAGCCGGTTAAAGAACTGGGGTATCGAGGCCCTGTCGGTGCTCAACTTCAAGCTTAAGTCGATGCCGAACTGGACGACGCGGCCCAAGTGGAAGGCGAGGCGGGGCAAGATCGCCCCCACGGCCAAGGGCATGTATCAGGAGATGCTGGAGGCCTTCGCGGCGGGCGACAAGCTGGCCATCCAGAGGCTCTGCGTGGGCGAGTTCGGCAGCAAGCTGATAGCCGCGATCGAGCGCCGAGACCCCCGGGAGCGGGTGCGATTCGAAGTCACCAAGCACAACGGCTGGCCGTTCTACCCGAGGCTCAAGTCTCACCAGATCCACCAAGTAAACCCCTACGACAAGGCCTCGGTGACGGAGCAGGCCGTCGTGGCCGTCTCCTCGACGCAGCAGGTCTCCAGGCACAGTGCCCTCACGGGGGAGACGATCCCTGGAAGCGTCAAGATCCAGGACAAGATCGAGTATGTGGTGCTGTCGAGACAGGCGAATTCCAATACGTTCGAGTCGGGCAACTGGAGGATATGGGGGACGACATCTGCAACGACGCTGGAGGGGTACCTGGAGATGCAGGATGCGATCGACAAAGAGCAGGCAAAGCGCGCCGGTTGGAAGACGGCATCGAAATAGGGAGATATATTATACCAGTGCTTTCATGCCAGGCGTTGATCTTGCATACATACAGTAGCATCACCTACCTAGATCGTGGCCCATATCGTGAGAAGGACCTTCAGGACGGCAAGAGGGAGAACAGCCGGTATCCCCGGAAGCACAACCCTCATTCGATCGGCAATTGTAGATTTGCAATGCCAAGGATTGATCCCCAAACCTCGGAATCCAAAGGCCGCGAACCTTTGAAACTGAAGCTGCAGCAGAGGACTGGAGGCTCGAATCATGCGCCACGAAGCACCGCCACACATGTAGTCGCAAGATACTTTGGTACTTCGATCGGATGCAGTCAATGCAATTCAACGGCATCGAACCTCGCGCAGATGATGATCGAACCTCGAGATCTTGGAGATGATGTCGCATGTCGCACCTCCAACCGATCCTCATCAACTACAAAGCCCAACGTCGCATACCATGTCCGGACACTGGACGATCTCCGGCATCATCAGATCTATCCAGTAAACAGACCCATGTCCCGCGATACCCCATGAGCCCGACTGGCTCCCGTTGCGCCCCTGCCGCCTTCAACCGCACCCTCCTCCCTCGCCCGCTCGGCCCGTGAGAAAATCTCCCGGAATCCGGAATCCGCATTGCCAATCCTCCTCCGGCCACCAACATCGTGCCCCACCAGGCCTGTCGCCATGCAGGCAACACAGATGCGCCTCGCCAAGGGCTTCCTGGCGCGAAGCCTCGACGAGCTCAAGCGTCGCTCGAGCATAGGTGCGTCCGCCGTGCCGGACATCCCGCCCCCGATGCCATATTCATCTTCCGGATCCCCCATCCGTCGCCGCGCAGCGCGCAGCAAGAGTGCTGACTGACCTCGCGCATCTCCAGCATGGAATCTCGATGCCGTCAAGGGGCCCTCGGGGCCTCGCCCGCTCTACGAATTCGACACCCCCGACGCCGTCAGCAACTGCATCGTCATGTCCGACGCGCACATTGGCGGCTCCTCCCAGACGCTCCTTGACCACGTCGCCGCCCCGACATCCTCTCCCCATCATCCCCATTCTTCTTCTCCGCATTCTCCCTCGTCGTTTCCGTCTACACCGGCCGCGTACGCCCGGTTCCACGGACACATATCCACCGCCCTGCCCGACGACCGCCTCGCCATCCAGAGGACCGGCTACGCCGCCTTCCGGACCCCTGACCAGGGCGCCACGCTCTTCGGCCGCTCCGTGTGGGACATCGACCCCTGGACCTTCCTCGCGCTGCGCATCAAGTCCGACGGCCGCGCCTACTACGTGAACCTGCAGACCGAGACGGTCGAGCCCTCGGACCTGCACCAGCACCGCCTCTTCGCGAAGCGGCCCGGCCAGTGGGAGACGGTGTACATCCGGTGGAACGACTTCGTGCGCACAAACTACGGGTTCGTCGTCGAGCCCCAGACGGAGCTGCTGAGGCAGAAGGTAAGGACCGTGGGGATCGGGCTGACGGACCGCGTCGAGGGGCCGTTTGAGCTGTGCATCGAGAGGGTGTGGGCGACGAACAAGACGGATGAGGGTGGTGATCCTACTACAGTAGAGGTGGGGAAGGAGGGGCAGCTCAAGAATCGAAAGGGCGACAGGATCCATTGGTAGGTCTCCGGACTGTAGAGGGACAGGGGTGGAACCCGGGCTACTTTGGGGCTCAATTTTGTATTAGTAGCACGAAGGAGAGAGACCGGCCAGCTAGAAAGGGCTGGGTTTCGTCTCCAACTGCAGACAGAGGTGAGGGTTTGTGAGGTGTCTGACCCAAAGCACGATCCTCAGTCTACATGAAAATAAAGAGACCGAGAGACGCCAAAACGCCACATGATAAAAGATGCTATGGCCTAGAGGTAAAATAGCAAGATGGACTGGACCGTCTAAGATTGCTCCCCTTTCATGTATTCTGCAGCATGGCCGCCCTCCCTAATCCCAGTGTCGCGGCCTTCTTGCGCAATTCCCCATAAGACGCCGCATAGCTCGCGGCCAGCACCAGATCCCCAGACAGCTGCATGATGACCGCCTTCTTCGCCATCATCTCGCACTGGCCGCAGGTGTCCTCAATCGCCTCGTACAGATCAAACGACTTCTGCACCGCCGTAGACGCTCGGGCCAGGTACTCGTCGCGATCGTCCCGCGTCGTCTCCACGCCAAGCCCGCCCTTCTTCTGCTTCCTCGCCCTCATCCTCGCCCTCTCCTTCCTCTCCGCGGCCGTCGCGGGTTCCGCCTGGCCGGCGAGGCCCATGTAGGCGTCGGCGAGGCACGAGTACACCCGCGCCGACAGGTACGGGGACTCGCACTCCAGGCTTCGCGGGATGACCGCCGTGAGCAGCTGAGCGGCCGGCTCGAACTCGCCCATCGACACCAGGATGTTGGCGATGGCGCCGATGGCCTGCCACAGGGAGGAGATGAGCCGCGCGCGGAAGGATATGTTGGCGGCGCGCATGGCCGTCGAGAAGGCAAGCTGCGGCCGTCCGCACTTGTCGAGCAGGGACACCTTCAGGAGCAGGAGCCTGACTTGCAGGGCGATGTCTTTGTTCTCGTCCCTGGCCGCGGACAGCATCCGGTCCACAATTTCGGCCGCTCTCTGCAAGTCTCCGCGACGCGTGAGGCAGTCGATGCGCAGGGAGTCGATGATGAACGACATGTCCGGCTCGAGATCCTCTGACGGGGTCTGCAGCAGCCGACCCAGGAGCAGCTCTGCCTCGTCCAAGTTGTTGTGGTGGATGTTTCTCTTCAGCCTGACTACGCCCCCGTACTTCTGCCAGTACTGGCGCGGCTTCCAGGACCGCAGGGAGTTCTCATCCGCTCTTTCGAGCGTTTCCAGGGCCTCGCCGAATCTCCCCTGCTCCAGCAGGATGAGAGAGAGCCGGCTCGTTATCTTGAGCTCGTCGTCGAAAACCGCAAAGGACGTGTAGCACCGCAAGAACACCTCGCAGGTCACGGTGGCCAAGTGGGTCAGCCCGAGCCGGCTCCAGAGCGAAGTTTGGAGAGACAGCTGCGAGCCGAGCATGCTTCGCATGTCCTTCTCGACGATGAGCTGCGAGCTGCGAGTCATGTGCTCGAGGGTCGTCGACACGCTGTCGCCGTTGGCCAGGCAGAGCTTGGCCTCGCTCAGCAGGACGGAGCTCCAGAGCGTCAGCATGCCTGATTCTTTGGCTTTGACGCGCAGGAACGACAGGGTCTCCTTGCCGACACCGGCTAGGCTGTCCGACTCAAGACCTCGAATCAAGCTCACATGCCCTCTTCCGAAATGGAACAGCCAGTTAAGCGCGAAGTTCAGGCACGTAATGTCGCGGTTCTCCCTTGCCGTTGCGACTGTCTCGAGCATGGCCGCGATCGCCTCCTGATGGCACCCAAAGTCGGCCTGGAGGACCGCAAGATTCATAAGAGCGTACTGGTAGAACAGCCGGTCGCGGTACTGCATCGTATAGTCGAAGTACCTGTGCAGGAAATCGAAAGCCGTTGCATAGTCCCCTCCCCTCCAGGCATCGAGGTATCTGTGAGAAATATGTCAGTCATCGTCTTGACCACGCAACAAGTGACAGGCCAGGCATACGTGAGATAGTGACGGAGGCTCGGACTGGAAAGGCTATCGTTCAGCAGGTCGTGGAATTGGCGCCGAATGTCAAGCGGCACCCTGTTGCCGTATTCTGCCTGGGATCAGTCCAAGATCAAGCGAGAAGGTAGAAGAGGATGGCGGGAGATGACAAACTCTGCATCTGCTCGATTTGAAAGTCGAGTAGGCCTTCGATATCATCCGTGCTCACGGGGAGAGTACTCGAAGGATTCTCGGACAGCATGTCGCCGTACACGACGGTCGCCAAGTTATCGACCTCTCCCTGCGCCCATTCGCTCGCCTCCCCGGTCAGGAGCACATTGTCGAAGCTGAATCGCCCAAAGTCCGGGTCCCTCCTCTTCTGGTACGGAGCGGTAGGCTGTCTGTATCGGATGAAATGCGTCCAAAGCTCGGCGCAGTCCTGGAGTCGCAGACGGACGTACTCGACCTGTGCCCGACGGACAAAGGCACCGAACAAGGAGTTGTGGGAGAGCTTGATGCCGGGCTCGGGCTGGTCGGGATCCAGCCCTTCCAGCCTCAGCTCCTCCTTGGTCTTGCTCAAGGTGCGGGAGAGGCTCGCGACGAACTCCTCGAGAGCGTACAGTGAGTCGATTGCCCAGAGCTTGCTGACGAAGAGGTCCCACGGTCTCTTTCCGGGAGGGCCCATGAACAGGGGATAGGCGTTCAGGAGCTTGTCGAAGGGTTCGATGGAGACGACCAGGCTGGCCGCGCGCCCTGCCTTGTTCCATCGCGTCGACTGTGTCGAATCTGTCCCATTCGGATCATAGTCGATCAGGTATGAGGTGATGAAGGAAAGGACCGGCAATATCGCGTCCCTCGGGAAGCACTCTTCGACATAGAGCTCAATGAGAATGAGCAGACCGATCTTGGCCGGCGTGAGATATCGGCTCATGTCTGGTACTCGTAGTAGGTCATGGCCGGTCTGCAGGGAGACGGCGGCCGATGAAGTAAGTCTTAAGAGGTCACGTTTGTCCTCATTCCAGATCTTCGGAGTATATCATTGAGAGACCAATTTCCGTCGCGCGAGGATGCACATTTCCTGCTGAAGCTGCGCAAGATGTCGACAAGGAGTTGAGTCCAACAACAAGTTGAAGCTGTGCCAGTCGCGATTGCAGATCCGTTCAAGGGCAGAGAGGCTCGCTTGTCTACGGCGTATCTTCGGACCAGGACTCCTTGAATCAGGGACGGACATCTCGATCCAACTTGAGCCTCACGAACGACAGCAATGCAAGACGAAGGACTCAGATTGATTAATGCTTTGGGCACGAATTTTCGCATGCATGTCACTCGGTGTCTGAAATCATAGATAAATGTCAAATGACCTTGGAAGTTGGCCTTGCTCAGGTGTCTTTAAGGATATCTTCCCCCCCTTCTTCCGTGGACACCACCTGCTCTACACTTAGGTACGCAACAGCAAATCGCAGCGCTGGAACCTTTCCTGGTCCGTAGAAAGCCATCTTGCTCCCGGATCACAATATGTGGCATGCTGCCCCCAATGCTGGGTCTTTTGAGAAGTCAAATTACCCGCTAGGACCACATACTAGTATGCATTCCTCAAGATTCTCTGCCATTGCCACCTCAACCATCCAACCGTCATGTCTGCGCCTTAGACGACCTTGTTCTTGTTGTGGTAGTTGACCTCGTCGTTCCAGCTATATCAATCGTCAGTATCGTCGCAATGTAAGGTCGGAGGTCGACAAATCGCAAAATGGAGAACGAAGATCTCCCCCTGTATCGAGCGTTTCACACTTACAAGATGGTCTGCCGGATCGTTAGCAATTGGTCAACACCTAGCCTGCCGTGGGGAGCTCGACTCACCTTGTCACCGTCACCCCAGGGGAAGTTCTTGGTGCGGATGTTCTGGTAGGGGTACTCGGTGCGCTCCTCCAGAGGAGGCATGTGGCTCCAGTGCTCCCAGTGGACATTCCACAGCCAGTAGGCATTGGCCGCGGCAATGGCGACAGAGGGGATCACAGCGCTTCAAGTCGACACAGTCAGCCATTTTTCGATCCGCCTATCCAGCAACCGCATCACATCCAAACAGCGTCGCCGGTCTCGTTCGTTGTCGAAATCGGAGGACGGAAATTCTCTCAACGAGGGGGGGGAAGCAGCGCAGTGACGTACTAGATGGAGATCTTCTTCCACAGTTCTATCGATGCGTCAGCAGCCATAAGATCTAAATATTTTCCAAAGGGAAGACTCACCAGTGGTGCTGGCGGCGTGCTCCTTGACGTGCTCGCGCTCCTTGATGAACTCGTTCTCGGTGGCCTTGGCGGGGGTACTGGCCATGCGGCGGGTAGCGGGAGTGCGCGCGCGCGCGGCGAAGCGCGGGGCGGTGCGGAGGGCCTGTCGGGCGGCGAGCATCGTGAATGGCGTTGCGATGTTGACACAGGATGGGGATGGCGACGATGATAGGAGGCAAGAGGTTAAAGAATGGGATCTGATGCGAACTCGGCCCCCGGAAGCAGAAGCTCGCTCCAATCATTCGATGGATCAATTATTGATGCCTCAATCCGAAGGTGCGGCAAAAGCTACAGCCGAGGTTGCGCCGAGCGGAAGGGACTTGTGCGCACAGCCAATTTCGGCGAGCAGGAAGGTACACGCCGCGTGGAGGCGTCCCCCGAATGTTTGAGGAGCCTCGAATATCGAATTGAGCATCATGTCGAGAGAAGCAATATTTCCAGGGCCGAGATTGTCGTGAGAAAGCATCCCGGTGCACAATTGAGGACTCATGGCACCTTCAAAGACCCTGGGAAACTCATGCTTGGCCTGTCTTCACAGTCTACGGAGTCATCGTTGCCTCTCATCCCCTCCCGTGGTTCTCTATGGACTGTGATTCTCTCAGAAGCGGACACGCACTTGACTGCCTCCTGGTGAGAGTGGAGAGTAGAAATCGAACATGGAACTGCTCTTCTTTGCCTATGCATCTTGTCGATGCAATATTTTGATGCCATCAGGGCTGCCATCTCGCCACTTGCAGGCGCTCGCATGACGTCACGTGACAGCGTGCTTTCGAGATTCACGCTTCGCGTTCTGGCCTCGAAGCCGCTGCTTGCCTCGGCGATGCTTATTCTCCAAAACAAACATTGGGGTGCATCGTCTCGCCTTTTTTTTTTGGCGTACACCGGTCTTTTTTTTTTTTTTCTAGATTTGCTGTCTTGCATACGACTTTGGGAGCTGGGAAGCTGGCATTTCTCCCATGTTTCATTCATCCTCGAGACAGAGAACCGACTGTAAACGGAGCGTAGTCGATGGCATCCGTTGGTGCGCAGCTTTGAAGCTGGATCCTGATTCCTGATAGACACTTGAACTCGATGTTTCGACATTGCTAGAGACAAGTCAGAGAAAATGGGTTTCCGAATCACAACATGGAACGGTTCGTCTATATCCAGATGTTGACCCTTGTGAACACTCGCTGACATGGGCAAAACGCGGACAGTAAACGGCATCAGGTCTGATCACTCCCGCCTCTCAATCATCAGTCATTACGCTGACCCCCGGGCAGAAACCCGTTTGGGTATCCTCCGTGGAGAGAAAGCCGAACGTACCAGGTACGGATCTTCCTGAGAGCTAGCATTGTGGATGGAGAGTCTGATGTGGCCCGTCTAGTCCATGTTCGAGATTCTGGAAGCAGACATCGTCGTCATGCAGGAGACCAAGATCCAGAGGAAGGACCTGACCGACGACATGGTCCTTGTTCCCGGTTGGGACGCCTACTTCAGCTTGCCTAGGCACAAAAAAGGTACTTCCTTTGGAGGGACGGATGGTTCGAGCAAGCCGCGATGGCGAGCTGACCTGGATGACGCAGGGTATTCGGGCGTTGCCATCTACACAAAGAACGCGACGTGTGCACCCATACGAGCAGAAGAGGGGGTCACGGGCGTCCTCTGCCCCCCCAAATCGGCGACGCAATTCCGCAACCTCCCCAAAGATCAGCAGATTGGCGGCTATCCGCGGCCGGGCCAGCTGTCCGGAAACGTCGACGAGCTGCTCCTGGATTCCGAGGGTCGATGCGTCATCCTCGAGTTTCCGGGCTTTGTCCTCCTCGGGGTCTACAGCCCGGCCAAGCGAGACGATTCGAGGGCCGAGTTCCGCCTGTCGTTCCTCGAGGCTCTGGACGTGCGCATCCGGAATCTGATCGAGGAGGGGAAACAAGTCATCCTGACGGGCGATTTGAATGTCGCCCGGGCCGAGATCGATTCCACAAACATTGTCGAGCAGCTCCGCAAGGAGGGGATCGCCCTGGCCGAATGGAAAAACGTGCCGGCGCGCCGGCTCTTCAACCACCTTGTCTTCGAGGGCGAGGTCGCGGGGAAGCGCGACCAGGGCCGCGAACGCCCGGTGCTCTGGGACCTGTGCCGCAGCCATCACCCGACGCGAGAAGGCATGAACACGTGCTGGGACACGAAGCGAAACACGCGGCCGGCCAACAACGGCAGCCGCATCGACTACGTGCTCTGCAGCGACGGCCTCAAGAGTTGGTTCACGCAAGCAGACATCCAGGAGGGCCTCATGGGCTCGGACCACTGCCCCGTGTACGCCACGCTGGCGGACACGGTAACGGTCGGGGACGACAGGGCGCAGGTGCCTCTGTCCGATCTCGTCAACCCGGCCGGCATGTTCCAGGGCGGGACGCGCGTCCGGGACTGGAGCCCCAAGGACGTGCTGGCCCTGTCCGCCAAGCTGATCCCCGAGTTCGACCGGCGACAGAGCATCCGCGACATGTTTTCTCGAAGGGCTGGGCCTGGCCCTGGCGCCCCCGCGAGACAGCAGCCCTTTTCCATTTCCACCCCACCATCAACGCAGAGCTCCGAAGAGTCGGGCGCCAAGGCTCGAAATCCCGATCGCGAATACTCCGACCCTCCTCCTAGGGGACTTCTGGAAAACGAGCCAGTGGCCGATGACGCTAAGCCCGGCGCCTCCACCGAGGATCCGGTTTGCAGAGGCTTGAGCTATTCGCTCGCTGCTAATAAGCGTCCTGCGGGGTCGGCAGATCCGACAGATCCATCATCCAAGCGGACCAAAGTGACCAGCCGCACCGATCACATTGCCAGTGGAAGCGCCACGCCAAAAGCGTCACGTTTAAGTGCGCAGAAGACCTTGCAGGGGTTTCTCAAGCCTATGAATTTGCCAGGATCCAAAGCAAACAATGCCAAGAATGGCTTGCCATGTCTTGGCGAGGCGCAAACAGCTCAAGGCGATGGATCTTCATCAAATCTAGAATCCTTGTCAACATCCTCCGTCACAAACACACCGATAGAGAGTGGGCCCCTCCATTGGCCACCGTCTTCAATGCCGTTGCAGTCAGCGGAACCCATAAGCTCGCATTCCCAAAGATCGTCCTCTCAGGAGCAGCCCACCGGTAAAGTTTTCGATCCCATCCAGGCCAAAGAGTCATGGTCAAAACTCCTTGGGAAACGGGTCGTACCTCGATGTGAACATGGTGAATCTTGTATTAGCTTTGTCACCAAAAAGCCCGGGATTAATTGTGGTGAGTCTTGGGAGTCTCCTTTTTTTTTGTTCTTGCTGGTTTTGCATATACGCCTCTACTTGCGGTCATCTTTGCATTTCCTTGGATGAGTTCAGTGGAATGTATATTTGTTGTCTCTTCTAACCCTACTTTCTAGGCAGACAATTCTTCATCTGCGCCAGGCCACTTGGGCCTTCGGGGGAGAAAGAAAAGAATACGGAATGGCGTTGTGGTACCTTTATTTGGAGTAGTGATTGGAACGGATCATCAACATGATGTTTGATTACATATTCGATTGGGTCTTCTATTCTCCTAACGAACCCATCTCAACAGCCCCAAATTCACTACTAGAAACGCCTTCCAACCTGATCAAAAACGACACGCATAATTTTTCAACTCTTGGGCTTATTTGTCGACCTTCTGATAGTATACTTGTAGTCGGGATGCATTTCCTTGTGTTTTCGTTCTTCGATTTTCTCCATCTCGAGCCAAAATTGCTTTTCTTCCGTGGTTTCGTTCTTCCACATCGCAGAGATGACTTTTGCTAATAAGGAATTAGTCCTGGGCAGTCAATGATCAAATCGGCCATGACCTACAAAGCTCTGAAGCAGTGATTCCGGGGAACTCTTCACGGAGAGCTTGGGACCTGTGCTGACGATACAAAATCCATCGATTCCTGGGCCTGGGGATATGCTCAGTGCTCTCTTCCTCACAATTACAGTCCGCGACTGCGAAGGGATTTGTGGAAGGTAGAGGCAGTTTGGGTTCAGAGAGATCTGCTGTTGAGTTAGCACATAGTCCTGCCAACATTTGAAAGGTTTCCTACCGCATGTGAAGCATGGTTCTCCATACTTGGATACGTCAACAGTCGAAGATTCGGGTAATGGGCAAAGCCTATACTTTTGTCGGTAAGAGTCGTGAAACACCTTGACTGGCTGCTGGATTCGGCGACTTGTATGGTCAGAAGACTGGTTCCATTGCATCAATTCCTGAAGACGCCGCCAAGCGTACCTAAAGTTGTTCGCGATGGTCTGAACCAATGTGAAATCAAAGGACTCTGGGACGAAGACGTTGACGTCCCCTTCAAGCTCGCTGCAGACAAAAGTCATCGGGATGTCGGGAGGTGTAGCTCTTGCCATTTCTTCCGTCAGAACGAGCGGTGACATCTCGATTTTCGCTTCTCGAGCTCGTATGTACTCGGCAATCGTATTCTCAGCTGTCATCAATACTTTCTGTTGTTTGCCGCCGAAAAAGTCAGCGGGATGAATTCGATGCAACGGAGGATTTATACTCATAGGAATGACCTGCCTCGATATCACTTGCTCGAGAAGAAGTGAACCTCAATGATTCACGAACCTCAAACATCAAGTTCCAAAAGTGTGAAAAAAAAAAAAAGGTGCATTAGAGCTAATTGAAAGACAATATGAAGCCAATTCCATTGTCTGCCTCTGGCTGCCCGCGTTTCAATCGTTTTGGGAAGGAGCGGGTGGGGACCAGACCGAGGGAAAAGGGGCCCCAATCAAAACTACACACTGGCAGTGAGCACTTGCAACTCTCCAAAATTCAATCTTTACAACTCCAAAAAAACATTCCGCAAAGACGACGAAGATGGAGAGTATTTGTCATTTCGAGCCTCTCTGGAAAGAGGATGAAGCCATTGCAAAACCCGGCGAAGCAATAGATGACATACGACTACGATCGCTTCGAATCTTCCTGGAGAAAGACAGGTCTGAAGCCATCAAATCCCTGAGCCTTGACAGTATGTATCCCCATCGTTTGATAAGGTGTTACATCAATATGCTGATCCAAACATGTCGTTCAAAGCTGTGATTTCAGAATGCATCTACAACATGGATATCTTGTTCCATAGTTGGACGGACTCGAACGCCATTATAGACAGACTGCGTACTATGGCGATTCAGCACCAGAATCTTCCACTTTTGATCATCAGAGGGGCCATGGCATTCTGGTACACAAGCTCGGTGCCGGCTTTCAATCGCGATCCCCAGCAAGGCTTGCCTCCAGATGCTGAGATTGAGGTTGACGACGAAGGAACTACAATTTTAAGGTGGAGTCGACAGCATGCCGCGGATTTGCATCGAGTCGCCAATCTTGGCTTGTTGGCTATGCTTTTGACTTCGGAAGTATGGAAAGCGCCGGCCCATCCAAAGATGCGATTTGCTTCACTGATATCGAATGCGACGACGACGATCCTTTACGCAGCGTTCATGATCTCTTCACAGATGGACTCAGTTGATTCTTGGGATTACGTTCTCTCTGCTTGTCCAAATGACGAGGGGATGAAGCTTTTCCTAAGGTCGGCATGGCAGCTTGCCCGTGAGGGTCTATGCAAGGATTATACGCCTCCCGGGCTCGAGTTCGGGACCACTCTTGACGAAGTCAAAATAACCCACGATGGTAGGCAGTTGATGAGCAAAGTTGGCCGTGGCAATTGGTCCGTCGCCCCTTTCTGGCATCCATGCCGCAAGGTTCCCGGCTCGCCTTGGAACAAATTCATGAGAAACATGTGCCAGCCCTTTTTCCCCCAAGTGCACTCAAGTTCGCCAAATATTACGTTCAAACTTCCATCATCTGCCCTTACTTTAGCCGCGCCTTGGCAGACACACTACGCTCAACTTCGGTCCAAATTCGATCAGGTATGACATTCTTCGAGTCAAAAGGGAAATTTTACTGACCCTGGTCAAGATTGGTAGGCCTCGGATATCCATAGGGTCTGAGGAGCGCGAGGCACAATTCCTTGACCTTGCTGCCAAATCTGGCTGCCCCTATCCGATGATCAATCCGGCTGAGATGGTTTGTCAACCGCTTGAATGTGTACTTCCAACTTACTGATTCATATCAGAGCGCCGATTTTGCGGAAGACATTGATCAGGAATACCTATATACAGTCCCAATGGTAAGACACGAGTCTCAGTGACTTCTTACAATATCACCTCGCTGACCTCAAAATCGCAGGTCAGAAAGCCAATCACTGATATGCGTGGCGATTTAACCCTGCCTTTCTTGTCGACTGCCGCCAGGGCAATGCGATTTGAAGATGAGCCGGATGAGGTAGAGCGTGGGTTTTTTATCATGACATTCTCGCGACATTTGGAAGAAGAAGAAGCCGAATAGATGTACGAGACATTCCAAATTGCTTTTCAGGAGTAGAACCCACACCACCAAACTTTCCGAGAGAAATAATGAAGAACTCTTCTATCGGTACTGAGAGCATTGGACATCTTTCGATAGTCAGAAAACGCCGTGAGCCAACAAACATTCGCCTTCTGTGTCGTGAGGTACGAGTAACATTAAAATCCGCGACATCCAGGTTGTTTGGGGTGTCCTTGCTCCGTGGTGTGAGGCGCCCCAGGCCCTTCCTCCCACACCCTCGATCCTCACTCTTGATCCCTAACCGATAACTCACCTTTGTCCCACACCCTTGGCCCGCGCGTCTAGCTCTGACGCTAGCGACAGAAACTACATGTAGGTGGGTCCCTCACACCCCAGCCACCCCGACCATGCTTAAGATTGTTTCATATGCCGTGAACACTCAACGCACGCCCCGGCTGGGCCACACCATCTGTCAAAAGTAGGTATCTATATTCACTCCCTGTTGCTTCCATATATCTCTGTCTTTCACATTTGCAAATACAAATGCGCTCCTCCCCCAATTTTTGAACTCTTTGAAATCTCCAAGCTTCAAACTCGTTTGCTCCCAAAGACAAGATGGACTCTAAGGCAGAAATAATGAAGCGCCTTTCGGCACTCCCAACGCAGGAGCTTCTTCGTCTTTTGCGTGATGACACGCTCTTCGAGATTGCTGCGCAGTATTTCGAAGCGATTGGGGCCAATACAGAGCCTATGGCCATCGATGGCCAAGCCTTTTCGGACCATTCTCCTCCCTCTCTGACGGCAGCGCCCTCAAAGCCTGTCTCTGATCGGGCAAAACGCCCTCTCAATGCTTTCATGGCATTCAGGAGTAAGTCGAGCTTGAAGAGATCTTGTATTGTTCCTTAGTAGACTTCTTTGACTAACATAATGATTGCCAGGTTACTACTTACGAATCTTCCCCGATGTTCAACAGAAGACTGCGTCAGGATTTCTCACCACACTCTGGAACAAAGATCCTTTCAGGAACAAATGGGCTTTGGTTGCCAAGGTCTACTCGTTTGTCCGAGATGAGATTGGTAGAGACAAAGTTTCTCTATCATACTTTCTCGGACTTTCTTGTCCCATCATGAAGATTACTGAACCATCAGTCTATCTTGAAACATTTGGCTGGTCTGTCAAGGAAGACGAGAATGGCTATGCGAAGCTCTCCAAGAATGAGAATGCCCCTGAAATTTCCGAAGCAAGTTTCGACATCGAAGGCTGTCCGAGTACCGAAAACGAACTTCTCTCTGCTGTTGTCAATGTCGGCTACCTCCCGGACCAACGACACAATTTGATGGAGAGAATGAATGCTAGCAGCAATGGCATCATGACTACCAGTGGAAGTACCCTTCCGGTTCCATACACGGCAGAGAAGCTGGATTTCATCAAAACCATTCAAAACGATCCAATTGCGGCGACCAGAGAGCTGTTCGGAGCCGAGTACTGCGACCAAACGATTCGGGCTTTGGGAGTGAACACGCACAACGTCAATAGTCTCAACATGATCAATCACCTTCCAATGCAGCTTTCCTACCCCGATCCGCGAAAATACTATCACTACGCAGGGCCTCACTCTCAATTCAGCCCACCTGGAGCTCCCGTCCTACGCTTGAACAATCTTCACGAGTCTCAATCATTCGATATCGATAGTCCCTGGGATGTTGACGCGATTCTTGGGCACGCTCAACAGGAGGGTGACAGATGTAAGCAAACGCCTCCTCTCTGAATGTTCGGGAGCTAAAAACAGAAATCTAGCAAACGGAGCACAGCGCAATCCCCAATATAATGCTCGCACCGATTTTCACTACCCCTTCTAGGCTTCGGAGACTGTTCATCTGGGCCGAGAGTCTCGTCGAATCTCATTTTTAGAATGGCTTTCCCATTTTGCATGGCAGAAAGAAGCTTTCGCGCATTAGTTTCACCACCATTTATGATGTTTTCACGCAAGGTATTGGCGGCTCACGCAGGGTCAGGAATGGTTCATGATCATGAAGTAATGATACCCTTTGGATTCAAAGTCCAACGAATTAATGAAAATGCATATACCAGATAATCTCCTGGCTTCAAGACCATCGTGATTTTGATAAGATCATCAATTACATTCTTGATCCAATCCCCGTTGCAAATTGGTTTCCAATCATGCTCATTCCCCTTGTGGATACAAACTTGAGGAATTACGGTGTATCGGCATTTGCAGAGATTTGCTTCGATTTGAATGATGTAATTACCCGAATCAACGTAATTTAATTCCTACGATGGGTACTATGGGTAGGCCTCATCGGGAATCTGAAGTAGCTCGAAAGGCGAATCCGGACTACCGATATTCTGTCCTTCAGATTGGCCACCGTCCAAATGATCACAGGTACGGAATACCCTTCCACTACTATTTCAGCAAGAACCTGGATTTACAATTCGAAAGGGAGGGCAAGCTTGGGTTCGAGTCAAGATGGTAGGTCACTGGACTCAGATCTCCCGGCAACCCCAAAGGCACTACTAAAATTAGCTTGAAAAAATAGTAGATGCGAGTGGAGGGCGGCGTAGTATTTTCAAGGTGCTGACTGGTGGGGAGTGTGAGCGGAGTACTCCGAACATCCATGTGGATCTTGGATCTACGAATGCCACCAAGGTTCGTGCATGGATTGATAAGTTGATGTATCCAGATGGCATTGATACTAAGATCCCTGGCATTCGACTTAAACTTGCAGGCTCCTGGAATCGTACAGGCACTACTACCTCCTCCTCTGCATCTACATCTTAGTAGTACTCGTGTGACATTGATCTTCCATAAAAATAGGTAGAGGTAGTTCCAGGTCTTAGTACGAGGACTCAGTGCATTACCTGTACCCGGGGCATTTGATTGATGTACCAATTGCGCTGTAGTCGGCGGCTGAGAGTAGTACTAAGAGTATTGGAAGAGGTACGACCAAGGCAAAATCCTCCGTTCAAATTAGTAGTTTTCACTCGATAACTTGGGTGCAGTGATTCAGAAAATTGAGAATCCCAGTAGAAGGAGGGAAGACATATATTTATTTTCACCGGACTGCGATGTGAGAAAACGAGTCGAGCGCCGCCTGAATTAAAAGAAGAAGCAAATGCTGGCGTCACAGTAGCTTTCGGGCCAAACCAGCGTAAGGGTAAATCGAGAAGAGTTTCAATTATGGGGGCAATAGGAGACTCTCAGGCACAGCCGCGATCAAATCAAACGGCATCCAGTCCACCCCCGATGCATAACACCCAATCCCTCCCATCCTCATCCATCCCCTATTCCTCCTGGTACGAAATCTTCCGCATCTCCCCCAGCCGGCGCCGCGCGGCCGTCAGCGCGTTCTCGAGCTGAAGAATCTCGACCTAAGCAGCACCAACATACATTAGCAAACCGCCGACCCAACAGACGAGACACGAAGACAGACAAAGAGAAAAAAAGACAAAGAAACTTCGACAGAAACATGGCACCCCATGCCCGGCTGCAGGACAGAAACAGGATATGACAGAATATGACAGGGTACGGTGGGCGCTGCCTCATGCGACAGGCAAGGCTCCCGTCACATGGACGCTGTTGCGGCATAACCACGAATGCGAATTCGCCAGAACCCGACTCCGAGGAGGCGGTCAAGGGAAGCGCAATCGCGGGATCCCATTCGTCGGATCGGCTCGGGGCAAAAAAGAGCGAGCGGCAGTTGGTGCGGCGTCTTGCCGAAAAGGAAAAAGGGGGTGATGCAACGCCAGAAGCAGAGTAGAGCCCAAATGTGGAGGAGGGGTCTTGGGGTTGGGGGG